>BKCP01000336.1:369811-400449 GCA_008636005.1 Striga asiatica | reverse complement strand
TAGGGCATGCGGGTGTCTGGGACACGCGGTCGTGCGGCGCGGGTCTCCTGGTCGTGCAAGAAAAGGCGCGCGCGTTTTCGATCGTGTGCTGGGAGCGAGGCAGCAGACCTTGGTCAATAGTCAGGCACGAGCAGGCAGGCGGCATGGGACTTCGCGGCTAGGATCTGGCACGGCGCTGGGCTGCGCGCGGTTGCGGGCGGGGCTCGCGATCGGCTCTCGGCTGGGCTCGGGCGGATCTCGGTAGCGATTTTCCGGTGATGTCGACGGCAGCTGTCCGCTGAGGAAGATGACCGGAAAATATATAGCTTTAAGGTTTGATAAATATCACCTTAAAGTCTTCTAATGAATTACCTAAACACCTACTTCAATTAATCTTGGTGGTGCGATTAATTGAATCTCTCAAACTCTCGAACAAGACAATTTATCCTCTCTTGTGAAGTAGAAAAATCGGCCCTATCAATGTATGTACAAGAGGTTGCACATGGTGTATTTATAGGCTCCATTAGGGACCTTAAGAAGGTGCCAATATGGGCTTATCCCAGTAGGCTAAGGAATCCTAATTCCACTCCATATAATAATCCAACTAGGTCATGATTCCTTTCTTCTAACATCACCTTCTAAAAGACTTTTAAGTCTCCTAACCCTAGGTACTAAATATGGAATAAAATTAATTCCTAAAATCCTAATAAAATAAAATAATAATATATCCCACTAGAATATTATTATTGCTCTTGCCATTTGGCTCCAATTTAATCAATTAAATAAAACTTCTGAATTATTAAATAAATTAATTAATTAATCCGATTGACCGAATTACCTCCCTATGTTTATGATATAACATCCGTCAATTAATTTAATTACTGACAATTAAATTAAATTGACTTCTTTCATTTATGAAATTAGTACCACTCAGTCATTAATCATTATGCCGAATAATTATCCACCTACAAGGTTTGACATAATATTCCTTCCTGAGCTCATTTCGGGGACGTCATCAACCCAGCGCACTGGGACATAGTGACTGTAAATAATTTCTAATGGCACACTATATAAATATTCTTACTTACCAAAATAGCGAGTATGTCATCCTAACAGAAAAGGAATCACCCTTGCTAAATCAAATAAATAAGTAATAAATATATATGCTCATTTTATATTATCTTACAGCTTAAGAGAACGCATCAATCACTGAAGGTCTAGATTATAACAACGATCAATAAATCTTATAATCTTATCCTTCCGCGGTCCATTCAATACTTATCATAAGTACTAGTGTAATCCATCAGTTAAAGATCAACTGAAGCAAGACTACACTACAATCTTTTTCCAACAAGGGTCTCACTGCTTGTCTAAACTGTGAACACTAAATTTATATTTTACAAGGAACCGATAGTATGATCTTTCTGATCGACACGACGAACCATATTATCTACAGTGTAAAATAATGGAGTTATGATTGCATATATAAATAAACTGCAAACATAAATATTTTGACTAAAACACGATTGCCAGATCAAAATGGTATTATTAATATCTGAAAGCCAATCTTTTATAGCATATCTAACAGATGTCTCGCCCAACTAGGCACTCGTCAGGATGACGGCGTCGGCAAGTGGGGCAAACGGGTAGTCTGTTTGGTTCTTGCGGTGATGGTTGCTCTGTCCGAGCTCAGTTCCTCTGTCAGGTCCTCTTATCGGCCTGCTCCCTCTTCCTTCCTCTTGATCCCCCAGTTGGAGCAGCGGTTGTCTGTGCTGCTGACTGGAACGTCAGCGGTGGTGCTGGCTGCTGGTTCTGGGGTACAACGATTTGCTACATTCGACGGATAGTCTCGACCGTCGTTCTGGTACCGTGGTTTGTCACCACATGTCTGATCTCTTCTCGGACGCCATTTCCTTCGAACTTGTGAACCCTCCCGTCCACGACGGAGGGTCCCATCTGATCTGGGTAAACTGGTGAATGGAAACTTCATGAATGCGTCATCGAAGAGGCCTCGGTCAATCCTGGCATAGGCTGGCTGTATATCTGCCATTTCTGGAACAAAACATTAAAAGGGTTAGAACTTATTCAAACTCAATTCTAAAGTTCAAAACCTGATATTGTGGTTCTAATGCATCGCAATGGTTATCACCGATACGTATTAGAAGGTACTTTTCCACAACCTAAATTGAGACTACTTCTAGAGTTATATCTCGCTCAAAGCATAATTTTGGTTCCAAACTTAATCTAGAGTTTTGGACTTAACTTTTCTAGAGTTCTGTCTAGAGTGTTGACTAGAGTTCTCAATTCCTATGGGAGGATAGATCCTACGCCCCTTAGATTTCTCGTACTATATAGATCATGCATTTGCAGTAATAGAGACTTGTTAGGTGACCTACCTCAGAGTCGGCGCGGCGTGAGCGTGGTGTGGTCAATCTCTTTCTAGACTTAGGTAACAGAACCACTCGCTGGCTCTGATACCAAAATGTAACACCCCGCCTACTATTACTAGAAATCAGAGTAAATTTTTTGCGCTTTATTATAAATTTGGAAACACTGATTTAATTTTCAAAAACTCGTATTAACTTTTAGAAAATACTTTTCTTACTGCAAGATGCTGCTCAACATAATCTGATCTCTTTCTTTTTTTTTGATTGTTAAATGTAAATATATATATCAAAACTGAGTTCAGACAACCGATGAACGGCATACAAGAGCGTAATGGCCAACCACATGTCGGTTTCTCATTCGCATTATAACGAAATACGAGGCCAAACACAAGTCAGTTGGTCACTTGAAGTCTCGACAAAAAGTTAACGAAGTAGTCCCAGGGGATCGGGAGCTCGTCATGTTCTTCACATCGGACATTTATAGCAATTGGCACGGTCCGTGCACCTTATCACGCGCTGGAATCAAGAAGTCTTGAAGCCATTAGCGCGCGCAAAAAGTCGTGGCTAGCGCCGCTAGGCTTAGCTAGCGGCGCTAAGGGTGACGTGGCGTAGCGGCGTTACCCGGTGATTGCGGTGCTAGGGACAAAGGTGCAATAGGCTCTGGAGCCCGCTAGGTACCGTAGCGGCGCTACGCAATCGATGCTAGCGGCGCAGCTAACACTAGCAGCGCTAGTACTTGGGGGCCTTGTTTTCTCGTCTTCATGAATCAAGGTTAGCGGTGCTAGGGTAATGTTAGCGGCACTAGGGTCAAAAGTCCCTTAGACTCTGAAGCCCGCTAGGTATTGTAGCGGCGCTAGACAATCGATGCTAGCGGCGCTAGCTTATACTAGAGGCGCTAGTACCTGGAGGCCATGTATTCTCGACTTTATTAATCTCGGTTAGCGGCGCTAAGGCAATGTTAGCGGCGCTACCCACCCTTAGCGCCGCTAGTACCTGGAACACCAAGAAAATTGTATCTTTTCCACTAGAAACTCATCTTATCGGGTGATCGTCAACCCTTCAACATCAATACTCAAATCCAACCCAAGGCAAACTTATAGTCCAAGGCTCCGCCTCTCAAACTCAGCAAGCACATTAGGATAGAGAGCTAATATAGTGCGATATACATGTGTTTTTAGTTTTCGGATAACAAGGTTCGTACCTTGGTATTCATTTTCAAACACCAGTCGATTTCTTGCCTTCCAAATAAAGTACACACTAGCCGCGAGTGCCGCTTTCTTCAGCTTGGTTTGCCAACCACTTCCTTTTGCCTCCTTCTTGGTCCATTTGAGGACACCTTTTAGAGTAGACGGTCTATGTCGGAGGCCAATCCAATTACGAATCTCATTCCAAATCTCCGAGCCAAATGAATACAAAAAAAAAAAAAAAAAAAAAAAAAAAAAAAAAAAAAAAATAGGTGACTTGACGATTCATTCTCAAGACCACAAAGAGGACATGTCGGATCTTCGTCGAGGAAGTCGAGTCGATCTCTTGTCTTGAGTCGATTGTGCACCGCTAACCAAAGGATGAAGGAATGCTTAGGAGTATTACACGGACCCCAAATAACCCCATTCCATGGCACAATGGGTCGTTTATGTCTTAGGAAGTCATAGCTCTTGCTAGTCCCTTCTTGGCCTTCACGAGCTTTCCATCTTTGAAGAAGGGCTTCCGCTCCCCGGACACTTCCCGTCTTTTCCACCAAACTTTGCCGGATGTCAAAGAGGGTTTTGAAGAGAGGTGAGTCCTTTGGTCTAATTTTCCAATCCCAGATGGATTTCCCCTCTAAGTAGATATTGTGGATCCATTTGTGCCAAAAGGTGTCCTTCTTTGCTTGCATGTTCCAAGGTGTCCTGGTGAGCAACGCTTGGTTCCACGCATTTAGGACCCTTAGCCCTAAACCACCTTCTAACCATGGCAAGCATACACTTTCCCAAGCCACGGGAGCACTCTTTGAACCCCAAAGGAACATTCGACATAGTTGGGTGATTTTTGTTCGAACTATGCCAGGCAAGTGGAAGATCCCCATCCAAAAACACACAATGCCTTGTATTACCGAGCGAAGGAGTTCCAGTCTCCCGGCATAGGAAAGTGTGTGCCCATTCCACCTACTAAGTTGCCCCTCTATTTGTTTAATCATTTCCTCAAAGAGCCTTCCGGTGATTCGTTCTGCAGACAGAGGAATACCTAGGTAACGAAAAGGCATTGGCCCATGTCTCAAGTTGGTGTTATCAATGATTGAATCACGAATATCAACCTTGACCCCAGCCAGATAAATGTTGGACTTCAGCACATTCATTCCAAGTCCCGATTTAGCTTCAAAGTCCTTGAGACAATCCATGAGAATTTGAATTGACGTAGGGTCTCCACGAGATAGAAGCATGAGGTCATCGGCGAAGGCAATGTGGGAGATTTTTAAATCTTCACACATCGGATGGTAGTTGATGTTCGTGCCAGTCGCCGTGTTGCACTTTATGAACCAAGTGAGGTACTCTATACAGATCACGAAAAGGAAGGGTGATAAGGGGTCCCCTTGTCTTAAACCACGGGCTCCTTTGACGTGGCCTTTGAGGCACCCATTAAAAAATAGCGAATATGATGGAGTAGTAACGCACTCCATGACCCACCTAGTAAAGACCTGAGGGAAGCCAAGGCCATCGATCATTTTTTTCAAGAACGACCAAGAAATTGAGTCGAACGCTTTTCGGAGGTCGATTTTGATAATACACCTCGGGGAGACCCGTTTCCTCAAGTAGAGACGGAGCAATTGCTGCATGAGGTGGATATTATCTGTAATGCTCCTCCCTTTCACAAAGGCGGCTTAGGCCTCATCAATGATAGTGCCTAGGACTCTTCTAAGTCGATTAGCTAGGATTTTGGAGCATATCTTATAAATTGTGTTGCAACACGCAATAGACCTGAAGTGCGTAACTTGCAAGGAGTGCGAGGATTTTGGCACAAGCGTGAGGCCTGTGTGGTTCCATTGCTTGAAGAGCAAGCTAGAACTAAAGAACTCCTGGATCGCCGCCACTACATCTGCCCCAACGATGGACCAGCTCTTCAGAAAGAAAGTAGAGGTATAGCCATCCGGCCCCGAGGACTTACCACCGTCAATGTCTCTAAGTGTGTTCTTGATCTCATCCTCGCTGACTGGTTCAGTAAGGGCCCTACAGTCATCTACTCCAACACATGGTACCGACCGAAGTATTTGCAGATCAACATCCTCCGCTTCGATTTCCATCCCCAATAGAGATTCATAGTATTGAATAAACTCCTTTGCAACTTCCTCCGTGGATTCAGTGACGGTGCCATTGGCCCTATTGATCGAGGCAATGAAGTTTATTTTCGAACGTTTTTTTCACCAAACCATGGTAGAATTTGGTGCACTTGTCTCATTTAATTTGGAAGTTGCATTTGGCCTTTTGTTGATAGAAGAGCTTCTCCGCTTTGGCCAATTTAAGAGCATCAATTCTGAGCGAGACCATCTTACACTTGGTTTCCAAGTCGTCGGGTTGATCATGAAGTACTTGTTGAGCAGTCTTGAGGGCATTTTTCGCTTCTTTGGCCCGTGAGGAGATGTGCGAGAAGGCCTCCTCATTAAGAGTCTTGAGGGCGCTCTTAAGATTCTTCAAATTTGAGGCAAGGCGGAATTTCCTCGAGCCCCCTCCTCCTTGATTCCAAGTCCCTTGGACACTCAACAAAAACTTCTCATGGGACGTCCACATATTAAAGAATCGCCACGGTGATCCACTAGTGCTTCGCGCTTCAAAGGTGGTAACTAAGCATGGAGAGTGATCGGAGATACTCGGTGCAAGGAAGGTCGCATGCACAAATAGATCGGTATTCTCCCATTGAGTGTCCACCATAGCTCTATCAAGTTTTGACCAAACATGGTTGTTGGTCCAAGTGTGGTAAAAACCGCTTGAGGGTACATCCGATAGACATAATTCGTCACAAACTTCTATGAGATCCCTGGTGTCCCAGTTGGTGATCCTCTCTCCCCTTATTCTCTCTTCCGGTTTTAAAATGTCATTGAAGTCCCCAAGGAGCATCCAGGGCAAGGAGATCCTCCCTCGAGCAGCCTTAAGGTCATTCCATAGCAATTTTCGGTCCCCTCTCGTGTGGAGTCGATATATTATGCTAGCGATAAAGGAGTGGTTCCTAACCTTACAATGGATCTTTGCATGTATGACTTGAGGCAGGGTTGCCTCCACCGTTATGTCGACCTTGTCGGGGTTCCATAGTAAAGCAATGCGCCCCCGGTCCACAACATCAAAATTCTCACAAAATTCCCAACCCGGCAATCTTTTATCCACAAATAGCGCTAGCCGTCTAGCGTCGGTTTTTGTTTCCAGAAGACCCAAAATGTCTATGTTATTTCTTCGGATGAGATTGATCACCTCATCTTGTTTTAGGGGCCCATTAAAGCCCCTAATGTTCCATGAGGCGATAATCATTGGAAAGAGGTAGGGATACCCCCCTTCTTCACGTTAGTTCCTTTACCTCCTTCATTCCTCCCACCCAGTTTGCCTCTTAATTTGGATTGATGACCTGAGGGTACGGTGGATAGGCTCGCGACTCCGCTTTGGGTGATTATCTTGTTACGTTTGCCCACTACTTGGAAGGTGTCGTCTTTATCCAGTGGAGCGGTAATGGTTCGTGAGGAGGAGGAAGAGGTGTCCGTAGTAATGGTCACCTCCCCTTTCCTTGTTCCTCCATTCCCTTCGTTTGTTTCTTTCCTTTTGTTTCGATTATGTTCCGCATCCTCCTTCTCCTTGGGTTTATTTGCGCCTCCTCCTTTAGGTTGCTCGGTGATTTCGTTTGATTGATGTGCTACCGCTTCCTTGGTATTTCTCAAGGCGTCATCCCTCTTCCCTTGCTCGGCTTCCTTAGGTTGGTGTTCACCGGTCGGATTCTTGCTCTCGTCATTCTTCTCAAGATGTGTCTTCCCTGGTGCTCCCGTCTCCTTAAGTTTGTCTCCTCCCTTTTTGCTTTCCACCCATTTCTTGGTGGTGTCCATGGTCTCGCCCTCCACGATCTTTTTCTTGCCCTCGCCTTTCTTTTCACGCTGTAGTTTGTACTTCCCACAATTTGTAGTAGAGTGCCCGATGAACTTGCAAAAGTCTCAATAATGAGGAACGTAGTCATACTCCACCTTTTGATAAAATTGAAATTCCCCTTTTTAAGAAATTGGGGACGCTAAGGGCTCTTTCCTTGGAAAGGTCGAGTTCCACTAAAACCCGGGTATAATTGTGTCGAGCTCGAGTTGCCGTGAGCTTGTCGGTAGAGATGGGTTTACCGACATAGGAAGCGATTTTGCTAAGATCCTTTGTACTCCAACATTCTCTGGGCAGGAGGGGGAGGTTGATCCAAACGGGGATGGTTTTGATGTCGTCTTCCCCGAATTGGAACCAAATAGGGAGTACTTTGAGGATGAGACCACGTCCATATATGGTGTAGGGTCCTCCGTGAAGTACTTTCGCTCTATCCTCTTCATTTTTGAATTGAAACACAATCCACCCATTAACGTTGGGAACATAGTCATATTGGACCCCCCACAAGTTGCAAAGGTTCAACAAAGCCTCTTTGCCCGGGTGCCTATGGGTGAAGTACCCGACTAGGCAATAACCCCATGCACTCGTTATGTCCAATAAGTCTTCTTCATCTAGGTCCACTCCATTGACCGGCGGGATGTAGTCCAATTTAAGGCCAAGCGAGGCCTTACGGTTGTCAGCAAAAAGGGCCGAGAATGGCCTCTTTGATGTGTCAGTTTTCTTTTGTGTCATTTTGTCGAGCACCTTGTGTTCACCTTTTGTGAGATGTGTAGTAGGCTTTTCTTTCATTCGTTGTTCCCCTCCCATAACCTCATTCTCTAAACCAATGTTTTCATTGGGTAAGCAAGCATTAGAACTCTCACCAATTACCTCCTTCACCCTAAAATACCATTAGTGGCACCCTTGGAGGTTGAAGATAAAGCTTCCATTTCGGGTATAGCTTGTTGGTCCTCATCAGAGTCCTCAAGGGAGACATCATCATGTTCTTTAGAGTGCCCGAAACACTCTTTCTCAGTCAATTTCCGGTACTTGAGTTTTTTCTTATTTTTGCCCATGAAGACCTCAAGCAGGTGGCTCGCATGCGGAGCCTTCTTTCTCTTGCTTCAATATCCGGTGAGCAATTCGTGAGTGGATTTATGATAGGAATTTATAAGACTCTTAGATTAAGCTCGTGATTTGCGGGCGCTAGAAATGGATTTCTAGTGAGAGAAATTAGCCTTCTCTCTAACCCCTTCAGATAGCAGGTGAATTTGATAGCAGGGTGAATTTCATAATCCGATCTCTTTCTCTTTTCTCTTTTACTATCACACATGCAGCCAAGTAAAAATTCATTACTCTAATCGGCCCCATGAATGTTACTAGAATTAAGCATGCATAGTTTGAACTTTGAATACTGTTTTGGGATGCGGAAGCAATTTCAAACAAGCACAAGCAATCAACAAACAAACCATCAAACAAAGTATAAATAGTTCAAACATGTTCAAATAATACATGACATGACATAACAAAATATCCTCTTGTTTTACCACAACCACACATCAACTCACGCGCCACGCGGGATTCCGTCACTTGAAAAATGGTTAGTGGGGAGGCGTGAGTATAATGAATCAACATGCTCCGCCAGAACCGACATTGAATATACATCACATTTAATAACAAATCATGAAATCAACATATATATAAATAAATCGGCTAACCTGGGGCTAACGGTAAACCGGTACTCATGTGCACACTCTAGGGGTCCCATACCACAGAAATCCACGCTGGGCATCGGGCCCACACATTTGGATGCGAGACTTCGGCTGGGAATCGAGCCTCACACATCCAAGTCTGGACTTAGGTTGGGCATCGGGCCCATACATCCAAGTCATAACTAGAGTTCTTGACCAAGACAGGATCACTCATCCATCTCGGTCCATCAAACTCACACACATACTTCAGACTGGATAAGTATTAAAAGCAATGAGATACATAGTACATGGGTCCCCACTTGGATGTTGGCGAATGCAAATGCGAGAATATCTGTAGCAGGTGGAGGCTCGACTCTCCTCAAGCTATAAAAATATTTGAGCGAAATATTCTAAGTACTAGGCTCAATATTAAAACTCGAATTTTATTATCTGATTTTACTAGGTTCGTTCACTCGGTTTTAAAATCATTTAAAACTCATTATAAGAATTCACGAGCTAATTTTGAAAATTTATTGTCTTTGAGGCATACTAGAGTTCTCAGAAATATTTATATGTCAGGAACTATATTCTAATTAGATTTTAATCTAAATGGGTTTGAAAGTACTGTAGTATCGGTTCACGCTCAAACCAATGTTCCGAACTTAAAACTTCTTAATCGTCCGGACCGTCCATACCGATTCGGCTGAACTGGTACTCTTTTCAAATTGTCTGGACTGCCCGGACTGGTTCAACTGAATTGGAGACTTCGCGAACCGTCCAGACTGGTTCAGCTGGGCTGGACCGGCGGCTCGCTCGGAAGCGAACGGTTACTCGCCTGACTATGTGCAACTCGGCATAACCGTGGTCCAGTTCGGCATAACAACTCAGGGCACGCACGAACATGGCTGACACGGCTTTGTCGATGCACGAAATTTAAACTGTGCCACGGTCATTGGCACAGGGGCGTGCTTGGACCACGCGGAATGGAAAATGACACGTTGACGGTGGGTGGGATGGACGCACAGGCGTCAGGCAGAGCGCATGGGCGCGGCTCGATCGAACTCGATGCACGGGCACACACTCGGTGGCTCGACTCCAATGATCAGACGAGACTGGGACACGTGTGCGGGACGGAAATACGCGTTGAGTATACATGCTAATACACATTGGTTGGTTTCTTACGCTCTCTTCGAGGCACACAGCCTCGTTAGCCTTCTTAGGATCTGTTATGGTCCCGTCGGTGACTCACCGGCCGATCGACCACATCCCAACACCCAATGACTCATTTATAATCCTATGACGTCTAAAGTCATTTATACGGTACAATGGTTCGGGAGATTATTCTCGGATCTAAAAAGTACCCAGTTTTCATAATCGGATAAAACTAGGGTTTACGATCTCTAAGTAACCTAACTCATTTTAAGCCGAAACTTTAAGTCTAATTTTTATGTGATTTATAAGGAATTTGCATCCAAGAACTGGAGCTAAATCACAACCGGAATAATTTCTAAAAATATCAGAATACACGACTAAAGTCCCAATTTTTAAACTATATCAAACGATCTCCAAAAATCATGAAATTTTAACCCCGACAACATCATCATATATACGATTTTGTTTTTATCAAGATATCACATCCAAATTCAGCCCCTAACTTAGTCAACCAAAATCGGGCATTATCGGTACA
The DNA here is from genome assembly GCA_008636005.1 of Striga asiatica. Classification (NCBI taxonomy): domain Eukaryota; kingdom Viridiplantae; phylum Streptophyta; class Magnoliopsida; order Lamiales; family Orobanchaceae; genus Striga; species Striga asiatica. The sequence goes on along the minus strand of BKCP01000336.1, from coordinate 389,636 downwards.
AATTCACAAAATCGGTTCACATAGCTAACGAACTACAAAATTCACAAAATTCGAACCTAAGCCTCAAGAAAATTCAACATGATTTATAAAATTAGAATCACCATTTTATCATTTATCAGTATTGAGATCTAAAAATCGATCTCTTTAGTTCGTAAAATCCATAATAAATCATATCTCACTCAAATTCACCAATTCTCATTTTTATATTAAATCATAATACTTGTCTAAGGCCATGGAGTAAGAGGTTAAGACATTATACTCTCGAAGGACTCGAATAAAAAATTGAAAGTCGGACTAGGCTAAGGAATATGCTCGATTAAATCGAATCGGGTCGCCTCGCGTGGATCTGGGTGCAGCTGGTTCAGATCTGGTCTCAGCTGGTTTGTATCGAGTGCAAAGATTGCTCGGGCTCGTCGGATCTTGACAGAGAAGTGGTTGGTGGCTCGTCGGCACACTTATCGCGTGAGCGAGCACACACGTACGGTGTACGGACGAACGGTACTGGTAACGGTACTGGCCCTCTCCTTGCTGGGTTTCTCGCTGGTGTACGGACGAACGGTACTGGTAACACAAAACACTCCGACCGGCTTGCAATCGGCTTGTCTTCCTCCTCCTCGCCTGTAGAACACCGAGTACCTGCAAAGAACTCTCACACCGGAGGGTTTTTTCAGTGAAGAGCCTCCGATGCTTAAGTAAGTATGTGTTTCACTCAATTCTCCAAAGTAAAAAATGGATAAATTGTAAGTAACAAGAAAGACTCACTCCTATCCCTAAGAGCTGCCCGAATCTGATGAGTTGTCCTCCCAACACTGCCCGTCCGTACACACACAGTGTGCGTGTGTCAGAGGTGGTTATCGCCACTATCGCTCTGCACCAATGTACTCTCGCCACGTGCCCCGCTGAGCAGAGGGTGATTATTCCCTTGAATATTCCTTTAGGATTTTCTGGTGAAGTCCACGCGCTTCCTCACGTTCAAGCCATGCCCTCGATTGATCTTCACTTATCGAGTGGTCGACCAAATGAGTTCTCCTCTGGTAGGTCGATCTTCGACCAGGTTTGCTCCAATGCTCGACCACTTCCTTACAGTCCATTGTTGCTTGACTGAGGTAGCCTTTCAAATATTGGGCTTGTACGACCGGCCCAGCGAACTGGTATATTCTTTAGGAATACAATATCCCATATCATCTAGTCCTCCCCACTCTGGTCGAGTCTGAATGGCTCGATCTAAGAGTGAATTCGTGTCGTCTTCTTCGATCTGCCGACCTCTCGATCTCCTGGTTGGATCTGATCTCCTCTCTCGATCGTTCTGACCGATGTCACTACCATTCTTCGACCACTTAACCGATTTTCTAGCACATTTTAGCCGCCTTTTAATTCCTTTATTGTTAGTGTGATTTCCGCCTGCCACACGTCTTTTCCTCTTATTACCTTTAATCATCGTGTCTCCTCGCGATTTGCGCCGCTTCGCTATCTGTGCCTCCTTAATTTCTCCCCAGTGTTAGATCTTCTTTTTATCTAACGGCTATCTCCGCTAACTCTTCTCCTTATTCCTCTGTACTCTTATAAATACGGTACTTAGCAAATTTTCCAGCTTTTTCTCACCTTCGCAAATTCTGAGTGTTCTTGTGCCCTAATTTCCTCCTCTACAAATTGTGCTTTCCTGCTCTTCGCGCTTTCTTCAAGCATTTTCCGGCGACCGCTTTCTACTGCAACCATGAGTAAGTCTCCTGCACTTCAATTTTGTATTTGTGTGTTTCTATTTTGTCAATTTTTCAATACTCCCTGTTAATTCCTCCCTCTCCGAAATCTTCTCCGTACTCCAACCGTGAAATTTCCACCCCTTTGTTGGTCTTCGTTTCTCCTTGGAACAGCCTAAAATCCCTTTTTTTGATTTCTTTCTTTCTTGTTTTTCAGATTCTACTGCTTCAAATGAGAATGACCACCACTCCGGTCATGATACTGCTACTGCGTCGTCATCCTCAATTCGTCGACCTGTTCCCCACTCTCCTTCTCGCTCAGTGGAGGAAATTTACAACCCAGTTCCTCTCAATTTTGTTTGCCCTTCCGATTATTCGACACCTCCTCCTTCTCCCCAACCTCATCGTCAGATTGACGAATCAGACGAGGACACTCTTGACAACATTCCCCTCTCTCGCCGTCGACCGACGTTTGGGGCGTCTGACGTCATTGAGGCGGCTCTTGATGCCGCTGAGGCCGCTGCCGAGAAGGACGAAGATGATGTTCCTCTTCCTCACCATTCCGTCTTTCCTAAAGCAGCTTCTTCGAGTAACCCTAAGCAAAGTGTTCCTTCCCAATCCAAAGCAACATCCTCGACCACCATTGCCCATCTTACATCTCAAACTGCCCCTGTCACTACCTCTTCTAAGGTTGCCCAGAAGAAGGGTAAGTCGATCAAGACCCCCTCTTCCTCTAAGAAGACTTCTTTCCATGCTCTTATAGCCGGCTAGCTGAACACTGATGAGGTCGGCCACCCTGCTAAATGGGCCTTTGTATCCCCTGGCCCTAAGGACACTTATGATTGTCCTCCCAAAAATCGTTATACTTTTTTCGAAATTCAATTCAAGCTTGGTGTCCAGTTTCCTTTATTCCAAGACTTGCTCGATATTTGCAAGTGGTTTGACCTCCCATTGAACCAGCTCCCTCCTAACGCCGTTCAATTCATAACTGTCTACATCATCCTTTGCCATATTCGTCGAGGTCGGCTCGACCTAGACTTTTTCTATTAGTGTTACACACTTTCCAAACATACATAAGGGCTCTACCTCAAGAGTCGTAATGACGTCCACTTAATCTCTGACACCCCTTCAAACGTTCCCAAGTGGAAAGATAAGTTTACTTTTGTCGATCCTAGCCCAGCTTTTCCTTGGGCTCCGACTCCATGGCTTAAAGAGATTAAGCGCGAGCATGCGTCACCCCCTCAGAACGCTCTATTCGACCAACGGATTGCTGTATGGAACCGCAAGCCCGTTGCGTCAAAAACTCTCTCCTTGAAAACGATAACCTTTTGCATTTCTGCGGTCTTCTTACCCACAAGTCCTTATCTCCTCCTACCTAATAAATCTTCGACCTCATCTGAGTAGAAGGCGACCCAGGTATTTATTGGTAAGTATGCTCGAGTATTACCGTTCCATTATTCTATATGTGATTTACCTGTTATGGCTCCAACTTGTTCATGATTTCTTGCAGAGATGCCCGCTATTCCCTTGCCTAAAAGGAAAGTTCCCATGAAGAGGAAGGCTACTGAGGGGTTGAGCTCGAAGCCTGCTAACTAGGCCGCCTCCCAATCCACCCAATCGACTTCGCCGCCGCTCGAGCAGACAACTTCCTCTATGGAGGCCGATCCTCGTCCTCCGCCTGTTCAAAAGCCCATCATCGAGAAATCGCCCTCGATCGACCACAATCTCCTCCTCATGATTCGGCCACTCCGGTCATTCACATACCTGTTTCTCCTGAGGAGACTCTGCTCGAGGAGAGTCAACTCAAGCGTCCCCCTATGAGGGGGATGAAGGAGCTAACATGCACCGCCGCCTCGATGAGACTGCAGTTTCGATCACTACACTCGACGGCATGGGGGTATCGTCCTTCCTTAGGGATGTTCTCCCTCTAGTCTCCCTTCCTACCGACCGCTACAATGACGGTCGTACCCTTCATGGCCGAGGAGATCGTATCGCCCGGTGGCTGGCTCAGGTAACCCCTTATAACTTAATGAATATCTTCCTTATTTTATTTGTTCTTATTGTTTGTGCTCTAACTCTTCCTTTCATGTGTCCTTCTAGGGGATGGTTGAACATGCGCCATGGATCGAGCAAACTTTAGCCAGCTCGAGCCGCTTCATCCCTGCGATCGAGCGAGGATCTCTCCTCCTCAGTAACCGGGTGATTGAGCTCGTTGTCATGGGTCACGCGCTTCAAACGAAAATAAAGGAAGCGGCCGCCGAGGCTAGGGTCCTGACCTCCGAGAAAGAAACGCTCGACAGGGCCCTGAAGCCCTTTGACGAGGCGCTCGCGGCCGAGCGAGCGGAGAAGAAGGCCCTCAAGGCTGCACTAGAGGCCGAAGGGCTTAAACAGAAAGCTCTCGAGGAGGAAAAGGCGACTCGGGCGCGTGAGAACACTGCTTTCGTGCAGAGGGCCAAGCCTCTAATCGATGAGGCTGCTCTCTGAGCGCGGAGGATGGTTTTTCACACCACTGTGGGCCAGCGTTTCCTACAAGAATATCGCGAGCAAGTGGTGACTACCTTCAAGCAGTCCCCACAGTATATGAAGGATGTGCAGGAATATGGTACCCAAAGATGACTTCGAAGAGTTCAAAATGAAGGCTATCTGGGATGCTATGCCTAACGTCCCCGCTGGCTACCAAAGCGCTCTCGATCTACCCGCCGACCACGATTGATGGTCGGGCCTCTTTGAGCGCATCTGGAGTAAGGACGATGTGCTGAGGCGTAAGTTCAAGCTGCCAGACGGTTATACGCCTCCCACTGCTCGCCAACATCAGCAGTCCGATGGAACCGGGTCGACCTCTGGTTTTAGCCATCCGATCGAGCCGTAGCCACACCAGCCTGAGCAGCCTCCGGAGCAGACTCCTAGCAACCCCGATACTAATAATGCTGCTTTTTGAAGTTATTGTATTTTTCTTTTGTTAAACTTTGTACTCCTCTCTCTTTGAATGAATGAGTATTATTTTTGCTGAAGTATGTGGAATTTTTCTGTCACTGTCCCTTTGATGTGTTATCTTGTATATTGCCTTTATTGTCGACAAGCTTGTGTTGTCGTTATGTGTCAATCTCATGTACATCCATTAAAGTCACCCCATTAATCTCCTTGATTAATCACGATAAATTAGTTGATCACAATGACTTAAATGCCACTAGACACATTCCACCCACCAAGGAGTGGTCGATACGTGTGACCATCCAGCCTTTTGGCCTAAACATGATGGCGTTTTTTGTTTTCGAGCACATGTCCACTCTCAAAGGAGTGGTCGTTACATGCGACCATCCAGCCTCTCGGCCTTAGTCATGGTGATTTTTTTGTCTTCGAGCACATGTCCACCCTCAAAGGGGTGGTCGTTACATGCGACCATCCAACCTCTCGGCCTTAGTCATGGTGGATTTTTTTATCTTCGAGCACATGTCCACCCCCAAAGGGGTGGTCCTTACATGCGACCATCCAGCCTCATGGCCTTAGTCATGATGGATTTTTTTGTCTTCGAGCACATGTCCACCCTCAAAGGGGTGGTCGTTACATGCGACCATCCAGCCTCACGGCCTTAGTCTTGATGGATTTTTTGTCTTCGAGCACATGTCCACCCTCAAAGGGGTGGTCGTTACATGCGACCATCCAGCCTCTCGACCTTAGTCATGATGGATTTTTTGACTTCGAGCACATATCCACCCTCAAAGGGATGGTCACTACATGCGACCATCAAGCCTCACGGCCTTAATCATGATGGATTTAAGTCTACGAGCATATGTCCACCCTGAAAGGAGTGGTCGTTACATGCGACCATCCAGCCTCTCGGCCTTAATCCTGATGGATTTTTGTCTTCGAGCACATGTCCACCCCCAAAGGAGTGGTCGTTACATGTGACCACCCAGCCCGGAGGCCTTAGTCATGGTGGATTTTTGTCTTCCAGCAGCCAGTTATCGCGCGACCCCACATATGAAAAGTAGGATAAAGCAATAATTAGAAAAGGTATTGAAACTTGTAAATGAGATTTCATTAATCAGAAACTGAGAATTTGATTAAATCATTTTTGTGAAACATTTCCAACAAAAGAAAAAGGGAAACGAGAGAAGCTAAAGAAAAATTTAAACATAATATTTATTAAAGTTAGCCATGTTTCATGTCTTGGGGAGTGATCTTCCTTCGGCGTCTTTGAGCGATTATGCTCCTCCCGCATGGACCTTCTCGACCAGGTATGGTCCTTCCCAGTTGGGCTCGAGCTTTCCCACATGCTTCAGCACGTCACCCCAGACCAGGTCACCCACCTGGAACCTTCTGACCTTCATCTTTTTGTCATGTGCTACCCGCATTCTCTGTTTGTATGCCTCGACCCTGATCGAGGCACGTTCTCGAAGTTCTTCGATCGTGTCGAGGGCCGCCATCATCAAGTTCGCATTCTGTTCTAGATCATACATGCTCGATCTCTGGGACTGGACTTCGATCTCCACTGGAAGTAATGCCTCCATGCCGTAGACCAAACTGAAGGGTGTTTCCACTGTTGTCGACCTCGGCGTTGTTCGATATGCCCAAAGTACGGAAGTGAGTTCGTCGACCCATGCACCCGACGCCTTCTCCAGTCTGGTTTTTAGGCCGTTCAGTATGATCCTATTGGTCACCTCAACTTGTCAATTGGCTTGTGGATGAGCGACCGATGGAAAAGTTGCTCGATTTTCATGTCTTCGCACCATGCTCGAATCTGTTTGCCATTGAATTGTGTCCCATTGTCTGACACTAGCACCTTTGGGACACCAAACCTGCAGCAATTACTGTTATATAAAAATTGTATGACCTTCTCCTCCGTAATCTTTGCCAATGGTTCAGCCTCCACCCATTTCGTAAAATAGTCCACTGCCACAATAAAAAATTTTCTTTGCCTTGTTCCCTGCGGCATCGGCCCCACCAGATCGACACCCCATTACGCTAATAGAATAGGGGCACTCATCGTAGTCATCGTCTCCTCCGGTTGATGAATAAGTGGACCATGCTTCTGGCATTGCAAACATTTCTTCACCATCACCTTTGCATCCTCCTTCATAGTTGGCCAGAAATATCCTGCCCTCAGAATTTTGGCCACCAAGAAACCCGCCTTGCTATGATCACTGCAGCATCCTTCGTGCGTCTCCTTTAGCACATATTGACCTTCCTCTCGCGTAACACACCTCAAGTGGGGTCCAGCATACGACTGCTTATACAACACCCCTCCATGCTCGGAGAACCTCCTCAACACCTTTGCCCCTCCTTTTTTCAACTCCTTCAATATCGAGGCTCTCCAGTCATCGACCTCCTCTATTTCGACCACCTCACATTCGATCACACTCTTCTCCATGTGCTGAAAAGTTACGCTTCTGCTCTTACAGTCGATCAGATTCTGTGCTATTTTGGATAACAGATCTGCTCGACCATTCTCTCCTCGAGGTATCTGCACCAGCTCAAATGAGCTAAACTCCTCTCACAATCTCTTCATCTCTTCCAGGTATTTCTGCATCCTTTCTTCCTTCACCTCGAAATCCTCCTAGAACTGGCCCACCACCAATTGAGAATCCAAATGCACCTGAAACTTTCGAGCTCCTCCCGCCATAACCAACTCCATTCCCTTAATAACCGCCTCGTACTCCGCCTCATTGTTCGACACCCGGTACCCTACTTTGACTGCAAACTCTAGGTTATCTCCTTTGGAGGAAATTAACACAATGCCCAAACCTCCTCCAACTCTCGACACCGAGCCATCAACAAACATATGCCAAACTCCTTCTAACTCTTCCTCCACTTTTGTACCCTCCTGCATGAAATCAGTCAGCGCCTGCGCCTTGATCGCCCTCCTAGGCTCATATGCTATCGTATACTCGCTCAACTCGACCGCCCACTTCACTATTCGACCCGATACAGAGGGTTGGCCTAAAGTTTCTCCCAGAGGCATGTTCGTTCTCACCTTCACCTTATGGCCCAGAAAATAAGGCTGAAACTTCCTCACCGTAACCACCACTGCTAAGGCGCACTTCTCGATCTCCGAATATCTCTTTTCTGCTCCTTGCATCACCCTACTCACATAATAGATCGGGAATTGCACCGTTCCCTCTTCCTGAAACAACACCGAACTCACCGCCGTTTCCCCGATCAATATGTATAGTACAAGGTCCTCCGCATGGACCAGATTAGCCAACAGAGGTAGGTTGGCTAACACCTTCTGCAACTCCTCGAATGACTTCTGAGCATCCTCCGTCCACTGAAATTTTGAGCTCTTCCTCAGTGTTCGAAACAGAGAGCCACTCTTCGCCGCCACCTTCGATATGAAGCGGCTCAATCCCGCAATCCAGCCTGTCAGAATTTGTACCTCCTTCACCTTCGTAGGGCGGTTTCATCTCGATCACCGCCCGCACCTTCTCTGGGTTGACCTCGATCCCCCTCTTCGTCACCATGTATCCCAAAAATTTTCCCGACTTTACACCAAAAGAGCACTTAGCCGTATTCAACTTCATACCGTACCTCCGTAAAGTCAAAAAGGTTTCCTTCAGATCGTTCACGTGATCGCCTCCTCCTTTCTTTTTACCAACATATCATCCACATAGACCTCCATGTTTCTCCCCAATTGCTCCTTAAAGATTTTATCGACCAGCCTCTAGTACGTCGCTCCCGCGTTTTTCAGGCTAAAGGTCTTCACTACATAGCAATAGGTGCCCCTGCTCGTAACAAAAATCACCCTCTTCCTATCCTCCCGAGCCAAAAGGAATCTGGTGATATCCCTGGGACGCATCCATAAGACTAAACAACTCACACCCCGCAGTAGGTCGATCCTAGGCAATGGATACAAATCTTTCGGGCACGCCTTGTTTAAGTCGCGAAAATCAATGCACATCCTCCACTTGCCTCCCGACTTAGACACCATCACCGTGTTGGACAACCATTCGGGGAATTGAATCTCCTTAACATGACCCGCCTTCAACAACTTCTCTACCTCCTGCTCGATTACCTTGTCCATCTCCGCTCCACGGTGCCTCCTTTTCTGTTTCACCGGCCTTACCGAGAGATCGATATTCATCCTATGCTCAATTACTTCCGCCTTTATACCCGTCAACTCCTCAGCCGTATACGAAAAAATATCCGCCAACTCCCTTATCAGCCCAACCAACTTTGACCTTATGGGCTCCTCCAACTCCTTCCCTATACGGAACTTTCTTTCCTCGCAACCTTCCACCATCTGGATCTCCTCGATCTCACCTCCTGGCTGAATCTCCACCTTCTCCTTCCCTTTATCCGCCTTCTCCTTTTCCTCCTTCGAACTCGAACTCCCAGGTCGATTCAATGTTCCCTCTTCTGACTCTACCTGCTTCCTCGCGAGTTGTTTATTGTTCCTCACCTTGGTTTGATAACAACTCCGTGAGGTAAGCTGATCCCCTGTGACCTCGCCAACGTTTTCGCCCACTGGATATTTTACACAAGAGACATTACAAACAGAGAGTTCACCCACCAAAATTTCACTCAAAATGGCCAAGTATTATATTTTTAATAATTTTCTAAGATTCAACAGCTTGCTCGAATTTTAAAAATTCCTAACTCATTCAATACTCACCAAAATCGTCCAAGGCCTTCACTATTAGGTCAAGGACAGATTAATGTTCCATAATCCACAAGGTTTCCACGAAACTCAATAGGATCTTTTGATTACTTTAATAAATCAAAGAAAAAGTCCACACAAAGTGAACGGATGATCGGTTCGGTGCAAGGGGCCGTGCACGAGGACAAAACTCGGCTCGTGATGGGCGGTTGCGCGCAATTAGTGGAAGAGGGCAGCGATCGTTGGTTGTTCGATGGTCCCGCGTCCTTGGCCGAGTAGTATTTATTTACTTAGTTTGCTCGATCTGTTTTTTCTTTTTTTCGTTATACAAAAATTTTAAAAGTAAACACATATAATTCAGCTGCCCCACTTGTGTGAATCTATGGTCACATTTTATTTAATTAAGCATTTATAAATAGACAATCTTGGGCAGATTCTCTTGAGTAGGAATGCGATTCCGTCTTTGAGGGTATGATTCCTTCCTTGAGGGTTTCAAATTGAGGATCATTCACTTCAATTGTTTCTTGCTATTGAGGATTCTAATGCAGCGTGGATTCTGATCTAGGGTTTTCCAGTAAACGAGCAAAATGGGGGATAATGGAGAACGATCGGGCATTGAAGATGAAATGATGAAACGACTTAAAATATTCTCCTTGTCAGGGGAAGAAAGCCTGGTGATTGGCATAGGCAATGAGGATATTAAAGCTAGTGCAGAAGAATGCAGAAGAAGTCTAGTCGGGAAAGTGGTTGGAAATCGGCGAGCATCCCTAATTGGGTTAAAAAGAACACTAGCAGGAATATGGCAAATCCAAAAGGGTGTTGAGGTGCGTGAAATATCTTCCAAATATTTCCCGTTCATCTTTAAGAACAAGAGTGATTTGCAAAATGTTCTTATGGGTACCAACTAGATATATGAAAACCAATACCTAGTTTTACAATAGTGGAGGAAAGGAATTAGTGAGAGAGACAGTTGTTTTCAGGAGGTAAACCTCTGTGTTCAGGTGTTCAATGTGCCACTGGATTGGTTGAGCTTGGATGTAGGGCTCAATACTGGGAAGGTTTTCAAAGCGGTGAAGAATGTGGGAATCACAAATGCTGTTGGTGCAGGTCGAATTATCAGACTTCTGGTCTCAGTAAGCATAAACAAGGCACTTCCGGGTCTACTTCTCTCAGGTTAGGGGAACAAATAATAAGAGTTAGCTTCAAATATGAGAGACTCATCGATCTATGTTATTATTGTGGGTTACTTGGCCATTTGGATAAAGACTGTCAAAGTATGCCAAAGGACATCACTAAAGGAGAGATCAGAGAAGGACAATACGGGGAATGGCTGAAAATAGGAGAAATCAAAACACCAAGAACAGGGGGGAAGAACAACAGATCATCAGATAGATGACCAGATACCCCAGTTGATTCACATAAGACTCATTTTGACCCAGCTCACGCAGGGAGCATTGACTGCAGACTACTCACTGATAGAATTGTCGAAGAGAACTCTATCCCTCAGCAAACCCCGAAGAATCTAAGCCTTGTGGAGTCAAGCTCTTCAAGATAGGATGCTGACAGTGACCAAATGCTCACACATAATGCAGATCACAGCATAAAGCCATTTCAGAGGAGATCCATATACCTGCTGAAATGGATTACACTATAGATGAAGAGGGGAGGACAAAGAAGCCAATTCAAAATAAGGCTCTTGCTCTGGGGAATGATCATTCTTGTCTTTTGCCCTTGGTCAGCATTAGCCCTAAACAGAGAACAAGGAAGAGAAATGGCTCTAAGGAAGGGAGACCCCAGAGGAACCAGAATGCCAGCCACAACTCCCAACTTCAAGGTCTCAAGAGAGGCAGACAACTAACTTGACAACTTTGGAGGAAGAGATGAGGACTCAGATCATAAAAGGATGAAATCCAATACAGAGCAGGTGGAGAAGACCAGCCTTAGGTAGCCCCAATGTAACCAATGGGAGTTGTGGTGTGGAATTGTAGAGGCCTGAGTGGGGCCTCTACAATTTCCCAACTCAAGGAGTCCTTAGGACCCGCCACCCTCATTTTTCTTTCTTATCTGAAACCGAAAATACTAATATGTTTACCATGACAGTATGCAAAAAATCTAGGATTTGTCAATAGGTGTAGATTGGTAGAGCCTAGGGGCCTTAGTGGAGGGCTCCTGTTGGCTTGGAATTCAGAGGTGGAAGTCAAGCAGGTTATTTGTACTTCCTACAGCATGGAGGTGAAGTTTAGATTGCAGAGTCATGAACCATTCAGATAGATAGTGTTTGTCTATTTGAGCACAGATAAGAGTACCAAAGAGGCACAATGAATACATTGGAGGACAAGAAAGCTACTTAGGGACATAGTTGGTGAATGGTGGGGGACTGGAATGATCTGGCCAAGGCAGACAAGAGAGGAGGCAAACTGAGACCACAACCTAGTTTTCTGGGATTTCAAACCTTCCTTGGCAACATGCGTATGACAGAAGTACAACATAAAGGATACTTACTTGGGGTAAAAATAGAGCAGATGAGGGCTTTGTGGAGGAAGCTTTGGACAAGGTCTATGCTTTCAATGGCTCAGACTGACAACTTCTATATTCAAGAGTTCATCCGATCACTACATGTTGTTACTTGAGGATGGACCAACTAAACCTCAACGTAACAGAAGATTCTAGTTTGACAAAAGATGGTTAAGGAGAGAAGGGCTGGACAATGTGGTTCAACAGGCCTGGGAGGGAATCAGGGAGGAACACCTCTTTTCAATATCAAAGAAAAGATCAAAAAGCTAGATTGGCACTACTCCAATGAAGTAAACATTTCAGAGCTGATCAAAAGGCTCAACTTGATAGTTTGTCAACGAAACTTAAGGAAATGATAGAAGCGCGAGGGTAGAGGAATTGGTCTGAATGGGATAAGTTGCAAAGGGAGTTAGATACAGCTAATCAATCTGAAGAATTGTTCTGGAATAAGAAGGCCGTAACACAATGGTTGAAGGAGGGGGATCAAAATACTCATTTCTTCAATGCTTGGGTCGTGCAAAGAAGAAAGATGAATGGCATCAGTAGACTAACCACTGACCAACAGAGAACCTGTGAGACCAAAGAGGATATTGAGAGCCATGTTGAAGACTTCTACAGCAACCTTTTCACATCTGAGGGATCCAATGATGGGGTTGACCTTATACATAACACACCCCAGACTATATCAGAGAAAGTGAATGTAGAGTTGCTTGCCTCAGTTGGAGAAAATGAAATCAAGATGGCCTTGTTCTCAATGAATCTAGGAAAAACCCCTGGGACTGATGGCATGCCAGCCCTCTTTTTGCAACATTTCTAGCCACTCATTAAGGAGGACCTTTGCACTGCAGTTGTTAGTTTCTTCCAAACTGGTAAACTCCTTGCTTACTGGAATCATACTTTAATCACTCTTGTGCCAAAATGTGCAAATCCACAATACCTCAGTCAATTTAGACCAATTAGTTTGTGTGTTGTGTTTTACAAGTTGATTTCTAAAATTCCGGCAAGTAGATGAAGGAACTGCATTCATGGTTGTGTGAATGCAGCTCAATCAGCTTTTCTCTCTAGAAGGCTCCTAATGATAATTTAGTTATTGCTCATGAAGGCCTGCATTTCCTAAACAGACACAGAACAGGGAAACATGCTTACATGACAGTCAAGCTAGACATGATGAAGGCATTTTATAGAATAGAATGGAATTGCATTAAGCTTACTATGCTTAAAATGGGGTTTGATTCTCAGATTGTTAAATGGATAATGGAATTCGTGACCGCAATTTCCTTCTCTTTCATTGTTAATGATTGTACTAGTGGGTACATATCTGCTGAGAGAGGAATTAGACAGGGAGATCCATTATCTCCCTATCTTTCTATCATTGTCTCTGAAGTGTTATCTGCTGTGATTGCTGCTGAAGTGGATAGAGGTGTATTTAGGGGTATTTCACTGGCCAGAGGTGCTCCTATCCTCACTCATCTAATCTTTGTTGATGAATCCTTAATATTTTGCAAGGCTGACAGGCATCAAGCATACGTTCTTCAATCCATTTTAACCAGATACCAATAGTTCTCAAGGCAGAAGGTGAATATGGCCAAGTCTTCAGTATTCTTTAGCAAGAACACTAACATATCAATGCAGAATGAGGTGTGTCAAGTGTTTCCTGGGATTCAAGTGCAAAAGTCTTCAAGGTACCTGGGGCTACCATTGGGCATTGGCCAGTCAAAAAGAGAAGTGTTTAGCTTTGTTACTGAAGCAGTAAAAAATATGATTATCAGTCGGAAAAACAAGCACCTGTCTTCTACTGGAAAAGAGGTACTTATCAAATCAGTCCTCAATGCCTTAGCCATATTTGTGATGGCATGTTTTAAATTGCCTCAAAGTATCTACAAAGAAGTGGCTGCCATTTTTATCAAATTCTGGTGGAGCAGGGGAAATGAGTTTGTTAGGGGGATGCATTGGAAAAGGTGGGACTTGCTAACTCTGTCTAAGAACCAAGGGGGCTTAGGGTTCAAAGATGTGAGTCTCTTTAATGATGCAATGCTGGTGAAACGACTCTGGAGAGTTCTAACCAAAACACACCTCCTCATGAGCAGAATCCTGAAAAGTAGGTACTTTCCAACTAGTACATTATTTGATGCTAAGCTGAAACAAAACTCATCCTGGCTCTAGAGGTCATGGTGCAAAGTCAGATGGATCGGCAGAGAAGGACTGCAAGTGAAAATAAGAAATTGATCCGCTGTCAGACTTCAAGACCTTAACGGGGTACATGGTACCAGCAATAGAAGTCCTCACCTCAAGAACAACAACGGAAGTGGGCAGCTAAATGTAGCGCCCCGTTTATTTATGGATTATTTAAAATTATTTATTATTATTATTGATATTATTTATTGTTATTCCTATTATTAATATAATTATTATTATTATTATTATTATTATTATTATTATTATTATTATTATTTAATGAATGCCTAAATGTGAATTAAATGTTTAAATGCCTATTATTAATATTATTATTAAATATTGTGTGTATTAAATATATATCCGATTTTATTTTTAATCGTCAAGCGATCAAGAACCGAGCCGTAAAATTGAGCCCGAGAACCTAGAATTGAGCCTTATTATTTTCAGCCCATAAGAACTAATTATTTCAGCCTTTTTGTCCAAGTAGTATCGGCCCGTTAAAACCGCACGACCCATGAACCGGCTAACCCGCCCGGTTTTCTTCTATTGTGCGTGTGTGTGTGTCTTGTGTGGCAAGACTAGTAACCCTAGTCTCGCTATATTTTTCTCTCGCTCGTTCATAAGCAGAGAAACAGGCCCGCAACCATCAATCTGCTTTCTTCCCTCTCATATCTCGATCACGATCGCTGAGAAGAGATACATCTAATCATCCCGTCATCATCTTCCTTATTTTTCGTAGCCCTCACTTCACCCTCCTTTCCGTCACCATCGCCGCGCCTGCAACCCCTCCTCCTCTGCGATCTGCAAACCTCCGCGCAAGTCGCCGCCGCGACCACTCTACCTCCGGCGACTCCCTCCTCAGCGAACAACGAGCACACGACCAGTGACTCCCCTCCGACAATCTCCTCGCGACGCTGCTCCTCCGGCAATCTCTATTCGCGCGCAACAAGCTCTGGCGCCGCTACCTGCAATCAGCGGCGAGATCTTGACCTCCGCCAGCAACGGGCCGCGTGTGACAAGCAGCAGATTCCGGTGAGCCCCTGTCCACGCACAGAAGTCGCCGACGATTTTTTCCCCCTCGCTGCACGATCATCAGCAGCACCTCCGGCGGGCCCGTCTCCTCCGCGCGCCACCGTGAAACAGCAGACCATCACGAGCCACCATCCCAACAACCCGATGACCTTGCTGCTCCTCCGCAGCACCTCTTCTTCCGTCGACCACGAGCCGCCGTTCTTCCCTCACGAGCGGCGCGTTACTCTTCGCGTCTCTCGTCCCGTTTTTTGAACGACTCTCGAGAATGGTACAAGGCTCGAACCACGTCTCGTTAAATCATATATATCGTTTATATTATGCGTTTATGTGGTGTGTTGAACGTGATTCACGAATATATATATATATGAGCCTTATAAATTTTATGTGTTCGTTTTGATTCAATATATTGATTGTGTGTAGACGATCTCTTCAATTTTGGGAAATCGAACGAGACCTCGTCATTCGTGTTTATGTTTCTGTGGATTGGAACATTTTATGATCCTTGGTCTTATGGTGAAGACCTCGGACGACTTCGTCGTAAATTAAGTCGGTTATGAATTTACGAACATGAGTTATCGCTATTTTTGTATTAAATTCATAATAAATTTCATACTGATGCGATTGAAGTGAAATTTGTGAGTAAGGCCCTCTGATGAATGTACTGCTTGTGTAAAAATTTCATAATTTTTCATGGCCTATAGCTAATTTAATTAATTAAATCGATTTCTGGAAAGAAACGTGTTAATTGTATAATAAATTGAGTTGTGCTCCGAAATTGATGAAATTTGAGTATGTTGTCTCCCTTTCAAATTAAGATGTTTTGTAAAATTTTCAGAATTATGGACTCGTTTTGCTAAGGTAAATAATTTATTGTGTTGTTCTGCCTAAAATTGTTTTAATTATGATAATTCGATCTGTTGCTGAAAAATTATGATTTTTGGTTGAAATGCTTATTTTTTGATTTATTTCATGTTGTTAAAATATTAGAATTTTCGAAGCCCATATTGGTTCAGTTTTGTTAAAAATTCGAAAGCTGCAGAAAATTGATTTAATTTTTAAAATTTGTGTAGTTAATTTCAATAGCTGAAATGTTTATATTTCGTCATTGACATACTGTTGCTGCTCGTGTGTAAATTTCATAATCTAATTCGTTCATTAGGTCTGGTTGGAAATTTATTCTCGTTTTTCCCATAAACTTGTCTGAATTTTATAAAAAAAGTATACTTTGATTTTGGGGCTGAAACTTGGTGGTTTTATTAAGTACAGTAAGGTGGGTTTTTGGTTAAAATTTCATAGTCTAAATCATTCGGTAGCTTGACCAACCTTATTATGTGAATTACCGGCTTTCATTTCGAAAATATGGTTTTGTGTTTAAAAACTGTTAACCGACTCGCATGCTATTCTTTGTTTGTTTGACTTGTAAATCTTTGATTTAGATTATGTGAACTCCCATGCGTATTTGGTTGAGTCTTAGTGTCGAGTCTAAGTGTTCCAACGTCCACAAGACTTCACGAACAACTTAGTCGAATCAAGTTCGACTAAGTATGATTGTGTTTTCCTTTTTAGATCAAGATAGATGTTGATTGTAACATCTTGACTTAATGTAGGTGCTTGACGAGCCGAGCGCGCCGCCTATACATGCTTTTGTGTTATCTCCTACTCGCGACTAGGTGGGTTATATTTAAAAATTGTCTATGCCATAAATTATTTACATTTGTTGATTGGCGTGATTAGTGCATGCGTGTGAACCATGTGACCCTCGTTGTGAGCTGTATGTCCTTCGAGCGGTTGTCCCCGTCATTGTGAGTTGTATGTCCTTTGACGGTGTCTATTGATAGGCAGTCTCCCTAGCCTAATGATAGGCAAGGCCGATGTGAGCTGTATGTCTTTCGGTATTTTACTCCCATTGTTGTGAGCTGTATGTCCTTCAATGGCTAATGTTAGATGTGCACATGAGTAAAAATGTATGATTAGGAGATGTGATAATTGATTGTTTCGTGTTCATGCTGCAACCATGCCTAACTGTTATTGTACATGATTTATTGGATAGTGGTGAGCACTACGATTTTCAACTGTGCTCATCCCCACCTGAAATCAACGTTTCAGGTTAAGCAAGAAGGCGGGCACGACGACAGGATGGCGAGTGGATGGTCATAATTATGTTTAAATTTGCTTCCGCTTTATTATGAATAAGTTGACCCGGATTTATGAACTTGAATTGTTTTGGGTCATTAACATGTTATTTTCTTTTAGACTATGACATTGAAAATGTTGGAAACTGATTTTTGTTATTTGATCGATATTGATGAACAATATTTAGATATTCATGATGATGCGTTATTTGACTATCATGTGGGATTTTTTTGATTTTGGGACAATGAGATTCATGTGAAAAACCTGGTAATGAATTCCCGTGAGGTTTCAACGATGACTTGAGACAAGATAATGCCCTATTAATGTTAATTTCGAGAAATGAATGTCGGAAATGATAATCTGATTTTTTAATAAGCCATGGATTATTTCTTAAATCAAATGGAATGAGATGTCGATTAAAGAGATATTTGAAGAGGCTGATGGATTAAAGGTGCTGGAAATCAAAACACTGGATACTTAGCTTGAAGACAAATGGAGCTGGCAGATGGGTAGAAAAATGCAAGTTCTCAGTAGCTTCATCCTATTATTTTCTGCACAAAAAGAAGTTACTTGCTCTAGACATGCTGAGGGAAGCAGTAATGCAAGAATGAATCAGAAGGTAAGGCACAGATGGAACCTTCACATCAAAGGCAAGCTAAATCATTTTTTATGGAAATGTATGTTTGGTGCATTGCCTGTTTGTGTGAATTTGAGACGAAGGGGTGTTGATGTGGATGTTCTTTGTGCTTGTTGTGGAGAAGCAGCAGAAACTGCTGAGCATCTGCTGCTTGAATGTCCTAGAGCCAAAATAGTTTGGGAGCATGCCCAAGTGAGCTGGGATGGTACTAGTGTGCCTGACTGCTAGTTTGAGGACTGGTGAGGAACTATTTTCTCTATCAAAAATGTTGCTATAGATATAGCCAGAATAGAGCTAACCACATACATTTTGTGGTGGCTCTGGAAATCGAGAAACTTATGGTTATTTGAACGGGTATGGAGACCAGCGAGGGTATACTCCCTGGAGCCTAGGCAGAATGGCAGGAATTAGCTTGTATGGGCGCCAAGAGAGCTCAACAGAGGCAAAGTCCTTAGCTAGGTCTGCTTGGCAGATTAGTGGCTAAGTAGTTTGTTTTCAGTTCTCTTGTAGTCTGTTATGTTATTGTTCTTTTATTCCATCATTTGTATTTGCTATTCTCCAACACTGGAGGGCTCAGATCATATTTTTCTGCCTTTGGTGTAGTTTGTTTTATCGTGTATTTAGCCTACTTGTAATGGTAGTGCTCTCTGGCTTAGCCTCCGGCATTAGGGTGTTGACCTTTCTGTACTTGCACATTTTATGGTTTATTGGAGCTTTTCTATCGTTTGAAAAAAAAAAACACATATAATCCAACCGACATAAAATTCGATCCTAAACAAAATATTTTGGTGGGGTAAGGTTGATACAGTGCAATCTGACAGTCACTATTGTGAAATTCGTCTAACACTAATGTGCAATCTGACATTCAGTAATGTGCAATACGAGTATACGACTAACACTAACGTGCACT
This sequence comes from Striga asiatica, assembly GCA_008636005.1. Taxonomy (NCBI): domain Eukaryota; kingdom Viridiplantae; phylum Streptophyta; class Magnoliopsida; order Lamiales; family Orobanchaceae; genus Striga; species Striga asiatica. The sequence continues at coordinate 370,941 of BKCP01000336.1, read as the reverse complement.
TGAAGTGTAACTATTTTTTCATACAACTGTTTTAGTGTTTATAATTTCTTAGTTAATAATTATATAGTTGTTTGAATAGTTCGGTCGTGGTATTTTTTTTTTTCTTTTGTATAAAAAGCCGAACTTGAGCTGAAATAATTAAAATTTTAATAATTTGTGAAAATGCAAATTGATATGTTAATATGCAATATAACACACTAATGTGCATCTGGTCCAAAACTAGTGTGCAGTCTGACAATCAATAGTATGCATCATGATTTATATTAACATAAAACCGAACCGAAATAGTTGGATTATTCGGTTGATTAAAAAATTTATTATTTATATTATAAAAATATATTCAATATTCTAATAATTTTGTTTCTTTTTTTTTATTATTTTTTGTGGAAAAAAATTATAATATATATGTATAAAAATAATATGAGTGGTTAGGAGGTTTACACGCACCTGGGGAGGTGTTACATATATAAAATACAATTTTTTATATATTTTCTATAAATTATAAATTTAGCATATGGACTTAATGGAAATATAGTTAAAACTTCTTAATTTGTAATCAGGTCCCTTGAAGATATCTAATTTTCAAAAACAAAACCCACCCCTCCCAACCCTCATTTCTGTAATAGGTCTTCTCTCCCACTCCCAAAATTGCTCCTCTCATGCCGCCGTACATCATCAATCTGGGGAGCAGCTTGGCCGCGGAGGTCGGGTAGATGAAGGAAGTCAAGGCGGTGGTCGTGGCTTTCCTGGAGAGGCGGACACGAGTAGCGGACGTCGGCGCCGGCATCAACGACGGAAATGCAATGGACTGGCGGCACTGAATCGACAGCCACAGGAGAATCACGAAGCTGGCAGCGGATAACCTCGGTCTGCGGCGCCGATGGCGGAGATGGCGTCGGAAGGGAGCAGTGGTTAGTGGATGATGGCGGACAGCGGATTTCATGGCGGTGTTAGGGTTTCCACTCTCATACGATGGCTGGCGGAGGAGTTTCATGAATAGTGCGTGCATGTGTGTGGGATTAGTGTACGTGTGTGTATATAAATTTAGTTGTTTGTGTGTGTATGTGTGTGTGTGTGTATGTGTGTGTGTGTGTGTGTATGTGTGTGTGTATGTGTGTGTGTGTGTGTGT
>BKCP01000336.1:322923-369554 GCA_008636005.1 Striga asiatica | reverse complement strand
AAAATCAGGTGAAGTTTCACATAGGTTAGCCAGTAACGCTGACCTGCTGTAGGCGGTCAGAGGACCAAAAACAAATTTTTTTACTTACAGGATCATTTCCAAAAATGGATATTTCTCGAGACCAAAAGCAAAAAGAGGGCCAGTTATGGGACTAAAGAACTTTTTTTGCCAATTTAATCTAGTATTTAACTTGTTCAAGAGAAATATTTAGTTATTTAGTAATTATATATACGATTGGTAAAATTAAATCATGTTTAAATGAATTTAAATGTTTGAGAATTAATTCAAAGGAAAGCATTGCCTATAATCTATGTTTAGTATCTTGTTTATTCCATAATTTAGATCAAGTATTTATTTCCTAGATAAATTAGTTTGTAGTTCAATTTCTTAGTTTATATTCATCATCCAAATTCGTTAGTTTAGATAATATTTATTTGTCATTTTTTAGTATTTTAATTAATTAACTACAATCACTGTCGTATACGAAGTTGCTCGCCACTATCTAAAGTTGCATCGTACACTTGTGAATAGAAAAATATTTAGCGAATAGAAGACAACCACATTATAAAACGAGGTTCTCAGGTTCTTTTACAATTTAACTTGCAATATATTTTAATATATCTTAGTTTGCAATTATGAACGAGATCTCTAACTTGAGTGTTCAGAGGTTTTTTCATTGAGGACTAATCATATCGTAGTCTGCATGTCACCTGAGTTCGAGTTTAAAGACGATTCATGATATCGCCGAACTAAGCTCGGCCAAGAGGCAATTTGCACGTTCAATCCGGTTTTAGTGTTATCTTATCTCACTATACAAACTTTAAATAAAAAAATAGAAAAGATGAGAATTAAAAACAATATTGGCGGGGGGAGCTTCTAAATGCTCGCCTCCCTGGTGCAGTTGAGGAGCTTCTGGATGCTCGCCAAACTAAGCTAGGGTGGCTTGCGTAGTTCGCGACGGGGCCACCAGGGCTGGGGAGTTTCCTTTTATCCCTTTCCCCCTTGGATTCTGGTGTGGGATTCAATTGGGGGCGGGACGACGGCCTTGGCTAGTGGTGTTAGACGGGGTTGAAGTTGCCGTGGTGTGGGGGCGCGATTGGAGCTCCTCCGGCAAGAGTCCGGTTGATTCCACGATCGGTTTGTGGTTCGGGTTCAGCTTCAGTTAGGCGGTTCCGGCATTTTGGGGAGCGGTTCTTTGGGAAGGGAATTAATCAGTAGGGTCAACAGTGTGTCCATCGGTGCTTAGTACGGGGTTAGATTTATTGTTGGGGAAGGACTGTGTTTTTCTCGTTTTGTTTGGTTAGTTTTAGTTTGTTTTGTTTTGTTCGTTGTTGTTTAGGTCTTGTATTTTTGGTTTGGGTCGTTGGCCTCTATGAGCCCGAGTGGAGCGGGTATTATCCCTTGGGGGTTGGTCATTCTCCATGTTGGGAGCGTTGTAGTTTGTTTTTAGTTTGTGTTGTAGTGTTGGTCTAGCATTGCTAGAGCGCCTCTAAGCGATCTCCGGATCTGTCCTCTCATTTATAAGTTCTTAGTTGTAATCCTTTAGCTTTGGGCTGCTTTGTTTTCTCACCTTTGCGTGCTTTATAAAATTCATATCGTTTCGAAAAAAAAAAACACAATATTGGAAAACGTCTGTCGTCAATTTCTCTCTCTCGTGTTTTTTATTTTTTTTTTTCTTTTATGTACTCCCTTAGTAAACTTATGTCAACGAACATATCTTTTAAATGTCGCCTTTTAGATATTATTGCCGATCAAACCCAACATAAGGCCGTAGTGGCGGATCCAGATTTTTTTTGGGGGGACTATATATTTTTTAATAATCTTAAATTTAATTTAATGTACATAAAAAATATAGAAAGTTGTATTATAAAATTATACATAATAATTGTGCAATATAGCTTATAAAGTTTTAAACATTGACATTAACAAATTTACATTGAACGCTCTCTCAACTCATGAATTTCTTTAATGATTGACTCCATACTAATAGTTTGATATTCTTTGTTTCCATTTAGGCTATGTTTGGTAGTCAAATAAGTTAACTTATAGCTTATCTGCTTAGCTTATAAGCTTCCTGTATTCAAATAAACCTTGTTTGTAGGACGAGCTTTTTTAAAAAGCTCGAGCTTATCTCATAAGCTTCTTTAAGTAGCTTTTCGAATAAGCTAATTGAATTTTTTTATTTCAGTTAGTTTATCAGCTAATTTTACCAAAACACTTTTATCATATAAACTAGCTTTTCAACTATAAGTCATAAGCTATAAGCTCGAAAATTACGTATAAGCTATAAGCTAGCTTGTCAGCTATCAGCTATCTTATCAGGTAGTTTTACCAAACATTGTAGCATATCTTATATGGTCTTCTTTTTAAAAAATTACCAATTTTTATTTTTTCACATATTTACTATACATTCAATCTATTTAAATTAAAAAAAAAAATTATACAAAAGTGTTAAAATACTATAATTATAGATGAATTATTAGTAAAAAGAGTAATACAATTGTTATTTTAATATAATTCTGTAAGTTTATTTGAAAAATGATATCATATATATACATTAAAAATTATAAATCTTGGGGGGTCAATGGGTCCTCCTAAATTACACATAGGTCCGCAGCCCAACCTTAAGGATTCCTTCCCCATTGAAACATGAAAAAATCAACGAAAGAAAAATGAATTATAAAGCTATTGCCGACCTCAATATTTTATAATAAATTAGGTCAAGTGATTTTGAGGTCAAATACTGAAAACATAAATCAAAAGGCATATAATTAATTAGAGGAAGGTAGAGGGGACCTCTCAGACATGACCCAGGTGAAATTTCATTTTACCTGTATTCTTATTATATCATACTTCCTAGCTTAGGTAGGCAGGTAACCCGTACCCGTCAGATATTTTGGTTGTATTATTGAATAATTCTTCCTTCCAAAAAAATATAAAAATTTAAGAAAAATGATACAAGGACATAATAAATGTACACAGAGGTTTGTACATAACATTCACATGGAGTGTAATCTATTTAATTTTTTATTTTTTGTAGGACCTACTTAATGTTAGTGTTATGTACACCTCTATGTAAAGTATTATGTACTTATAGCATTTCTCAAAATTTAAAAGCTACTACTACCAAGAAATAAATCCTTTACTTCAAATGACAACCGTCGCTCCTCAGTTTATTTGACTAGTGATGCCTTTACTTCAATGAATTTAGAATGAATTAATAATTTTGAGTCTTAACTCAATTTTGTACAAACCAGTTTACATTTAAAACAAAGTTGCACAAATTCTTGATCGCGAAGTTAGTGTCTTGGCATCCCCTATGGGCTCTTCCACGGCCCTCGGGACCATCCTGACTTCTACGTCGGCGACACCGTCCTCGCCCCCTACTGGCCTCCGATCCTTTCGGATGCGATCACTGGCCAATTCGCCGGTAAATTGGAACGTTAGAGATTCTCGCTCGAAAAATTCTGGGTTAATTACAGTAGGACTGTCTTGCGCTCCGAGACGAGACGATACAAGGTAAGTCTCCTAGAGCCTGATGTTTCTACTCTTGTCGGGCCGTACGACAATGCCTTCATTTTTAAGTTGTAGTGCCCAAAAGACATTACTACAAACTTGTAGTGCCCATAACAGATTCTAACTGCCGCCTTTTGACACATCAGACCTCTTGATCTTCAGCTGGTGGTAGCCAAATCTCAAATCGATCTTCGAGAATACGGTAGCTACCCTCAGATGATCGAACAAGTCTTATCTCCTCGGTAGCGGTTAATTATTCTTCATCGTCGGCCTACTAAGTGTTGGGATATGTGAGGATCTCGTTATGTACAAATCACGAATTCAATAGCAAACGTAAACCTATGCGCAATGGATCTAAAGTTTTGACGTAGAAAACTTACACCTTAAAATTTTTTGAATCTGATGGATTCGGGATGATCGGGAACAGCACACGAACGAAACTGGACCACGAACAGAAGCTGGTCGGCTCGTGTGGGGAATCATCGGGTCGTGTCGCGCGTCGCGTCTTCCCGGCGACCGGGTCCGGCGGTCGTGTCGTGGCTGAACAGGTCATCGCGGCGGTGGTCGGCTCGTTCACGGCGGCTCTTCGGTAGGTCTGGTCGGCGGTCCTTGGCTTCGAGTCGTGGATGGTCGACTGCTGTAGAAGATTATGGAGTCTCGATTACCTATGGATCATCTACTGTATTATTCAAACACCTTCTTCAACTTGTACTAATGGAGCAACAAAAAGAAGATAAAGCTCGAATGAGAAATGAGAGAGAGATGAGAGGGGGCGGATGATACACGTTAATTGTGTTGTCTCTTCTCTTTTCATGAGTTTAATGATGTATACATAGAGCTACAGTAGAGACCCTTAGGAGATTAGGAATAGGGCTCCTTAATTAATTAGCTAGACAAACTGTGGGTCAAACTCACTCTTTTAATTAATTAAATAATATTATGGGTCACCAACATAAATATTATTGAACTCCCTTTTCCTAGCCCAAATTACATTTGAGACTCCAATTATAATTACTCGATTTACCTTCCCACGTTTAAGATATAATATCCATTAATTAATTCGCTTATTGACAATCAAGAATTAATTAATTTATTATTATTTCACCGAAGCTAGCGTTCGTTCAGCATATTGTTATTATGTCGGAACTTAATCCACCTGCAGGGTTTAGCATAACAATCCTTTATGAATTCACTCCGGGGACACCATCAAACTAATGCACATGGTGACCGTAAATATTCTAACATCCTATATAGAGTAATATTACCGAAGACAATAGGAATATTAATACAGCGAACTGAACCTCACCCAAGTGAATCACAGCAATATGTGCTACATATATATGCCTGTTTATTATCTTACGGGTTAAGAGAATACAGTAATTAACCGAGGCCTAGTTCGTTTACGATGAAATACAAAACGAACTTCTTCTCTCTAGGATCCTGTTCAATACATAAATGTACTAGTGCAACTAATCAGTCAAGACAAAGTGTATAGTTGACACCACAACCATTCGGATGGGGTGTTCATTTCCATCTAGGTTGTGAACCATTATTCTTGTTTCGCAAGTATCTGACAGAATGAATTTCAGTTCGCCCGATGACGACCTACTCTATCTAAGTGCAAAATAACAGAACATAGAACTTGTTTAATCTAATATGATTCTCATTCATAAAGGGCAAAAGTGTAATAACATCCATCAATTCCTCGATATGTCCGAGACTTTAAAACGAATTTAAAACATCCATCACATTCAACAACATTTATTAAATACATAGTCGGCCATAATAGTGGATTAATTAATTCCTACAAAACCGAGTTATGCGAATATAATCCAGTATATGGCTGTGTTTGAACACAACTTGTCAAATAAAGCCGTAAAAATTCGAACTTTGTACAAAAAAAATTTACCAAGTGCTTTGATACCAATTGTTGGGATTTGTGAGGATCTCGTTATATACAAATCACGAATTCAATAGCAAACGTAAACCTATGCGCAGCGGAACCAAAGGTTTGACGTAGAAAACTTACAACTTAAAATTTTCTGAATCTGATGCATTCGGGATGACCAGGAACAACACACGAATGGAACTGGATCCCGAAAGAAAACTGGTCAGCTCATATGGATCGCATCGAGTCGTGTGGGGAATAGTCTAGTCATGTCGCACACCGCGTCTTCTCGGCGATCGGGTCCGACGGTCGTGTCGCGGCTGAACGGGTCGTCGCGGCGGCGGTCGACTCGTTCACGGCGGCTCTCCGATGGGTCTGGTCCGCGGTCCTCAATTTCGGGTCGTGGATCGCTGACTGCTGTGGAAGATTACCGGGTCTTGATTATCTATGGGATTGTTAATGTATTACTCAAACACCCTCAGCAACTTGTACCAGTGGAGCAAGAAGAAGAAAAAAAGCTCGAATGGGAACTGAGAGAGAGATGAGAGGGGGCGGACGATACACATTAATTGTGATGTCTCTTCTCTTGTCATGAGCTTAATGATGTATATATAGAGCTACAGTAGGGGCCCTTAGGAGAATAGGAGTAAGGCTCCTTAATTAATTAGACTAATTGTAGGCCAAACCCACTCTTCTAATTAATTAAATAATATTATGGGCCCACCAACATAAATATTATTGCACTCGCGTTTCCTAGCCCAAATTACATTTGAGACTACAACTATAATTACTCGATTTACCTCCCCACGTTTAAGATATAATGTCCATTAATTAATTCGATTACTGACAATCAAGAATTAATTAATTTATTATTATTTCACCAAAGCTAGCGCTCGTTCATCACATTCTTATTATGCCGGAACTTAATCCACCTGTAGGGTTTAGCATAACAATCCTTCATGAACTCACTCCGGGGACATCATCAAACTAACGCACATGGTGACCGTAAATATCCTAACAACACATCATATATATAGATATATTACCCAAGACAGTAGGAATATTAATCCAGCAAACTGAACCTCACCCAAGTGAATCAAAGTAATATGTACTACATATATATGCCTATTTAATATCTTACGGGTTAAGAGAATGCAGTAATTCATTGACGCCTAGTTCGTTTACAACGATAAGTATAAAACGAACTTCTTCTCTCTGGGATCCTGTTCAATACATAAATGTACTAGTGCAACTAATCAGTCAAGACAAACTGTACATTTGACACTACAAACATTCGGATGGGGTGTTCATTTCCATCTAGGTTGTGAACCATTATTCTTGTTTCGCAAGTATCTGATAGAATGATCTTCGGTTCGACCGATGACGACCCACTCTATCAAAGTGCAAAACAACAGAACATAGAACTTGTTTAATCTAACATGATTCTCATTCATAAAGGGAAAAAGTGTAATAGCATGGAAAGCCAAGCATTCAGTATATAACACTAACACTAAGTTCATGATAGTCGATGCACAACCTTCTTCTTCATGAAATGGGTTGGTGCTTCCAGTGTCAAGTCGGTTGTGAACTCGCCTTGCTCGTCTGGTGGCCCTCATAGCAGCTCCTCTGGAAAGACTCCTAAGTACTTGCAAATGTTTGGGCACGTCCTTCAATGATGGTTCCTCCTTCTCGTTCCCGACAGCATTCTCCACAAACCTTTGGCACTGTTCTTGTTTTCGCCCCGTAGAAAGTGATCTTCTCATCTCCCTGCCGGTAGAGTGTCGCCTCGCTATCATGGCACTAGATGTCCGCTTGGTACTTTTGGAGCCAATTCTTCTCACGAATGACGTCAAAATCCTTCATGTCGATTACGAAGGCGTCGGCCATAAAATCTCTTCCTCCTATGGTAACATTCGAGTCTTTCACAAGAGGGCCAGTAAATCTCATCTTTCCCAAGGCTAAGCTAACCTCGAGGGCTATGACAATACTAACACTCTTGGTTCTTGTGACTTCTTATCGTCGAACAGTACAGTGTTCAAGATACTTGCTCCGGCTCCTTGCAGTAAGTCGATCGTGGATTCCACCACTCTTCCGTTGCGCCTTCTATTAACTGCTCCAGAAATTCGGATATTCCCGCACACTTAGATATGTTTATCACGGCCCAGCCTCAAGCCTCCATAATCTACACAAACTTGTGGCTCTTATACGCTGAAAAGCCGTAACTACATATAATTGCTGGAAGGCACTTTGTCAAACTAAACTGAGGTAACCTCTATAGTCCAAACTTAACTCAACTTGTTTTGAGTTCAAAACTCAATCTTCAACTAGAGTTCAAAAACTCCCAACTCAACTAGAGTTCAAGTCCTTTGCAATAAATTCGAGGGTAAATTCTTAAGCCCTATTCTAGAGTCAAACATGAATTCACAACAACTCATACTATGCTGCAATGAACCGAACTATTATCATAGTCATACACATGTAGTCACTTAGAGTCAATTATGCCACATGCTTATGCTAAGACTAGTCTAAAGTCGTAAATGAATTCACTATGCATAAACTTTCTAAGTCATACAAATGATTTCTACCATGCTGGAACTGTATCATCTAATCACATCATGCTGAAAATGAATCATCTCATGCAAACTTTATCTTACTGGGCTAAAATACCACATAACACTTACCCCAAAGTTGGCGCAGTACGAAAGAGGCGGGTGGTCAAACCTTCAAACTTTTTAAAAAAATTTCAAAAATTTCTAACTTTGAAAAATTTGGCAAGTCTAAGAAACCATAAACCTGATCTGGTACCACATTATAACGTCCACTTATTTATTTAAGAAAAGACTGGATTTTTCAGAAATAATTTGAATTCTTAGAAAAACATTTTATAGTGTCCCTTTCAATTGATATAAATTCTTGTATTTTATTTTATTTAGCTGCATTCTTATTTTATATATTTTGCTATGCGTGCATTTGCTTTATTTGTATGTACATTGCTTATTTTTATTTGCTCATCAAATCATTCGGAATTTTTTGTTCAATCGCGTAGAATTATCTTCGGACCGTTGTCGGCCCGTTTTAGCTCATTGAGACTTAACCTTGGAGGCCATTTTTCAGCCCATTATTATTGCCTAAATTTGGCCTTAAAGCTGTCCAAAACCCGGCCCATGTCTTGAAGACATTCGGCCAAGCCTTAGAGCATTTTGGCTCCACCTCTTCACTTTAAATTTTAAATTCCAAATTCTTGAAGGGTTTATCTTTGCCAATTATTTTCCAGCCTTATGAGCCTCATGGAATGACCATCACCCCCTTAATTTATTGTAGGTATTATATCCTTCAATTTCTTGTTGTTACAATGGGAAAGATCTCCACTCATTCTCACATATTCACTAGGTTTTTACACACAAAAATTAGACCGTAGAAGTCCTCTCCCCACTCTAATAATTAAGTTCTCAAAACTCTAAAATTCTTGCCCTCTCTCTTGCCCTGATCTCTTTCATCGTCGGTGCTCCCAGCCATACCGCGGGCCTCTCTCGCCCACGCTCGCAGTAGCATCTCGCACCCAGCCATGCCACGTCGCAGCCAGCCGTCGTGAGAAATCCTCCATCCGCGCGTCGCTCACAGCCGCGCCATCAGCTGCGTGAGTTCGCCACCGCATCAGCATACGCCTCAGCCGCTCAGCAACTTTATCTGCGAGTAAGCCCTACCATCACCGTTCGCTGCTGCGATGAGTCTCGCCGATCCAAACGCTGCATTCCGCACCCATGCCAAGTGACGCCGAGGCCGAGCAACGCCACCCGAGGCCAACCCGATCTGTCCATCCTCGATTTAGTATATTCCCGAGGATGGGTAATCTAGTCCGATCTCCTTCTATTTTAGTTGTTTGTGTGTTATTTGCTTAGATCCATATTGGTTAAGTTAGGATCTTAACTAAAAAATTTAAGATCTAATATGAATTACATGGAATTTTGGAACCTCTATGATGCTTTATGCTGAGATCTTTGACTTGGTATTTTATTTGTTATTTTTAGGAATTTTTGAAGCCTATTTTACCTTCTTCCTTTGAAAGTTTTATAAAAATATTGAGGAACGTTCAGAGGCTGAAACTTCATAAATCGGACCCCCATTGTGTTGACTTAAACCTGGAAAAGTGTCGTTGAAATACGTTGACCCGAACACCTTGAATTGAGCCCATGATGTTGGCAACCCGGTAGTCCCAGGCCGCAGCCGCAGGCGCTGGCCGCAACACGGGCAGAAGGCAGATTGCACAGTGGACGTGCGGGAGCCCCTGCAGTGACGCGAGTAGCCCCGCAGCGGTCGCGCGCATGCCGCTTGCTGTGTGCCCGGAGGTGCAACACCCAGAAGTAGTTCGCATCCCCGTGCGCCCGCAACCTCCTGTCACTCGCCAGTGCTCCCAGCAACTGTTTTCCAGTGCCCCTAGTCGTCTACACCTATGCTCCCACGAGCCCTACCGACCCGGCACACACGACCAGCGCGCCTAGACGAGCCCAACCGCTGTCCAACACGCCTAGACGAGTCCCAAGCAATCCTCAACTGCCCTCAGCAACACCCAATAGCGCCCATACGCGCCCAGCAGCCCTAGCGCAAGCCCCAACGCATCGAGCTGGCCCTGTCGAAATCATTTTGATCGAGTTTTTTGACCATTTTTCGAGCTGTTGACCTGATTTTCGTGTCGAAACCATTTCTAACCTTTTTAGGACTATTTTATAAGTTTTTCCTTTAATTCCGAGAGTTTCAAATTCTAAAAAATTCCACATACTCCTTAATCGATATTATCTTGATTAAATGTAGGTTTCTGAGGAGTCGAGCCTCACCGACCTACCCGTTTGTGTGGTATCTTCCTGTCATTGGAACAGGTGTTGTTGATAAACCTTACTAGCTTTCATTACTTATAATCGTGTGATTCCATAATCAATGTATGTGTGTGACCCGTGAGTCTATCGAAAGTGTATGTCTTGTTTAATGGGGTCCCGTTCAAGATTGTGTACATATGAGAATAGACTTGAAATCCTCTCCAAGCAATTTCCTTCTCCTTTTGATCATTTCTTTCCAAGTATTGATGTTGAAACATGGAAAGTGAATATAGTTCTTCTCTTCCCTCGTTTTATTTCCTTTCCATGCACGTCCCTTTGTACTCAATGCAAGGGTTCGTTTTCCTGCACAAAATAACATAATAAGATCATGCAAATCTTTCCTAATAATATTATAATAGCCGAAATATATAAATATATAAATAAATAAATATGGATCTTCCCTTAAATTCCTTTTGCTTGCATAGATGAATCTTTAATATATTATTTTTGAACTTGTTGCCAAAAGGAAATCTTTCAGGCAGTCTGATGCAGCGAATCAGACCGAAATGAAGGCCGGTTTCCGGTTCAACCGGGTTCGATCCGATTCTCAGAACCATGCTGTAACAATATATGTTATGAAAAATATAAAACTTTTGTACAACTTGAATATATATTTGATCAAACGATATGCGAGTACAATCTCTATATGTATCTTCTGATTCTTCTCTTCATGGATCTTTAACTTGAATGTCGTGATCTTTAAGAACACCTTTGGATCTTCAAGAGAATTATTGAGATCTCTTTGAATTGAGACTTTGATTTATGAGGTGTTGGATTTTCTTGAGGTATTTCAGGTGTGATTTGTGGCATTGAGGAGAGCCCTATTTATAGGTGTAGGAGAGAGTCCTACAGAAAAAGACATCAATTTGATTGGTCTTTCTTGATTTGATATAATCTTTTTCTTTATCCTAAGATTTGATATAATCTCCTTCCTTATCCTAAGATTTGACTTGGTGGGCAAGAAATATTTATTTTATTAATTAAATATCTTATATATCTTGGATTTATGTCCTAAAATAAATAAAGACAATAATTAATAAAATATTAAAATTTCAATGTCTACAAATGCCCCCTTGTGACTTGTTCACGGAAAAAATGTCTTGGTAGTGAATGAGTCTCAAATTTTTGAATTTGGTTTAGACATGCAAATAATTTAAACTCTTATCTAGGAGTATTCAATTTGAATTATAGATAGTTTAAACTCGTATCAAGGAGTTCTTCATATGACTTGATTTGTAGATAGTTTAAACTCGTATCAAGGAGCCTTCAAATTTGTAGACATTTTATGCTCGTGTCATGGAGCTTCGAATTTGTAGATAGTTTATTCTCTTATCAAGGAGATCTTGATATGTAGACATTTTATGCTCGTGTCAAGGAGCCATAGATAGTTTAGGCTCATATCAAGGAACATTTGAATATGTAGATAGTTTAGACTCTTGTCAAGGAGCATTTGAATATGTAGATAATTTAGGCTCATATCAAGGAGCATTTGAATTTGAGGATTTGATGGAGCTCTTCATGTAAATTTTCCCCATGGAATTTGAGAAGAATATGGAAGACCACTTTTGTTTCCTCCATTTGCATGAATCTGAGGACATCGACGATTTTCGGCGGCTTTATGATTTGAGGAGACATCCTTCTCAGTTGCCCCCTTGTACATCGTATTCAAAGAGATCTTCATGCATATTCAAAGATCCTCGAACTTGGTTGAAGAGAAGAGATGAGAGGTAGAGATGTCCCACCAGGCGTGCCAAATTTGTAACAATATATTTTACAAAAACGTAAAGCTTTTGTACAACTTGAATGTATATTTGATCAAACGATATGTGAGTACAATCTCTATATGTATCTTCTGATTCTTCTCTTCATGGATCTTTAACTTGAATGTTGTGATCTTCAAGAACACCTTTGGATCTTCAAGAGAATTATTGAGAGCTCTTTAAATTGGGACTTTGATTTATGAGGTGTTGGATTTTTTTGAGGTATTTCAGGTGTGATTTGTGCCATTGAGGAGAGCCCTATTTATAGGTGTAGGAGAGAGTCTTGGAGAAGAAGAAATCAATTTGATTGATTCTTCTTGATTTGATATAATCTCTTTCCTTATCCTAAGATTTGATATAATCCCCTTCATTATCCTAAGATTTGCCTTGGTGGGTAAGAAATCGTCCTTTTATTAATTAAATATTTTATTTATCTTAGATTTATGTCCCAAAATAAATAAAAATAATAATTAATAAAATATTAAAATTTCAATGTCTACACATGTAAATAACAAACTAATTGTAAAACACAAATAATTAGAGTATTGAATGTCAAATGAGTGGGGAAATGAAAATTCTAATTTTGGCGGGTACATGGCCGAGTTAGGTTGTCCCTAGTGTCAACAGTGTTTTTTGTATTGTCATCCTTCAAGATTTATTCACCCTTTCAATAATTGGTTGGTATGTATCCCTAAGCAATATATGGTCAATTCATGAATCTACTAAGAAAATACGGAAAAAAATTAAATGCTTCTGGACTCTGTTTGAAATTGTCCGACTACAACAATAATGCCACCTTTTTGTCGACATATATGCCTAAATTTTATCAAGTTTGACTTAAATAANCTTATAATGAAAAATAACAAATATCTCGAGTAAAGTTTTCTTTTTTTTTTCTTTTTTTTTTTCATATCTTTAGTAAAATTACTTAATAAGATATTTATTTCATAATTCACATCTATGCAAAAGCTTAATGAAATTTATTTTGAAAGTTAAAAAATAAATTTTAACTTAATTTGAATCAAAATATGTGGTAACATTAAAATGCAAACTATTTAAAAAATAAATTTATTTTTTTAAACAAATTTATAGAAAATAATATTTGTGAATAAAACTTACATTTTTAAAAAAGTTAAGAATGTATAAAATTAATGCCTATAATAAAAGTATTAAATATATTTGTAAAACTAGCTTCGTAAGAAAATTAATTTAAATAGTTACTGTTTGTCTCATTTTTGTTGCGTTTTTCGTGTTTGATTTGCATTTATTTTTCCCTATTTAGGTCTTTTCGTTGGTTTTTATTCTTTTTTATTGGATATTGTGTGTTTTACTCTATTTTGGTTTTCTATGTGTTTTCCGTATGTTTTTCCAGTCTTTCTTTGTTTATGGTGTGTAGGTCGGAAGCTTCGAGAGGACTGACATTCATCATATTTTCATGCATAATGAGAGAAAAATTGAAATATGCCCGAAAAAGCGTTGAAAATGGAATCGGGAAGAAAAACGGCAATAACGGGGCGCAGTCGATGCCACACGACTCGTGTGGGTCAGTGACATGAGTCGTGTGGATGGAAAAAAGAGACTTATGGCTACGGCTTTTTCACACGGGTTGTGGGGTCTCACACGACTCGTGTGACCCGGTCGTGTGAGGGTTGTGTGAGTCTGGGAGTTTGGCGGAAGTTGGAGAAAATCCACAAGGCTCGTGTGAGTCAGTGACACCAGTCGTGCGACGCGCAGATCAGTTCAGCGAGGATTAGGATTCTGATGCGATTTCTTCCCTTTTTCGACTTATAATTGCCTACAGTATAAAAGAGAAGGGAGGAACCGGATTTTAGGATTTTTGACACCTTTGGAGGTCCGAGAAAACACCACGATGACTCCTTTCTCTTCCCTTTCTTCTTCTTCTTCGTTTTTCTTCTTCTCTTCATCCTTCTCTTCCATTTTCTTCTTCTTCTTCTTAATATTTAAGGATTAAGCTTGTATTTTGGATTAAACACTTGGATTTGGATTGATTGTAAGTTATTCTCTCTTGTTGAATCCATGAAAATGGTTGATTTGGGAGAGATGATTGATTATGCTGAATTTATTTTACTTAGATAATTCTTATTTCTAGGGATAGGGGATGATTGTTCTTGTTTAATTCGTAATTGTTGGGCTTTGATTTGTTCGTTCTTGTACGAGTTCTTCTAATTAGGAATTGATGAGTTCTTGCTTGATAATTTGATATAATCGAAGGGTGACACTTCGATTTCTTGCGATTAGAAACGATTGGATATTGATTTGTCGAGTTAGGATTTTGTTGATTCTAAATGATTAGTTGATTAAACTTCTTCTAACTAAATTATCGACTTTTAGAACCGAAAGGGGAGGAGTCGTAGAACTAAGCTCGCACGAGATAGACGATTTCGTAATTGAATAGTCTATAGGTTTTGGATTGAAGTATATGCATGTCGATGTCCCTTCTATTGCTTTGAAAAGTTATTGGGATTGGACAATTGGTCGATGTTGTATGCTCAAACTTGCTCGTCTTTTGTTCAATTCTTTGTTACAAAGAGTTATTGGGAGCGAACCGGTAGATGTTTAGGCGAGAACATCAATCTTGAACCGAATGACTAATTGCCTGGTGTTAATATCCGAGTCCGGCTCCTATAAGGATACCGGTCTGAGAGACCTGGAGTCGGGTAGTGGCCGGTCGAACCGAAGAAGCCGGTCACCAAGATTGTTTGTAAGTGCCGAGCCGATCAGAAGTCAAAGTCAATAGAAATGGCGGTCAGAGTTGGACTCGGGGTCGGCACCTCGTTTCCCCATTCGCGAGGTCGGTACCATGACTTCCCAGCCGCGAGGCCGATCTGACTCAGTGCCGAGATCGATGAAGGACCACGAACACCGGAGGACGACCAGAGACTGACGCAGCCCAGCTCGGTACCCTACCAGCCCGATCCTCGTAGGTGTTAAGGTCCTAGAAAACAATTAAATAAGGCCACTTGTCAACTAATGATTGCCGATGGGACACCCCAAACTAATCAGCAGGTCTATAACATCTAGACCGGCTCAGGAGCAGGCCCGCATTAAATGCGGTCCATATCAACATTAAATGTGCGTTGCAGGTAATGATTGGCTGACCCAGAAATCACTCCCAATCAGTCAGAGAAACGCCGGCCCGCCCTGCCAAATTATTGTACGACAAGACCAGCGAACAGTACCTGAATAGTGCCGCATTAATGACCACTATAATAGCAACCCCCTCATTTATTTTTGGGTTGTTGAATCCCAACTATCTAAACTCTCTCTACATTTTCTCTCTCTAGACTTGTAAGGAATTCGAGTAAGAATCTATAAGTATATCGCAAGTGCCGACCTCGTACGAGAGGCCGACCTCGTGATCTTTTAATAAAGTAATAATTAAACCGCGTCTTCTTTTTTCTTCTCTCGTTATCTTCTCATTATTTACCTTTTTAACTGTTGACCAGAAACGTCCGTCAACAGTTTGGCGGTAGAGGAAGGGTACCATAAGTTACTTGGTGTCAATTTTTAGATCTTGTGAAGCTCCACATAGCAATCATCTTTTCCCACTTCTTCACTTCCAAAAACTACTCAAAATGCCTTCATCCGGCCACGATGACTTCACCCAGCAATCCGGCTCCCAACCTCGCAGACGCAACGGCAGGGAGACCTCTCGTCGCGCACAGGGACCCATAGTCCCTGTCCAGCCAGTTCCTAACTTTGCTGAGGCCATGCAGCACCCCGATGTCCTCAAAGCCCTCGAGGGGGTCTTCGCAAAGGCCCTCGCTAGCCAGACAGCCGGGGCGAACACCGTGGTGCCCACAGAAAATCCCGGTAACACCCTGATCCATACCCCCGAGAAGGAGGCCGGGGGGCAGAAGAACCCGACGAAATCCAAAACCACGGCTCAATCACCGAACCGCGAGCCCAGAATCGCTGTGACAAAAGCACCAGACCGGCACCTACCAGACAGACGGGAGAGAGCCGCCCGGAACAAAGCCTCCAGGTCGTCCTCCGCTCCGTTTACCAATGCCTAGGTGACAAGAGCCAAGCCAACCGTGATCTCCGGGAGGTGATCAGGCGAGGCAAGGCTATAGGGCACGACACTGAGGAAGTCGCGGCCCTTAAACGCAGAATCGCCGAACTGGAAGGCCGGCACCCCTCTGGGAGTGAGCCGTCGCTCCCAGCCTATCCATGGCCTTGCACACGACCCGCTCCCCGAGTCGCGGACAACGCATCACCTCTTTCCCCCGACATCCTACAGGAAGCCGTCCCGAAGAAGATTAAAGTACCTCAGCTCGGCCTCTATGATGGGAGCTCGGATCCTGATTCCCATATCGGCCTCTACACTTCGTGGATGGACCTGCACGGTGCCTCCGATGCCCTACGCTGTCGTATGTTCTCCCTAACGCTGGGGCCAAAGGCGCAGAGGTGGTATCACTCCCTTTACCCTCATTCCATCTCCACCTAGGCGCAGCTCAGGTCGGCATTCCTGTCGCACTTTATCGGATCGCAGGTCAACCATCCCCCCAAAGAGTCCATCTCCAATATTTTTCAAGGCGAGAATAAGAGCCTGAAGGACTACATCGCTCGGTTCAATGACCGAGTCCAAAATATGGAGCGGTGCCATCCCGACGCCCTGTTGATCACTGCTCAGGGTGATCTGAGACCGAAAACGCAGTTTAGGTGGTCCTTGTGTCAGAATAAGCCAACCACCCACCAGGAGTTCCTCACTCGCGCTCAGGATTACATAATGGCGGAGGAATCCTCGTCCATCCCGATGTTTGATACCGCGCCGGCGCCAGCAAAAGCGAAGGCGAAGGAAGAAAAATCGGAAAGCCAAGCAAATCGTTCACCGAAATCCGGGCTCAGCGAAGACAAAGAGCTGAGGAACTGAAGGAAAGCTACCAGAGCGTCTTCTCGGTGGGGGCCGCTGCAGTTTATGAGGAAATCAAGGCGAAGGGGTTATTGCCGGATCCCAAGCCGATGTTCACCGACAAGGACAAGGTGGATAAGACCCGCACTGCACCTACCACAAGGCGCACGGGCATAATACCGACCAATGCCGAAATCTCATCTCAGCACTTCTCAAACTAATCGACGATCCCCAACTCCGGAGGTTCACCCACTCTGGACAAAAGAGGATGAAGGGAGGCCGCTTTGAGGAAGGCCCCGACAGTGAGAAGGATGCCGACGTGAATCCTCGAAGGAAGAAGCCACAGCAGGGTGGCCCCCATTAAATCATGACTTTCTGCACCAAGACGAGGCCGACACCTCTAGGGGCAGAAAGAGATACCGATCCCCACGCATCGGTGCCGACCCGGCCGACTACCCAACCCGCCCGTCAACACGAGCCGGGGCGAGTCCCTCCTCTCCAGGAGGCAAACCAAGGCCTACGCCCGGCAGGCCTATCATGCCGGGCAGAGGGTGATGCACGCCGACCACAGTCCGACGCCGGAGCTGACTCCAAACACCATCTCCTTCACCGATGAAGATGCCTTCCTGTTTGATCACCCCCATTCCGACGCCCTGGTGATCATGGCGCCGATCATGGCGATAAAGATCCATCGCATCATGGTCGATACCGGGGCCTACGCAAGCATCCTTTACTACGATACTTTCAAGAAGATGGGGATCGACAGAAAGGAGGTGCAGCCCTGCCGTGAACGGATCCAGGGTTTCAATGGGCAAACCATCGCCCCTGTCGGCCAAGTCACGCTACCGATCCGGTTCGGGGAAAAGGGGCAGCCCACGAAGACAATCCTGAAAACCTTCAAAATCGTGGACTGCCCAAGTGAGTATAACGCCATTCTGGGGAGGACGGTCCTCTACGAGTTAAAGGCCGCCGTCTCTATATTTCATTACTCCCTCAAGTTCCCAACTTCCGATGGAGAAGGAACACACCATGGGGATCAGAGGGAGGCGAGGGAATGCATTCTAACCATCCCGCGCACGGAGATAAATACGGCAGACCTTCTGGTCGACGCCGAGGCGACTGACATCGGGTCGGCACACGATGGTCTTGGGGGCAACCGCACGCTGGGAAACCAGACAGGTTCGAACCCATTGACCTCACCAAGCGCCGACCCAGTCAGCATCGAACTCAAGACGGAGGCAGGCAACCCAACCCCAGATGTCGGGCTGGTTGGCATCAACCAGGGAAGCGACCGTATGCTGGAAAACCAGACAGGCCCGCTCCCCCCGGCTGACGAAAGTGCCGACCAGACTGAGGGAGGCTCTAAGGTTGACCTCGACTTGGACAGGGGGAGAAGGGCCGGCAAGGGGCCGGTCACAGAGGAAGACGAGCTCGATCCCCGAACCCAATACGAAGAGAAACGTGGGACGAAGAGGGCCGAGCCTATGGATGAGGTTGAAGTCATCTTTATTGATAAAGAGACTTGTCAGAAGCAACTCCGGATTGGGAGCAGATTGTTGGGGCCTCTGAAGGCCGAGCTGACCAAGTTCCTCCGAGAAAAGGCAGACGTCTTTGCGTGGACCCATGAAGACATGGTCGGCATCGACCCTCGGGTCGCCTGTCACCGGCTGCAGGTCGACCCCACGGTCAAGCCGGTCGTGCAAAAGCGAAGGAAGCTCGGCCCGGATCGACAGCAAGCCTTGGAAGAAGAAGTGATCAAGCTCAAAGATAACGAATACATTCACGAGGTCCGGTACCCGACCTGGGTAGCCAATCCAGTACTCGTGAAGAAAAGCAGCGGAGCATGGCGCTTGTGCATCGATTTCTCTGACTTGCATAAAGCTTGCCCCAAAGACAACTACCCCCTGCCCCACATCGACTACATGGTCGACGCTACCTCGGGACACGAGCTGATGAGCTTCATGGACGCATACTCCAGCTACAATCAAATTCCCATGCACCCAGACGATGAGGAACACACCTCCTTCTACTCGGCACGTGGCCTCTACTGTTACACCATGATGCCGTTCGAACTAAAGCACGCCGGGGCACCTACTAGTGTCTAGTTAACAAAATGTTTGCTAGTTTGATAGGTGTAAGCATGAAAGTGTATGTAGACGATATGCTAGTTAAGTCCGTGTACGCGTCCGACCATGTAAACGATCTTAATAAGAATAACATAAGTTTAAAATCAAAGCGAACCGTATTCGATTTACAACATAATAAGAATAACATAATTTTATATATGTTATTCTTATTCGTATTCGATTTACAATAAAATTAATGCATGATTCTTATTCAATTCGCTTAAGACAAGGGTATATAAACGATTCGTTTGGAAATTCACTTTTTAAATTTTTTTATAAACATAAAAATATTATTACATTTTTTACATATGAATATATTACATACAAAAATATTATTAATTGAATAAATTATACATATGATATAGTAAATATGGTAGTATTATTATTATTATTGTAACTAAAAGTAGTCGATATGCCTCGATTTATTTTTTTCGCCGGTTCGCTTTGATTTTCGATTTTCGTTTTTTCGCCAGTTTGGTATTATATATATATATATATATATATATATAATAAGCATTTACTATAATTAGAGGCCATAAAAATTCGAAAATAATTAATTCATACTACATCTCGTAAGATTTTAAGCATTTTAAATAGAACTTCGAGCATTGACCGAAGCATCAAATGCATGCATTAATTTCTGTTATATTTGTTAAATTGATGAAGACCGATATTCAAATATAATATAGTATAATATTTTTGTTTTTAAAGTATTCATATAACCTTTTATGTCATTCTAATTATAGAATAGAATAAGACTAAGATCAACATCTATATATATATATAATTGCTGGAAAGCTTCAATAAATTTTATTCAGCCAGCAATTAATAATAATATAGGTTCACTTAATAAAAATATGTAACTTTCAGTTACACAATTTATTTTGACAGATCTCATTTATGTAACGTCTTTTTTATGTCCTGAAATACAAAATTATTTTTTTTTATTTTTTAATACTATATTTTTTTTGGTATTATATAAATACATTTCACAACTAATTAAAAATAACTATAAATATCTCTATTTTCTATTGCAGTCATACAGTAATAAAAAATATTTTTTCGGATATTACAAAGATGCATCAAATATTTTGAAAAATCAAATCCCGGAGTCACGAGTCGAAAAAATTTAACGATAATGATTTGTTGTGATGGGGATTCTGACGATAGGAAAACCATGAATGTTATATATAAAGGAGCGTTTAATAATATTTAGAGTCACCTTTTTTAATGATTTTTTCTCATTTCCAAAGTTATGATTTTTATTTTATTTTATATTTTTAATTACTTTCTCTTATGTTATATCGCTTTTCGTGCAAATGCACGGGTAAAACTAGTATATAATAAAAATACACTTTTCAATTAGTTAAAAATCAAGTATTATTAAGCATGAAAATTAATTGAAGTTTAATTATTACTATAAATGTTAATAAGTAATTTAAAAATACTCAAATTATATGATTAAAGTTGACATATATAAGATCTATGAACAAGACACATCTAATATAATGATAATTTGTTTCTTAATTCAGCCCGGTATGATGTGGGACTGATTGGACGAATTTGGTTCTCGGTACGTATGTTTGTTAAATCTCAAGAATCATACCAAATCATTTATATTTCGTTTCAAATCAAAGAGAGTTAAATGGTTAACGAATATTTTTCGGCTCTTAGTCGAGCTAACAAAGTTTGAATCTCAACTGAAGAGAAATTAAGATCAGTGTTCTAAATACCGGCCGTTACGATATTTAAAACATGGCTTAAGATAATCTGAAGCGATTGGATTAGACAAATTACGATATTTAAAACATGGCTTAAATTGTGGAGATCGAATATGT
Source organism: Striga asiatica (assembly GCA_008636005.1). NCBI lineage: Eukaryota > Viridiplantae > Streptophyta > Magnoliopsida > Lamiales > Orobanchaceae > Striga > Striga asiatica. The sequence continues at coordinate 348,679 of BKCP01000336.1, read as the reverse complement.
TGCACGTTTGATGTCTATGACTGTTCTGAGATAAGATTTCTATTTTTTCAAGGTTTACAGAACTAATATATTTTTAAATTATATAAAATATTTAATTAACAAATTATTATATAAAATATTATGTCATATGCCTTATTAAACTTATTTTTTATTTTTTCTTGCAATATTATTAAACTTATTAATAGCCTAAAATTTTTAAAGTGCCATTAAGAATCCAAATTATACCAATTAAGTTTTTATGTGTATGAAAATCCTTCTCATTCTCATCACTCAGCAAAAAATGTCGGGCAATGTCTCTACCACATACCAATTGTCTTTCTCCAATTTCAACCTAACTTGCAGACCAAAGCCACTGGTTCGATCTCATCTCCTAATTGCAACCTCTGAATCAATTTCACGAGGGAATAGGAATTCAATTTAGAATTCGATCTCATTTCCCAATCTGATTTCCCAATTGGTGCTTCAAATCGTCGGCGAGGACAAGGATGTAGGCGTAGATCGTGTGCTATCCGGAGGTCGACGAGTCTTGCATCTACGCCCCACTACCCAAAGCTAGTCCATTTTTATTCGCAACACAAAATCTCAAGCAGCAAGAAACTATTTTTATGAAAGCATTGATTGTGCATCTATTCCTTTTTCAAGGGGCGGGTTGAGTTATTTGATATGGATCCAGTTCCGTGGTTTGATAATTTCCTATGGAACCATGATTTACCTATGATCATGGGCTGTGAATGGAGCAAGGTTTTTGCAGCAGTTCTTTGGCGCTTATGGAAGCGACGGTGCGAGGTTGTTTTTGAAGTCGGTGGAGGGTGAGGTTGGGGGTGGTGTGAGCGGACGGCCGAGTCTGCAGCGTGGCGGAGCAGGTGGTTTGGCCGAGGGACAGCCCACTTCTCGATGGAGGTCCGGTCATCGGTCACGGTGGTGCAGAGGCTCACCAGAGACCTCATCACGCCCATGGTGATCGGGCACCACAGGTACCTGTTGTATACAATAGAAATTAAAAAATTTAAAAGAAAATTATAATTTTTATCTACCAAAACAAATAGCGGGACAAAATTTTTTGGCGCTCAAAATTTCAGCTTAATTAGGAATTTATTTATCTAATCAGGGTATAGAAACAAAGGGTTTAATGATTTCGTGCCTCCGTCAATCTCTCCCTTTTTTATTCTGCTCAAATATATATACCCAAATAGGTTTTACTTAGCAATACATCAAAAAAAATAGTTGCAAAACACACGCCTCCCTACAATCTTTTCCTGGTGAAGTTTCTTCATCGTTTATGTATAAAATTTTTGTTTTTACAGATTTTTATATTGGATCACCTTTATTCTGATTCTATCTTTGTATAATCAAAATATGTGACTCTATCTTTGCATAATTATAATAGCTGAAGGTGTAAACTTTTGTGTTTCATATTCTGTTTCATATTCTTTTTCATATTTTGATTCTGTGTTTGTATAATTATAACAGTTGAAGGTGTAAACTTTTGTGTTTCATATTCTATTTCATATTCTGATTCTATCTTCGGCTCCCCCTTATTCTGATTCATTTCCTGATTCTATCTTTTCCTGGTGATGAAGTCTATATTTATCTGTGATGTATAAAATTTTTATTTTTACAAATTTTTTTTTCATCTTTTATACACATAAAAGGCAACTGAAGGTGTAATGTTTTGTTTATTATTAAATCTTACATGTGTTATTTTCTCAATATCTTTCATATTCTGTTCTCTATGGAATTCTAAGAACTATATATATATATTGAGTCATAACATGTATAATCGCCATTGGAATGCGTAAGTTAACTATATGTGTTCTTTTTTCAATAAATAGGCATTTTCTTTTTATGTATTTCTTAGTTCTTCAAAATTGGTTTTGCAGTGATAAAATTTTTGTTGTCATATGTAGATTTCTAAGAATGGCGCCAGGAATCCGTAAAACTCAAATTATTTCAAAAGCTGCTCTAGAAAGCATGCTTAACCAAGCTACCAAGGATAGCTCAACTACTGCGTCAGCTCGTATTGGAGTCAGAGAACATTTTAACCAATCAAATGTGTCATCTGCTGGAGTGACTGGAGCATGTGGAACTACTGAAGTTAATCATGGTTCTTCCGGAGAAGGTGATAATACTACAACAAATCACACTAATGAGAGTGGCATTCCACAAACCCTTGAAACTCCCAACCCAAATCAGAATTTGAATGCAGCTGAAGGCTCAACTGGTAACCTTCAGGATACATCAGTCACAGGTACAGGTACAATATGTTCTTTACTTAGGATAGCTGTTGGAATAGTTGGAGGTACAATATGTTTTTTACTTAGGATAACTATTGGAATAGTTGTTGTTTTCGGTGAATAGTTGTTGTTTATGTTATTTTCGTTATGTTGGACTTTGTTGCTTTTGCTCCAGTGAATAATTAGTTGTTGTTGCTCATGGTTACTTACTGTTGGAGTAGTTGTTTCTGCTATTTTCTTTATGTTGGAGTTTGTTGTTGTTTACTTACTAAGACATGCTTCCTTTTTCCCATTTTTTGCTCATTCTATTTTACTTATCAAAACATTGTCGTTTTTGCTTGGGAACATGGATGCATGTACGGACGTGAGATATATCTCATCGTCTTGTTCCTTTTCTGAGTGTAAGCTCCATATATTTTCTCTGAAATAAGAAATGGTGTCCTCTTAAATTATCTCCCGTCGATTCAAATATTGATTTCAACAATATCAACAGAATTGCTATCAAATCGCTATCGTCATGTTTGGAACCATGAATGTTCTTAATTCTTATTGCTGTGCATTATGCCTTTTTATTTTTGTGCATATTGTGCATGCTGACTTGTGATTATTTTGTTGTGCATGCTAGTAGCTGGTGCATGTTGGAGTTGTGCTTGTACATGCTGTTAATGAACAGAGAATATGTTTAATTTCATGCTTTCTCGAAAATATTTGTGTAGGCATATTAGAAAAAAAAAACCATGAATTTATTTTGGATTGTCGCATTTTGTCCACTTATTTGTCTGTCAATGTTGCACAATTGTATTTTGATTTATAGATGAGTTAGAATCTTAAAAACTTTGAATGAAATAGTTGCAACGAATTAGTATATGTGTCCTCTATTAATGAAATATAATGTTCTTTGTTACCAGACAAAGCTTCGATCCCTAAGAGAAGACGTGGTCAAACAATGGGCAAGGGAATTATGAAAGCATTTCATGCCTCTGGAAAGAAATTGAAGATAGATGTGGATCCACTGGTAGGACGGCCCAAAAGTCGAGAGCAATCTGCAAAGCTCTCAAGTCAAATTGGTGTAGTAGCTCGAGATGTCCTTCCAGTGCCAAGAAAATGGAAAGAAATGGCTGAAGAAAATTTGTTGGAACCAGGCATTGATCATATAAAGGTAGCTATAAAATAAGAATAAAAATGACATGTTTTCTTTTTCTTGTATATATAAAAATTTGTTAAATGTGATGTTCAGATTCATATGGATGTTAACTTGGATGTACCGGGTGTGAGGCACTGCTTGGTTGATAGATTGAAATCTACCTCTCGACAAATTCGTTACAGGTTACATAAGCATTACAAGAAGTATGCAACCCCAGAAGAGGCTAAGAATAATAAGCCAACATTTTGTGCTAGTAAAGAAAATTGGGACGAACTCTTTGATTATTTTGCATCAGCTAAGTTCAAGGTAACGTCTCTTGAGATTGGTACTCTTATTGATATATTTTGGTAATATTTCTTATGTTGCAATTTCTTGTTTTCAGCACCAAAGTTCAACTAACACTATGAATCGACAAATGTTAAGGACCCCGCATATATCAGGCAGAACTCCTTTTTCTACCCTTCAACATGAAATTGTAAGTTGTAAACATCCAATTATGTTTTACAATATTTACATATCCTGTACATTTTATTTTTCATATCCTGTACATTTTATTTTTATATGTAGGTTCATATCCTGGGACGAACTCTGTTTTAAATATTTTACAATTATGTTTCTAGAAAAAGGTTCATATCATGTACATTTTATTTTATTTTTATTCTTTGCTAGGTTCAGAAGGATGTTAATAGAGTTGCTAATGGAGATGCTGATGGAGATGCTGGGGACATAATTGATGCTGGGGACATAATTGAGTTCTACAAACTCACACATTGCACTGATAAAAAACATGGTTGGTCAACTGATGAGGCAAAAGAAAATTGGGTAACTCACATTTTCATATTGCTATTGGTATTGTTATTTTTTTAGATAGGTATGATATATGTTTGTAATCCATTAGGAGTTGATCGAGGCGAGAAAAATATGCAGCGGAAGGAGCTGAGAAGACGAACCAAGAAATAGTTCACGAGGTGTTTGGTCCAAGATCTACTTATCTAAAGGGACTTGGTTATCAGACGAACCACTTAAATAAACGCATTTATGCTCCCGCCAACCAATATCTTCAAAAGGAAAAGGAGCTTCAGGAAACTCAAGAAAAGCTAATAGCATCAGAATCACGAGTGAGTGAGCTCATGGAACAAGTTAATGACATGAAGAACTTAATGGGCCAACAAGGTGCAGATATTGAAAAGCTTAAGGCATTCATGAATTCCAAAGGAAATAGTTGAGGTAAACAGTTTAATATAAACAATGGGGCTCATTTTTTATTTTGTGAAAATATGCTTTGATAAATGAAAATATATGTGCTAAGTTAAATGTTTTAAATTTACAGGTGAATGGATGCTAGTGGATTTACCAAGACATTTCCGACAATGTGTAATTCAGCGAGAGTAGAAAATAAGTCTATGGATTTGCAGATTTATCTCTTATATATTTATTTAGTGTCTTTTTACTTAATATTACAAGTACTATTGTTTTTGTTTTCAATCATGAATACTTCAAGTCATTCCTTCTATTGATACTCATTATCTTTAAATATGTTGTTATTTCATATCTAATTTATTGGCTAATTGCAATAGTATTATGATGAATTTTTGTGATAATTTTCAATTGGTAACTAAAAGCAATCTTTCGTGACACAACGTATGGTCAAATATAAATTCATGATTTGTGGCATAAAATGGCTTATTTATGACTAATAATTTGTCACACTAAAGTTCTTTAAAGTGACGGTACATTTGTCATAGATATTCTTTGATCATGACAAATTTATAGTCATTATACCTACATATTTAGTGACAATTGTCTTCTGCGTCATATACTTTTACTTTTTCATGATAGAATATATCGTCATATTTTTATACACATTTGGTGACGATAAACATCATGTCATATAATACGAATTATCTATGACTAAATATATCATCACCTTTAATATATTCATCTGGTGACAAGGAATGGTTCATCATTAAAACGTACTTTTATGTGACATGTTCGTTCGTCATTATAAATGTTTTTATTGGTGACAAAGAATATTTCATCATTAAAACGTACTTTTATGTGACATGTTCGTTCGTCATTATAAATATTTCATTGGTGACAAATAAATTTTTGTAACTATAATACAACTCTTTTATGACAAATTATATTATAGATGACAAGTCTTATATGGAAATTGAGACAAACTGACTGTCATTATATTTTAATAAAGATGACGAAAAAATTAATTTTGTCATTATATGTGATTTTTCAGATGAAGAAACCATATATGTTCGTCATATAAAGGCTAACTTTTAGTGACAATTAGATAATTTTGTGACAAACATTTTATGATAAATGTGACAAATCAATCGTCTCCAAATCTCACAAAGGTACAATGACAATACTAATTTTTATCACAAATACTAAACATTAGATGACAAATTGAAAAAATTGTCATATAGACCTAATATGACGCGGCTACAGTGACAAACTCTGTGACACTAAAAATTCGTCATAAAAATTATTCGGTGACGAAAATTCACATTTATATGACAATTTTTTTTGTCATATTTTTTCAGAATTCTTGTAGTGGTGGGATGAGTCTAAACTGAGAGCAACCTTTGCCCTTGATTTTTGCAGCTCTATCCTCAGTATTGATACCATTGATCCATCTCAGGAAGATGCTTAGGAATGGACTGTGAATAAGAAAGGTATGTTCTCTGTTCAATCTACTTATGCTCATTTGATTACTGAAAAGGTGTTGGAACAGGATAGAGCTCAAGGTAGTTTGAGTTTTAACATTGATGCAAGGCAGTTGAGGTCCTTGGGAAAGTGAAGCATTTTATTTGGAAACGTTGCAATGGTACTCTTCCTGTCACCTTAAATCTCAGACTCAGGGGTGTTGAAGTTGATCCTATTTTGCATGTTCTGTGGAGAACATGAGGATTCTATTGAACATATATTTTTCCAGTGCTCTTTTGCTCAAACTGTGTGGAAACTGGCTCCTCTTTGGTGGGAAGGGCCACAGGGTAATGAGAAATTCAAGGATTGGTGGTGGCATGTATGTCAATTGGATAGGAGTGAGATTTCTGAAGCCCAGATACAACTAACTACATATATCCTGTGGTGGCTTTGGAAGTATCGTAATCTTTGGGTTTTTGAACAGGTTTGGCGGCCGGCTCATGCTATTGTTAGGGTGGCAGTGCAGGAATGAGAGGCATATTTGAAGAACAGTAGGGGTTAAGTGTTCTGGTTTCTTTTTTCTTGCTTGTGTACGGTTAGGTGATATATTGTTAGGGGATAAAGGTTCGGTTAAGTGTAACTGTTTTATCCCTTAGTTGTTGGTTGTTAATTGTTTTTCTTAGTTTTCTTGTTCCTTTGTTCTAGCCCACGTGTGTGTGGTGCTCTCAGTTTCGGGCAGGATTATTTGTATTGTACTTGGTTTTTCTTTAGTTTCGTTATGAGCATTCGTTTGGANTAAAATTGTTTAAATATGGTGTACGCGCGTATGTGCTAGCACATAAACATAACAAGTAGAGCAGAAAATATAAGACTAAATAGCATGTTTAGTTAAGAAATAGAAAATGAATCATATATAGTCAATATATTTATAAAAACTTTAGTAGAGTTCATGAGAGTAATGAAAATTCAGATGTAAACCACCACTAATAGTTTAAATTAGCTAATAATATATTATGTATTGTGTATTAATTTAGGCACAAGTGGTTCATATATAATTTCGAAAGGCCACCCGAAGTGGAATCACAAATTGCGTTCATATAATAATATTTGTCATCAAGAAGAATAATTGTACTCTATGGTGGGCCAAAACGGCTATGAATTTCAAATAATATTTTTATTGGAACGACTGAGACTCTCTTTTTTTTTTTTTTTTTCGAAACGATAGTAGAATATCTCATAAATAATTATAGTTCATACACGGGATTATTCCTGACCACAATCCATAAGGATCAGAGGCAAGCTAGAAGCCACCTAGAAACAGAAATCAACATGACCAATACATAACAAGTAGCAGCCGCTAACAAATGCGGAAACCTGCGACTTGAATAACAGCAAACAGCAACCAAAGCTCACTACACCAAACACAGAAACACACTACAACTAAAAAACATAAGACAACAACAAACTACAGCAGCACACTACAACAACATCAAACAAACAAACCACCAACATGACAAATAAACTAGCCACTACCGACTAGCTAGGAAAACAGAAAACAGAAAAGAGACTGAAAAAAGAGAAAAACAGCATCAAGTTCTAATGAGGAAGGAGAGAAGAGCAGTACTCCAGCCATTCTTTAACAGCCATCTCCACAATGATCTTCTCCGGGGTTTGGACTTTCTGAAACACCCACAGGTTGCGAGTTTTCCATAGTTGCCACAGAATGTATGTAGATAGCTGCATCCTTTCATCCACTGCCTTGTCCTTTTTTAATAAACAGATGTCAATCCACCAGTGTTTGAAGAGACCATCACTGTATGATAGGTTGCCCCATTGCACATGAGATGGCTTCCAAACTGTGATTGCTCTTGGACATTGGAAGAGGAGGTGTTCAATTGTTTCAGGCAGTTCACCACAAAGCATGCAGGTCGTGTCTAATGCAAGGCCTCTTCTGTTGAGGTTGACAGCAACAGGAAGTACTCCACTGAAGCATTTCCAAAGGAAATGTTTGACTTTGCCTTTGATATTTAGCTTCCAGCTCCTGCTCCTCATTTTCCTCAAGCTACCAGCATTGGAGCTATTTCCAGGTATGTCAAGCTTCAGGATTTTGTCAGCAATAAGTTGTGAATAGGTAGCAGCCACTGAGAAATTTTTCTTTGCATCAAAGGACCAGGTTGGCTTATCAAGCAAGTGTCTGTTCAAATTTTTGATCTGCAAGATTGCATCACTTTCAGATTGAGTAAAGGAGCTGCAAATGAGTTCTCTATCCCAAGAAATACCATCTTCTGCAATGAGATCAGAAACCCAAACAAGGTTAGGGGAAGAGTGAGTTTTGGTTAACAGTTTGTGAGTTGAGAGGGTTGGAACCCAAGGGTGATCCCAGATTCTGGTTTGTCTACCACTGTGGACTTGCATCATAAAGCCCTGCAAGAAGGTTTTCTGGACTTTGAGCCAATTTCTCCATAACCAGGAAGCATTTTGATTGGGTTTTGCACTGAAAAAGTCACCAGAAGGGAAATATCTACTCTTGAGAACTTTGCTCATAAGAATGTTAGGTTTGGTGATCATTCTCCAAACTTGCTTCAAGATGAGTGCTTCATTGAAGACATGAAGATCATGAAAGTTTAGTCCTCCTGCAGCTTTTGGGAGAGAAAGAAAAGCCCAGGCTTTCCAGTGAATACCATTGTTGTTAGAACTCTGAGTTGACCACCAGAAATTGGCAAAAAGTTTGGAAAGTTCTTGACAGATACCCAAAGGCAGTAGGAAGCATGACATAGTGAAGACTGGGAGGGCACTCAGAATTGAGTTGATGAGGACTTCTTTGCCTGCCCCTGAGAGGAATTTGTTTTTCCAACTGAGCAGTCTTTTCTTGACAGCTTCAATCACATAACTGAATGCTTCTCCTTTGGATCTGTCTATCCCAAGTGGCAACCCCAGATATCTAGAAGAGTGGTGTAGAGAGATACCTTGAAGAGTATGGCAGATGGCAGTTTGAGTGGCAGTAGGTGTGTTTTTGCTAAAGAACACTGCAGATTTCAATAGATTAACTTGCTGCCCTGTGAAGCATTTATATTTCTCCAACATTGATAGAATGAGGTTAGTAGACTCAATAGTAGCATGGCAAAAAAGCAATGAATCATCAGCAAAGAAGAGGTGGCTAAGAGTGGGCCCTTGCCTTCAAATTTTAAGACCTTTGTAAGAGCCAGTATCAAGTTCATGCTGAATTAAGCAAGATAAGCTCTCAGAAACTAAGAGGAACAAGTAAGGGGATATAGGGTCCCCTTGCCTTATTCCTCTAGAAGGTGTTATATAACCAGCAGGAAGGCCATTAATTTTGAAAGAGAAAGTGGTGGACTGCACACATGCCATGACCCAGGTTACAAAGGTCCTGTCAAAACCCATTCTGTCCATAATACATTTGATACGGGCCCATTCAATGCGGTCAAAAGCTTTTGACATGTCTAGCTTAAGGGCCATGTATCTTTTAGCACCTGTTCTGTGTCTACTGAGGAAATGAAAGGCTTCATGTGCTATGATCACATTATCAAGGAGTTGTCTATCAGGGATGAAGGCTGATTGAGTGTTACTAATGCAAAAGGGGAGACATGGTTTGAGTCTTTCAGCAATAATTTTTGAAATAACTTTGTAAATCACCTCACACAAGCTTATAGGTCTGTAGTCTCCAACAGAGATAGAAGACTGGCATTTTGGTATGAGAGAGATTAAGGTGAGGTTCCAGTTTTTGAGCAAGTGGTTAGAGGTAAAGAAAGACAGGACAGCTTTGCATAAGTCACTTTTAATAATACTCCAAAAGGATTGGAAGAAGGAAGGAGGCATACCATCCCAGCCAGGAGCTGTGTCAGGTTTCATGCTGAAGAGAGCATTCTGGATTTCATCTTCAGTAACTGGGGCAGAGAGAGATTCATTTTGATCCTGAGAGATGGAGGATGGAATGTAGCTGAGAAGGTTTCCCATATCAACAGATCCTTCTGAAGTGAACAAGTTATTGTAGTAGTCTGAGATGCAGCCTGTGATTGATTCTCTGGTGTCACAAATGGAGTTATCAGCATCAATGAGTTTGACAATGGAGTTCAGCTTTCTCTTTTGAAGTACATATGCATGAAAGAACCGAGTGTTTTTGTCTCCTTCTTTGAGCCAACAAACCCTTGACTTTTGCTTCCAGAAGGATTCTTCTTCCTTGTATGCTTCATCAAGCTTGTGCTTAAGCTGTGCCCATTTGTCCCAATCTCTATCACCACCTTGCTCTCTCAGACTTGCCATTTCAGATGTAAGTTGGGCAATAGTCACTGCAGAGTTTGTTTGGAAAGTCCTGCTCCATTTAAGAAGAGCCACTCTTGTGGATTTGATTTTTTCAGATAGGGAAAACATGGCTGAGCCTGTGACTGGTTGGTCCCATGCCTTTTGGATTTCTTCTCTGATGCCTAGTTTTTTTATCCATCTTTTATCAAAGCAGAAAGTCTTTTTCTTGTGACTTTGAGGAGTAGCAGTTTGTAGGAACAAGAGACTGTGGTCTGAGGCACTCTTAAAGGTGTTGAGAACTTTTGCTGTGGGGTGTTGAGCATGCCAGTACAAGGATGCCACCATTCTGTCTAGTTTTTCTTCTATGAAGCCTTCTCCCATTCTGTTATTCCCCCAAGTGAAGGGGTGACCTTCCATGGAGATTTCTTGTCCACCCAAGTCTGCAATGCAAGCTCTAAAGCCCCAGAAACTATGTTCAGACCTCCACCTGCCTCCCTTCTTTTCTTCAGTGCAAAGAATATCATTCCAGTCACCAGCTACTACCCAATTAGGACCCCATTTGTTTTTAGACTGTAGTAGGAACTGCCATTGCTCTGATCTGGTTCTCTTACAAGGACTAAGATAGACAAAAATGAACCAAGCAGAATCTTGAAGGCTGTTAAGTTTATATTCTACTTCAATACAAAAAGGATGGCAGATGGTTTGAAGGACTTCTTTTTTTTTTTTTTTTCTCCCGANTTTTTTTTTTTCCCGAAACGATAGAGGTACTATATTAATAAAACCGCACAAAGTGCGAAGAAAAGCAGCCAAAGGCTGAATAGTACAACCAGAGACTAGAAAACTGGGAGGCAGATCCGGAGATCGCCTAGAGCCGACCCCAACGGGGTAATACTCGGACAACACACAAAACCAACTACACCAACAAAACTAAACAAGACCCCCAACGGAGTAATACCCGAGTGTCGGACCCCCACGGAGTAATAAGTTTGACACTCGGGCTCACAAGGGCCAACGGCCCAAACCAAAAACACAACATTGATACACAGGCAACGAGCCCACACCAAAAACACCAACCTACCACACAAATCAAACAAAGAAACAAAACAAGAAGGAAACTAAAAGGAAATTAAAGCCCTTCCACTTCGACAAATCCAAACCCGACTTGAAGTCACAAAACCAGCCATGGAAGTCCCTCAGCCCGAGAAATTCGACACCTCCACTGCCTAACTGCCTAGCTGAGCCTAATCTCAAGCATCAAAATACACCCACAGCCAATTCTCCCCATAGCCAGAAAACATCAAGAAAACTCCCAACCACCGCAATATCGGGCCGACTAACACCACTAGCGGACACAATATTAACGGCTAGCGCCCCTGAACCCAACACCAGAGAATCGAGGGAAGTGGAGTATTCCCAACGTCTCAACCCCGGCCACACCAGCCCGGACTCGCAAGTTGCCGGAGCTGCCAGAAAATCCGTCCACTGAAACAGCTCTATCCCAACCAAAAGAACTAGGAGAGACAATCCATAAGAACCGCACCCTGCTCTACCAAGACGACCAGCGGAGCCGAAGACTCTAGCCCGAAGTCAAACCCCAGCCCGAAGCCAGAAATTCCGGCCCGAAGTCGACACTCCAGCCCAAAGCCGCTGAACCGAATCCAACACGGAGGAGGATGTCGATTAGCCACGCCAAGCCGAACCAAGGAGGAGAAAAAGCGAACAGACCCACCTGAGCAAACCCTGCCACTCCAACCCTAGACCGCGATCCGCCGGAGTCAGACCAGACCCCAACCCACCGCACCGCAACCCACCAAAACCCCACTATGGCGCCGCCGATCGGGGAGCCGCTCGACTCAGCCGAGGAAGAAGAACCGAGCTCTGTCGATCGAAGGACACCGGAGCATAGTGAGGGGGGGCATGACACAGGGGAGGGGCCGGTTGGTTAGGAGACGACGACAATCAAGAAAGGAAGCCGAAGGGAAGGCACGGGATCTGCGTGAATTTCCGGCGAGAGCGAGAGATTTGGGATTAGGGCAGCGAGAGAAAAAGTAACTTCAACTTCCAAATTCCAGAAAAGGAGCAATCCTCCACTTTTGTCAATTGGATCAGAAGCTACCCACCTGTCATCAACACCCAAGTTTCTGCAAACAATATTTACAAATTTTTTGGATTTTCTGGTTTCACAAAGGAAAGCAAAATTTGGATGGTGGAATCTCCAAGATTCCTTTATCTGGGGAACTGTAGAGGGCCCACCCAGACCTCTACAGTTCCACACAATGGCTGTCATTGATCACCTTGGGGCCACTTGAGGCTGGCTTCCTCCACCTGAGCTGTAACCTTTTGATTTTCTTCTTCTAGTTGAGCAGTAACCTTCTGTTTCTTAGTAAGTTTGGCTTTAGGTTCAGAGCCCTTGGAAGTTCCAGAATTTTTAAGATCAGAGCCCTTGGATATATCAGGAAGGTCAGAGGGTTCAATTCTAGTTCTCTTTCCACTGGTGTGAGAATCAGGGGGTGTTGGATTGGGAATTGAGGAACTGGATTCAGCTAATTTTGCTTGTCTCCTTGTCCACTTTTTCCTGGGTTGGTGGGTTACTGGGTTGGGGAGAGAGGTTATAGCAAGTGGAGGAGTGGAGAGTGAGAAGTCCATGAGTTGTTCATTAGAAACTGTGTTTGGGTTCTGGAAGTCAAGGAATATAGATTTTCTTGTGGCTTTGGTTTTGTCTGGTTGAGGTATTATCTGAAGAGAATGAGAGGGGCATGGTAATAAGGCTTTAGAAGAGGATGCTATAGGCCTGGTTGATTGAACTGGGAGTTACTTGTACCAACTTCTGGAGTATCTTTAGAGGTTGAAGTCCCATGAACAGTGTGGGAATTATGGTTATCTTTTGTTTGAGAGGTTGGGTCTGAAGGGGTGTGGGAACGAGGGGAGTAAACTCCATCAGAGGCTTTCAACCAGTCTCCAAATTGACCTTCACACAATTTACCATTTATGATATCCTCTTCTTTGAAATTACATCCTCTATCCATATGGCCAATCCTTCCGCAGTAGTAACATAAGTTGATGAGTTTTTCATATTTAAAATCTATCCTGCGAACTTTATCCCCCAATTTGATAGAAGAACATCGCAATAATGGTTCCTTAAGGTTGACTGAAACTAGCATACGCAGATATCTACCACAGTTTCCAGTACCTGTACAGATGGTTGCATTTTTCACCATTTTGAATGCTTTTCCAATTTTGAGTCCGACTTCCGTACAAAGCCAATTCAAGGGAATGTTGCCAACATGAACCCAGAAATCCATTTCTTGAAAACAGGGATGATCTGCTGTAAGGTCGTCTTACCACTCCTTCAAGATGATGTATTGGTTTTCAAAGGACCAGTTCTTCCCTGAGGCAATCCTTTTCTTTTCAGCTTCTGAATCAAAGAGGAATTGAAAAAAATTTGGTTCTAGCTCTCGAACTGTAAGTGGGTTTTTGAAATGCCAGATATGAGACATTGTTCTTTTGAGGCCGAACATATGGGCTTTTCTGTCACCAAATACTTTACCGAAGAGACTCCTTCTACACTCATCGTCACTGAGTTTGATATCTGTAGACTCAAGATCGATAATGTTTTCCTCTTGTTGAGAAAAGGAGAACTTGTTAAGCCGATCAGCAAGGTCGTCTTGCATTTTGGCCCAGAAAGAGAAAGAAATCAGAGAGGAGAGGAGATTAAAGAGGGGAAGAGATAATTGAATGGCGGAAGGAAAGAGAAGAGATATGATAAAAGGCGAAAAGGATAATAGCTAGGAGTGAATGCAGAAGAAAAGAGACCGAAAACCGATAATTGTCGGAAGAACTCCCAACGGAAGAAACCCTAGACCGAAAACCGGTAATCCCGTCTAATACCTATTCAACTTGAAAAATACTACTGTTCGAACGTCGGAACGACTGAGACTCACCATGACACAGTGTACTCTTCAAAGTATAATAACGAAGTTTAATTTTAAGTAATGATTTGCTAGTTATAAACCAACGGCTTTTCTAGAAAACCAGGAGCAGGTTTCTATTAAAAAACCAGATGCATACGTATTAACATTATGATGTAAAAATATTGATTCAATATATTGTATTATATTGTGTAAAGTTGTTTAGTAAAACAACTATAGGAAATATGTATTTTTACCATTTTGTCGCAAACCCGAGATATAAAAAAGGTTGATCTGATCTTTGTAACATAATTTTTCACTTTTCATTTCAATACGATTCATTCTCTATGTGTTCTTTCATCTCTCTCTCTCTCGATCTCTCATCTTCTTTGGAGATTCATATTGTTGTTTGATTATTAATCAGATATGGTATCAATTGCCTTCGATCCATTGTTTTCTCGCTTGTGCACGTAAATTTTCAAATCGATTCAACTCTCCACCTCTGAGATTTCTTCAATTATTTTTCCCTGCAATGTTTAGGGTTTTCACTTTATGAAACCCGATTCTCAATTCTTGATCTACATCTCTTAGATCTGCTTGTTTCTGTTTGAATCACTACGGCAACTGGCCTAAACCCCACTGATGATCTGCCGAGTCCATTTTATCTATATGCAAGCGACAATCCAAGAGCTCTCATTGTCGTCGAACTTCTCAACGGCGATAACTATGTCAGCTAGTCTCGCGTCGTCGTCATGGTTCTCAACGTGAAAAATATAGGTGGTCTCATCGACGGTACTTTGCTATCTCCCTCTTCTACTATGAACCCTATCTTGTATGTGTCTTGGGATAGGGCAAATAACCTGGTTTTGTCTTGGTTGCTCAATTCGACTTCTGAAGATATTAGACAATCCTTGTTGTTTTTTAATTATGCTAAGGATGTCTGGGATGAACTAAAAAATTGGTATGCTGTGAGTAGTGGACCACGAGTGTTTCAGTTGGAAAAATCTCTTAGTACTATGAATCCGGGTTCTCTCACTGTTACTGAATATTACAGTGCTTTTAAGGGGCTTTGGGATGAATATGTCACTTTTAGACTGATTGTTAGATATCATTGTGGTGTTTTTACTTCTTGTAATTGTAATTGCAATATTTTCAAACTGATGGCTGAGTCAACAAAATGACTGTGTAATGAATTTTTTTATGGTTTGAATAATTCCTTTGCCTCACTTAGAAGCTATTTCTTGTTAACCTCACCATTACCCACACTCACAAAGATATATTCTCTCTTACTTCAAGAAGAATCTCAAAGAACCCTCAACAACACTGTTCTTACCTCTGGACCATGGCTACAATAGCTAAAACTAACAATACACAGTTCATCTCCCAACAACAACCATATCCCAAAGTCAAGAAACAAAGACCAAAATACTCTCACTGTGGTTATCACATCCATCGGACAAATGCTAGCAAGTTTATGGTTACCCTGCTAACTGGGTTGGCCCTAAGGGTCCCAGAATTCACCCCAAACACTCAGCCAATCTAACTCATTCAACCAATGTCCCTGATAACAATACTACTAATCCTGATGCATCTTCCATGACTAATGAGCTCTTTCTCGAGTTTTTAGCTTTTAAAAAGAATCAGGAGATCAAATCTGTCACAGAACTAAATCCAATGGTAGCAACTGTTGTCCACAATGCTTCAGGTACCTCTAATCCATTTTATTGTTCAATTCAAGGAATTTTTCCAAAAACATTTGTATAATAAACACATGTGCAACAAATCATATGATTTGTGATGCTAGTTTATTTACAAATCTTAAACATGTTAACAATGTTAAGATTAACTTACCAAATGGAAATGTTGCTGAAGCATGCTCAATAGGCAAATAAATCTATCATCACATCTAATCCGAAATGAGGCTTTACATGTACTAAATTTCACATTCAATTTGATATCCATTTTTAAACTGGTTTCCACAACAAATTGTGTGATACAGTTCATGTCATCGCATTGCATTTTACAAGATTTGACAACACAAGATGGTCTCTACCATCTAGTTTTACCTGATTCTTCTGATAACTCATGTTTTTATGCTAATACTACAACTTCATGCAATCTACCTGTAAACTTTCATTAACCCGCAAAGCATGTATCTATGAATAATACCATTTGGCACCATAGGTTGGGCCATCTGTCATATTCAAAGTTGATGCATTTACCTATAGCTGATTCTTCATGTTCCTCTATGAATTCTTTGCATTGTGATGTGTGTTATGTTGCAAGACAAAAGAGGTTACCATTTAGAGTCAGTGAAATCTTCATACATTTTTGAACTTATAATTGTGATGTTTGGGCACCTTTCTTTGTCATTTCCCATGAAGGTTATAGATGTTTCTTAACACTAGTGCATGACTTCAGTGGAACAACTTAGATATATCCTCTTAAACTAAGTCAGACACTAGAACTAGTTTAAATCATTTCTACAACATGGTTCAAAATCAATTTCAGAAATAAATAAAAACCATCAGAATTAACAATGGAACTGAATTTTTCTTGCATGATTTCTACCAGTCTAATGGCATTATTCATCAAAGTAGCTGTGTTGAAACACCTCAACAAAATGGGAGAGTGGAAAGAAAACATCAGCATTTATAACAAGTAGCTAGAGATTTTATGTTTCATACACAATTACCTTTAATTTTCTGGATGGATTGCATTTCAGCTGCTGCTCATGTCAAAAATAAAGTGCCTTTAATAGTTCATCAGAAAAAATCTCCTTTTCAAATTTTATACAATAAACCCCCTACCTATAATCATCTTACAATTATAGGTAGTCTATATTAAACATTCTGTTGTTATGCGACAATTAACAACGACTAGGTTTGAATGAAAAACATTGTAAAGAGTTGTGATTCGCGTATTATTGCATGATTAAGCAGATACAGGAAGTCAGTTTTGTTATGAACCGAGATTATCTTACAGGAGCGTATTGAATGCTAGAAAAAGAAAAAGAAAAGAAAAAGAACCCTGTACAATAAAAAATTATGCTATTTATAGTAACTTTTGTTGGCCCAGCGTATGAGGTTGGTACAACAACATTTAATGCAAAGTAGCTTTAGAATGACAATTATTCATCATCTAGGCCCACATGCGATCATTACAGCACGTGTGGGGGCGATTTTGGTAGTCGTACACGTCGATGCTTCGTCACCTATTTTGATCTCGGGTTTGATGTCGGACCTTAGTTTCTTATGAAGTCGGTCACCGTCCGAGCGCGAAGTCGGTTTTTTAATCCAGCCTGAACCGAACTTGTTGCGTTTTTCTTATCCCAAGCTTAATATGTGTTTAGCTTGTGTTTGATAGATAATCCTTCCATCAATGTGTAGGCATAGAGGTCCCCCGACAATAGTAGGCATACGGGCAGTGATGGCTACTAATGTCGTTGTTGCTTTTACGAATTTCGGAATGCTGACCACGTTCTTTCCTATGTAAGGACACTTGTGCAAATTTTGACAATTATTCCTCTAAACTGAAGTGGCGTAATGTTCACTGACAGATGCGACAGTTACAAAAGGCGTTCCTTTACTTAATGCATACAACGGATATAAACGGCAGTTCCACATGTAAATTGCCGATGGGTCCATCTGTTTAATGAGAGGTGACGAAACGTTTCATCTTAAAGAAATGCGTCTACCGTACGCGCCCCGCTTTGTCATCCAACGGTCCTTAAATTTCCTTTATAAATACTTGAAAGTTTGATCATTTAAGGTTTTACTTCCAAAATGTGCAAATTCACATATTCTCGAACTCTCCTTCTTTCGAATTACTTGTGCTTTCTGTTCATGACCGTACACTTGAGCGATTTCTTTGCGTTTGTCGTCTTGGTTTTCAACTGCTTGGCAAGATTTTGCCCTGATTTTTCCTATTTTTTGTTGTTTTTGAACATAATTCTTTTCAAATCGTCGATCGAAATTGCTTCTGGAAATGAAGAACGGGTGGTGTCTAGCAGTAGTAAAACGATATCTGAAGAGATGTTCAATTTGGATTTAGCACCTGAATAGTATCGGTGGGATCCGATATTTGTCGAGCGTCTCGACATTAAAAAGAATAATGTCGAGGGTGTTGGGTTCTATGAGGAACGACAACAACATGCACGTTTGAATTTAGGAAAATAAACCCTAACGCAAAAGAATCTATAGTTAGGGTTATGATATGGGATATTATATACCTGAAGGGATAAACCAATTCACTACGACAGCCGTACGAGTCTGATATCTGAAATGCGACATTGGTCGAGCAATAGCAGGCCGAATGGTAGTGGTCTAATGTTGGGGCAGATCTGGTTGAAGATCGACCTACTGAAAGAGAGATCATCCGATTGACCACCCCGCGAGTTAAGAGCAATCGGGAGCGTGATCCAGACGTGAGGAAGCGCGTGGGCTTTCTAGGAAATTTCCAAGGAATATTCAAAGGAATAATTATCCCATGTGTAGAGGACACGTGTCGAGGATATATTGGCGCGTAGTGATAGTGGCGACAACCACCTCTGACACACACACACACTGTGTGTGTACGGACGAACAGATCCGGGCAGTTTTGGGCAGACAGCTCATCAAATCCGGGCAGCTCCTAGGGCAAGTATCTCATCCCTATATATATATGGGTGAGCTTTTCTTGTTACACATGATTTATCCATTTTTACTCTTGAGAATTGAGTGAAACACATACTGACTTAAGCATCGGAGGCTCCTCACCGGAGAACCCCTCCAGTGTGAGAGTTCTTTGTAGGTACGCGGCATTCTACCGGTGAGGAGGAGGAAGATGAGCCGATTTCAAGCTGGTCGGAGTGTTTTGCTTTACCAGGTTAGGACATTACCATTTAAAATTTTGCCGACTCAGAGACGTTTTTTATTTCCTTTGATGGAGACCGTCTGATTACCAAATTCCGATGGGGTAACGGGTTTGGCCTTTCTCGATTCTGATCGAGTCATTGAATCACGAACGGATCATCGGATCGACTTTAGTTCACCGGGTTGACTTGGGCTAACTCAGTCGGGTTGCAACTGGACTCGGTGCGGCTCTGGTCGCAGACGGGCACGTGTTACTGGTGCAGGTCGCAGACGGTGTGCATCGGGTGGCTAATACGCGCGGGCAATCTGGCAGACGCACGTGGACGCGGGACGCTCGGGCGCGTGCATTGCAGCGCTGCGGTTTCTTATGCCAACGCGGATTGGGCCTCGTGCGCGTGCGTGCATCACGAGGGACGCGACGCCTACTCCTGTGCAGACTGGGCGCGGCAGACGTGCGCGAGAAGGCAGACGAGTGCGAGGACGTCGGGCGGTGGTGTGCAGCGTGCAAGGGCAGCGTGCGGGTGCATCACTGCGGTCGTCGCTTGGAGCGTGCACAGGGCCTGGCGGCGTGCGGCTGGGCTCGGGTTGCTTCCGGCGGCGATGGGTAGCGGTGGCAATTTCCGGCGGCTATCGGCGGCGGCGGACGACGACGGTCGACGGTGGTGGATGGACGGAAAGAGGAGATCTTCAAGGTTTGAAATAAATCACCTTAAGAACTTCTAACGGATTGCCTTAACACCTACTTCGACTAATCTTGGTCGTGCGATTATCGAAACTTCCGAACTCTCAAAAATCTCAAGATCTCGATTTTTCTCTCTATGCTAGACCATAAAATTGAGCTTAATCAATAGTAGGTGAAAAGGTTGGGACATGGTATATTTATTGGCTCCATTAGGGACCTTAAGGAGGTGCTAAATATGGGCTTATCCCATTAGGCTTTGGAATCCTAATCATGCTCCATATCCTTTCCCATATAGAAGTCTTTTTCCTTCTAACCTCATCACCTTCTAGGAGACTCCTTAGTCTGCTAATCCTGGGTTTAATGCACCAAACCCCCCTGTATTATACGAAATCTGCGCGTTTCCCCCCTGTATTTTAAAAATTGCGTCAGACCCCCTTCTATTAAGGTTTTGTATGCGCGAAACACCCAAAATCGTCTAAATTTTGGGTGTTTCGCGCATAGATTTTGGGTGTTTCGCGCATACAAAACCTTAATAGAAGGGGGTCTGACGCAATTTTTAAAATACAGGGGGGAAACGCGCAGATTTCGTATAATACAAGGGGGTCTTGTATATTTTACCCCCTAATCCTAGGTAATATTCTAGAAGGAATATTCCTCTCCTAATGGAATCTAATATATAGAATATAATTAATTCTTAAAATCCTAATTAGAATTAAATAAAGGGAAAATTACACTTTGTCTACCGAACTATTCGCGTTTTTACACTTTGCCCACTCAACTTTTTTCGGTGACACTTTACCCCTTGAACTTCAAATGTTTTTGCACTTAACAACTTCCAGCCACTGGAGATGCAAAATCAAGGGCAAAATCGTCATTTACACCTTAGGAGAGACTTCAAGCTAGTCTTTACAAGTACACTTTGCCTGTCGAACTATTCGCGTTTTTACAAATTTTGCATCTCCGGTGGCCGGAAGTCGTTAAGTGCAAGAGTACTTGAAGTTCAAGAGATAAAGTGTCATCGGAAAAAGTTGAGTGGGCCAATTGTAAAAATGCGAATAGTTCGGTAGGCAAAGTGTAATTTTCTCTTAATTAAAACATCCCGCTAGAGTAATATCATTGCTCTTCCCATTTATCTCCAATTTATTCAATAAATCAAACCTCCAAATGATTAATTAAGAAATTAATTAATTAATTTAATTGACCGATTTACCTCCCTATGTTTAAGATTTAACGTCCATCAATTAATTTAATTACTGACAATTAAATTAAATTGACTTCTTCCATTTCCAAAATTAGTACCACTCAATTCGTTAATCATTATGTCTGATAACTATCCACCTGCAGGGTTTAACGTAATATTTCTTCTGTAGCTCATTTCAGGGACGTCATCAACCCAGCGCACTGGGACATAGTGACTGTAAATAATTTGTAACTGCACGTCATATAAATACTCTTACTTACCAAGATAGCGAGTATGTCATCCTAACAGAATAAGAATCACCCTTGCTAAATCAAATAAATAAGTAATAAATATATATGTCCATTTTATATTATCTTACAGCTTAAGAGAACGCATCAATCACTGAAGGTCTAGATTATAACCACGATCAGTAAATCTTATAATCTTATCCTTCCGCGGTCCGTTCAATACTTATCATAAGTACTAATGTAACCCATCAGTCAAAGATCAACTGAATCAAGACTACACTAGAGTCTTTACCCAACAGGGGTTTCACTACATGTCTAAGACTGTGAATATCAAATTTATATTTTACAATGAACCGATAATATGATCTTACTGTTCGACACGATCAACCATATTATGTACAATATAAAGGAATGGAGTTATGATTGCATAAATAAATAAACTGCAAATATAAATACTTTGACTAAAACACGATTGCCAGATCAAAATGGAATTGTTTATATCTGAATGCCAAACTTTTACAGCATATCTAACACTCTCCCACTTATGCTTAATAAGCTTATGGCAATCACTAACAACAATTTTCTTTCAATCTAATTCTCAAAGACTAGTCTACTATGTCACCCTAACGTCTGACTCCCATTCCTTCTACGTGTCTCTCAAAGACTTTCGCCGATAGGCCCTTCATAAAAGGATCTGCTATGTTGTCCTTTGATAGTATCTTGGCAACGACTTCCCTTTGTCCAACGATTTCTCGTATCAGGTGGTACTTGCGCTCTATGTGTTTACTCGTTTTATGAGTCTGTGGCTTCTTCGAATTTGCTACTACTCCGCTGTTATCACATAAAACTGTAATTGCAACAAGCAAACTAGACACCACATCAAGGTCGAGGAGAAAATTCCGGAGCCAAACAACTTCTTTCACTGCCTCTGAGGCTGCTACATATTCAACTTCCATGGTGGAATCTGCCACGCATTTCTGCTTGACACTCCTCCATACTATGGCTCCTCCTCCTAAACTAAACAAAAACACAGAGGTTGGCTTGCTTTCGTCCCGGTCTGATTGGAAGTCAGAATCAGTGTAATCCAATGAAAGCAATTTATCGGCCTTGTAAACCAACATGTACTCCTTAGTCCTTTTCTGGTACTTGAGTATATGTTTTTCCACAGACCAATTTTCTGGACCTGGATTACTTTGATCTGGCTACCATGCCCACAGCATAACAGATATCAGGCCTCGTGCACAACATCGTATACATAAGGCTTCCTATTGCCGATGCATAAGGAACTGCCTTCATGTCCTCTATCTCTTGAGGCGTCTTGGGAGACATCATCTTAGATAGAGGAATTCCATGTCGAAAAGAAAATTTCCCTTTCTTCGAATCTTGCATGTTGAAACGGGCCAGGACCGTTTTTATGTATGTGGATTGGGATAGGCACAACTTTCTCTTCTCTCAATCGCAAATGACCTTGATTCTGAGAACATGTCCTACTTCTCCCAAATCCTTCATCTCAAACTGCTTGGATAACCATACATTTACGTCTGATGACTTCTTCACAGTGTTTCCAATGAGAAGAATGTCATCTACGGATAGCACAAGAAACACCACCACATTTCCTTCACTTTTCTTGTACACGCAGTGCTCATCCGGACATTGGGTAAATCCAAACGATTGGACATCCTTGTCAAAACGGATGTTCCAAGACCTCGAAGCTTGCTTCAGTCCATAAATAGATCGCTTCAGCTTACAGACCAGATGGTCTTGTCCCTTTGCACCCTTTTGGTTGCTGCATATAGATGTCCTCATCCAAATTTCCATTAAGGAAAGCAGTCTTAACATCCATTTGCCAAATCTCATAATCCATATGAGCGGTAACAACCAAGAGAATCTTGATGGATTTGAGCATAACTACAGGTGAAAAGGTTTTTTCATAATCGATCCCTTCTTTCTGAGTATACCCCTTCGCAATAAGCCTAGCCTTGAAGGTCTCAACCTTCTCATCTGATCCTCTATTTTTCTTATAGATCCACTTGCATCCAATGGCCGAATACCACTGGTTGGTTCTACAAAATCCCAGACCTGATTAGAATCTATTCATTCTATCTCAGATTTCATCGCACTTTGCCAAGACTCTGCGTCCCTATCTTCCAGTGCCTCATTATATGTCCATGGGTCAGTTTTTAGCATATCTGGGACGGCATCAGAAGACTCTCTCAGATCCAAGAACTAATCGGGCTGCGCTTAGAGTTTAATTCGTAGATAATCCGTGACATGCATAATTTCGAGATCCTCACAGATCCCAACAGTTTTAACACAGATCGTACAACCGTTGGGGGTCTTTGACGATGACCCGACTGGCTCTCAGCCGTAATTTCTTGGAGATTGGCCACCGGGAGAGCAACGGCGTCAGGGGAGTTAATATTAAGTTAAGCCGCCAACATCTCCCTTTGTGGTTGTGAGGAGTTTTCACATGGTTGAGAAGTCGCGTATGACTTGGCTGCAACAGCTACACGCCATTGTGTCGGTGGCGTTTTTGGCTTTGCCGGGGTGACCGGTGCAATTGATTATCCTGGAACTGGCAAGGTCGTTCTTGGTAGTGTTTGGGCCATGAGGAGAATCCCCTCACAAACTCTGGGTTTTGGAACAAAGTAGCGAAGTCAGGTATCATCGGCACCACGTTGGTTCTTCCGGTGGACGGGGGGCCCCCTCGACTGTGGCCAGCCCTTGACGTTTGATCTTGTTGCCCTGATTAAGACATGACTTTCGTCTGAATGATGAACTTGAACACAGACAGTGCGAACTTATGTGACTTTTGCGTATGAAACCGAAGATTAACTCCAAACAAATTACGGGGCCTCGCCTTCTAGCGCCAAACTATTGTTATGCGAGAATTAATAACGATAATAACAACTAGGTTTGAATGAAAAACACTGTAAAGTATTTTGATTCGCGCATTATTGCATGATTAAGCATATACAAGAAGTTGGTTTTGTTATGATCTTACATGAACGTATTGAATGCTCGAAAAAGAAAAAGAAAAGAAAAATAAAAGAAAAAGATTCTCGTACAATAATAAATTCTACTATTTATAGAAACTTTTGTTGGCCCAGCGTACGAGGTTGGTACAGCAACATTTAATGCAAAGTAGCTTTAGAATGGCGATTATTCATCATCTGGGCCCAAACGCGATGATTACATCACATGTGAGGGGCGGTTAGGTAGTCCTACACGTCGACGCCTCGTCACCTGTTTTGATCTCGGGTTGGAAGTAGGACCTCAATTACTTATTGTAACACCCCACTTTTTGTAGCATGAATTTCTTGAATAAATTTTCTTTTTATTAAAATCATTGAAAGCATTACATAAGACATATAGCATTCCATGGTGTTGCCTCGAGATCTTACACATAAACTTTGCAAAACATGAACTTAGCTTTAATCAATAACATGAACTTTATCATATATAAACATCTCATAAAAAAGTGTTCTTTATTTCGGAAGCGTAAAGAAAACTCAATCATCTTGTAAACTCGACCACCCTCGCCAACACTCCAAGTAGGGTGTGAGCATTTCTACTTACTCAGTGAGAGATCCTTCTAAGTTAACATCCTAACCAACTATCATGCATGAAATCGTTAGACATACTCAACATAATCGTTAGGCATCCTCTCACATACGACATGGCCAACTAGGCTTGACGAGAGTACCATCCATGGGGTTGAAGGGAGACACCACTCAAGATAGGCTCCGTACTTTCTTATTGACGGGGATAACCATTCGTAGAGTGCACCAACGAAGGTTATTTGTACGTACTTACACACTCTAACCCTAGCACCTAGCCACCCTCTAGAGTTATAGTCCGTGAACCTTGGTACTTACAACAAACGACTTTATCGAATGTTGGAATATTTTATAAACGTGGGTACTATGCAAGCTACTTAACTTAAATTAAAACATAGATAATCAAAAAGGATAAATAACGTAGAACTTCCCCCACCTTTTCGGAATGCTCGACTAGGCTTGACTTGGAAGAAAAATTGCCTGGGCTCGACTCCTTGATAACTACATTCAGTGGGGGCATGTCTTAGTGTCTTATCATGGATCACTATAACTTATACTTATACATCTACATAAACTTGAGAAATTAGCTCACGTGACTTCGCCTCGTTCGCATGCTTTGAAAACATTTTAGGTTTAAAGTCTTAGGTTAGTTAATAGTTAATCTTGCTTAATTGTAGCGCCCCGTTCGTTTGAGGATTATTTGGGATTTTAATTAATATTATTGTCATTATTATTATTATTATTAATATTATTATTATTACTATTTTTATTATTGTTATTACTATTTTATTTAAATGTCTAAATGTCTATTAAATGCTCAATGTGTATTATTATTTAATTAAATGTGTGAAATATATTTTATACAAATAGCCAATTATTATTTTAATTTATCGTGCGAATCGAGCCATTTAATTTTGGCTAAACGAACCGAAATTGAGCCCGAGAGAACCGTGTGCAAAGGAACTGAACCGGCCCATTTAAAGCCAACCCGGCCCAGCATGTCAAAAAAAAACCGGCCCCTCTTTC
>BKCP01000336.1:307083-318891 GCA_008636005.1 Striga asiatica | reverse complement strand
CGGCGGTTTTTGGAGAGAAAAGAAGAGAGGGGAAACTGATATGTATTTATAAGACTAGGTTAAGAGACTTGGAATGGAATTTGGATTCATAAATTGGCTAGGAAAATGATTTATTTGCTTGGTAAGGAAGAAAGATACATGGAAAATATCTAAACTAATCTCTCCTCTCTATTCTGACGTGAAAAACGATGAGGGGGCCGAATATTTGTGCTCAAAATATGTTTGATTAATACTCTTGCTAATTACTGCTAAAGTTTTAATTAATTAATTAATTAATATGATTAAAGGAATATAATTAAATAGATGAGGACATCTACCTAATTCCTTATCAATAATATATAAGTAAATAAGTGAAGACACTTACTTAATTTTGACTAACATAAAATGTCGAGCTCACGATAAATAAAATAAGAATAACATTACCATTAATTAAATCATAAATAATCATGAAAAATACTAAATATGCATAAAATGAATGAAACGAGTTCGGGACGTCACATCCTACCCTCCTTACAAATTTTTCGTCCCCTGAAAAAGTTCTTATACCTAGAGTTGATCAAACTTATTCCCTTATGACAATCCTAGTTACTATTTTGGGTTGAGGGTGGAGCAAAGAGACCCTCGTCATCAGTCGACTCACTATCATTTAATGTCTCTCTTGTTTCCAACGGTACTTCTCTTTCTTCCCACAGACGACCGAGTTTGATCACAAAGTCATTGAAGTTAACCAAATCTTCCTTCTTCCTGTCTCTAACCCTCATACCTTCCATCAAGAGCACTATGTAGAATCTGTTGGCAGCAACCTTCCATGCTGTTGGGAATGCAGTGAGTAACTTGCTGCAGCCATCCCTGTGCGACAGTGCATCTTTCTTAATCTTTTTGTCCTTTCCCATCTTTCATGCCTTCTCCCATAAATCCAATATCTCCTAAATGTTTACTCCAACCGTCTTCTTAGAATCATAGCCATACCTCTGGAACTCACGGATCTTCCTAGATGTGGGACACCCCAGGCCTAGCATGGTTTGCGTAACTTGGATGTTCACCATCTCTTAAGTTGCTCCAAAGTAAGTGCCGCACGAGCAACCGTGGGCTTCGTTTGCCAGTAGGTGGTCCACCACCTCTTAGCATCCTCCCTCAGTTGGTATTGACCGCACGATATCTTTTGTTCGTTCGTGCAACCCAACACCTCGAAGATGTCTTCCATCATCATGAACCACTCATCTATGTGGGTCAAATCTTTCTTTCCAGTGAAAGTGGGAAGATCCATCCTCCAGAAATGCCCCATCATCTTAGCCTATCCATGCCGGTAGCAGGTGGCACCACATTCTGATGTCCTCTTGCCATTTCTGAAAGGTACTAGAGTTAACCATCCGCTTTTAAGGCTCACTACGTTTGATCATCTCTAGAGTTCGACTTCTCTCATGGATAGAATCTTAAGCCCCACCTCATGCTATTCTATTATGCGCATAATAACTTTAACTCAAAATAACTTACCTCTTAGTTGGCATGGCGCGACGGTGGCGAGTGGTCAATTTCTTTGAAAAACTTTTTAAAAACATTTTACGGGTATACAAAAACGTAAACTCACTCTGATACAAAAACTGTAACACCCCACTTTTTATAGCTTGAATTTCTTGAATAAATTTTACTTTTTCTTAAAATCATTGAAAGCTCAAGAGCGCTACTACTTTTAAACTTGCAATTCATTAAAACTCCACTTGCATTACATAAGACATATAGCATTCCATGGTGTTGTCTCGAGGTCTTACCATAAACTTGGCATAACATGAACTTTGCTTTAATCATTAACATGAACTTTATCATATATAAACATCTCATAAAAACGTGTTCTTTATTTCGGAAGCGTAAAGAAAACTCAATCATCTTGTAAACTTGACCACCCTCGCCATCACTCCAATGCCAGCTCGCCATTTACCTAGGTGTGGAAAAAAAAGTAGAGTGTGATCATTTCCACTTACTCAGTGAGAGATCCTTCTAAGTTAACATCCTAACCAACTATCATGCATGACATCGTTAGCATACTCAACATAATCATGAGCTCCCGACGAGTGGTTTCCCAAAAGTCAAAAGACTTTCTTGCTTCTACAACCCTATTAGGCAACAAAACACTAGAGTCTTTGCATGCACATAAGTACATTATCATCACACTCCCACCCCTCGTCAAACTCCTCATACCACTTTATGGTGGTGGGAGAACATTGCCTCTCACAAATGGCATGGCCAACTAGACTTGACGAGAGTACCACCCCTGGGGTTGAAGGAAGAAAACCCTCAACATAATCATTCGTGGAGTGCACCAACAAAGGTTACATGTACGTACTTACACGCTCTAACCCTAGCACCTAGCCACCCTTTAGAGTTATAGTCCGTGAACCTTGGTACTTGCAACAAACGACTTTCTCGAATGTTGCAACATTCTAAAAACATGGGTACTATGCAAGCTACTTAAAATCAATCAAAACATAGATAATCAAGAAGGATAAATAACGTAGAACTTCTCCACCTTTTCAGAATGCTCGACTAGGCTTGACTTGGAAGAGAAATTGCGAGGCTTGACTCATCGATAACTACATTTATTGGGGCATGTCTTAGTGTCTCATAATGTCTCACCATAACTTATACACATACATAAACTTGAGAAAGTAGCTCACGTGGCTTCGCCTCGTTCGCATGCTTTGAAAACAATTTAGGTTTAAAGTCTTAGGTTAGTTGATAGTTCAGCTTGCTTAATACTCTCTACTAAGACATTTAAGGTTCAGTTAAACTCCAAGTAACATGACATAGATCAACTAGGCCACATAAACATGCATTTCGATGGTGACTAGTAATTTCACAAACCGAGTATAAACTTATAAAAATTCAGCATGCACAACGAACTTAAAATGAATGCAAGTCTCAGCACACAAGTCATATGATGATGATTAAAGTTGGAAAATAATCATAAGTCATGTTCCTATAATTTTAATGAAGACAACTACAGCAACCAATGTCATTTGTTCATATATTTTTCAGCAAATATTCAAATCATGGCCGCAGTCCCAAAACAGAAATATCTAACTTGCAGGGACTTAGTAATTCGAGGATACTATAAGTTACAGGCATTATTTCCATTTGATTCAAAAACCAATGGAAAGATAACATCATAATAGACAACTTTGCTGAAGACCACTTTGGCAAATAGTGACATTAGCATCGAGTTTAAACATCAAACAGTCAATACATACAATCTGCCAGAAAATAAGTTGTATCACCTACAACACCTCCGTAATTCTCAGTTATCTCAAGATACAGACCTCATATTCATGCGAATCTAACACCTACTGAAACTACACACACATATGGCTACAACTTTCATGTTAAGCACTTTCATATTTGACCACGTTGGATACACCTAAACAGGTAAAATATTGAGTGTCTGTGCAATGCCATATCGTCACAAAACTGGGTGCACAACTTAATTGTAAAAATCATAATAAATACATTTCAACTCCGATCTTAAAGATTCAAAATCCTACGGAAAGAAAACGAAATACTCTATATTTCACATGAAGAACATAATTCCAAAAAACGGGTTCTGAGTCGGCAAAACAGACTGACAACTGAGGTACTAAAACCAGAATTTTCAATCAGAACTCAGAGAAAACATCAACAATTTATCATCTAACTCATCATGGCATCACAAACACATAACTTCATCATTAAGAAAGCCTTATTATCAACCTTTTCGACTTCAACATCTTTTAAAATCATCAAATTGCCCAAGATCCAACTTGGTCTTTCATTAAACATTTATAAACAATGAATCTTATAAAGTTTCACTTCATTATTACGTATCTTTGAATCTTCCTAAGCATTGAACACATAATATGTCATGGACATGAAGAGAGGTTCACCGTGCTGGGGAAATGGAATAAAATCAAAAGGATGAAGGCTCGGGCTCAGGTGCCGTGCGCGGGGTGTGGTCGTCTCGGCTTCCGGTCGTGGCTGGTTCCTCGGCCGAGGGCAACGCTCGATTCTCTTTTTTGCGGCGGTTTTGGGAGAGAAAAGAAGAGAGGGGAATGTGATCGTGGAAAAATAATTCTCATGAGGGGAAGGATGTATTTATAAGACTAGGTTAAGGGACTTAGAGTGGAATTAGGATTCTTAAATTAGCTAGGAAAATGATTTATTTGCTTGGTAAGGAAGAAAAATACAGGAAAAATATCTAAATTAATCTCTCCTCTCTATTCTCAAGTGAAAAACGATGAGGGGCGAATATTTGTGCTTAATATCTTTGATTAATACTCCTGGCAATTACTGCTACGATTTTAATTAATTAGTTAACTAATTTGATTAAATAAATATAATTAAATAGATGAGGACATCTACCTAACTCTGATTTTGCGAAAATATGGATTTTTCTTATAGAAATAACGGGGCACTACAATATATCCATTATATCCTCACCTTCGGTACATATATCACCTTAACCTTCCACTTCTCCTCCAATGAATCCAAACATTTCAACCACTTCATCTCTTAGAAGATCAACCAGATCAATTAAACTCCTGCATATCTTGAACATATATAAACACTCAATCCCTTCTTTGAATTCAAACTCAACTGTTTCTTCTCAATGCACTTCTGGTAATCCCTTTATCCTATTTCAATTTTTTGTCAACTGATTCATTATCTACATTGAATTCATATTATACTGCATCTATTTCTTTGCTTACTGAACCTAGAAGTTATAAAGAAGCTGCTAAAGATCCTCAGTGGCAGATTGCAATGAGAAAAGGAATATAGGCTTTAGAGAAAATCAATACTTGGGTAATGACAACCTTATCCAAAGAGGCTTTTCAAAATTAAATACAAATCTGATGGTGCTGTGGAAAGATATAAGGCAAGACTAGTTGCTAGGGGTTATACCTGTAACGCCTCATTTTTTTATAAGGAAAAATCCTGAGTTTTAAAAAATCGAAGTAAATTTCCGAAAACCATTTTCGTTTTGAAAACGTTTTAACGGGCGCTACTAGATTCATTCACTCAAATTACTCGGCTAACCATCATCATAAGTCGTTGGGATCTCATTGCCCAAATGTCCACAACACATATACACATACAAGACATAATCCACATCAATATAATCTCGCAAAATCATCAAATCAATCCATCCGTTTCAAAACAATGTTCAAATCCCATCAACACAAGTTTTGAAAATAGATAAGTTCAAGCCGAAACAAATCATAACATAGTTCAAATAAATGACCACCCTCGTCCGTCCTTTGCCACGGCCACAAACTCAACCTGGAAAAGATAGGAATAATGGGGGTGAGCAAACAACAAGCTCACCGTGGGAATACCATGCAATATATCCAATATAATAACTGTAGTCATAATCTTAAAGAACACAAATGACTACACCTATCTCCTATACTCCCTCACGCTCATGTGTACACACCTTTATCGTTGGAATTCTCAACGACGAGAGCTAAACCGTTAAAATACTCAACAACGGGAGCTAACCCACATGCATACCCATCAGCAGGAGATCACTCTAATTAGGCAAAAATAGGACAACCGTCGGAATTCTCAACAACGGGCCGGAGACCATCTTTAAGACTAGTGGTTCACAAATATACATTGTTTATAAAAACACACGATTCTAGAGAATAACTGCACATTAAAGTTCATCAACACTCACCTGATCAACAAGGCAGGGATAAGCACACAATAAGTCGGTAGGTCGGTGAGGCTCGACTCCTCAGAAACCTACATTTAAGCGAGATAATATATCAATAATCTATCTCACTACTTGAAAACTATAGAAACCATTTGATCAACAAACAATGATTAAAGGTTTTGATCGAATTTTTCGTGGACTTCGAACTCTCAAAATTTACAAGAAAAAGACTCGGGGAAAGAAAATGGGTCACGAGACTTAAAAATAATTTTCCAGGCCTTCTCCTAATTTATTATGATTTTTTAAATGGATTCAGTACGAAAATTAAGCTCCTGGCACACAAAATGGGCCGAAGAGCCAACCAGGACCACGCTGGACTGCCCTGGAAGGGTTATTGGGCCACTACTAGAGAAATGGGCCAACGGTATGCGCCAAAAGGGGCCTACAGCAAAGCTGGGAAAAGCGGGCCTCTGCGGGCCATCACAGGCTGAAGCTACAGAGAGAAACTGGGCTGCGCGGGCCGAAACGCAGGCTGAACATGGCCCGCGTGTTCTGCCTCCTCTCACGCTGGAACTGGAACACGTGTTGGGACTACCTCAGGCGATAATAGGGTCGCGGCTGAAATTTGGGCCATGCAACAACCTCCTGGGCTGCATAAATGGACAGACTGGGTTGAGGAAGTCTTCTTTGGGCTGCGGCGGCAGAGGCTTACCTCTGGGTTGCAACAGAAAAAGGACATGGCTTGAACAAAAGTTGTACTTGTTTGCTATAACACTATTCCGACGAACGATTTTTGTCAACGATTTCGAACGCACGGGGTTCGAAAAATTTCCAGAAAATTTTAAAACAGAAATAACATAAGTTCTCAGAGTTTAAAAATAATTTGAAAACTGGGTTTTTAGTTTAGAAAATGAAACAATCAATACCAAGGCTCGATAAAACGCGAACAACGAAGCGACGACCGTAACGCTCAAAATAAAACGAGGCTCCAAAATTTACAATAAACCAGCATCATCAAAGGCTCAATTTCATGATTGAGAGGTAATACGAGAATTCCAATTCCCCGTTAATTCATGACTCACAACACAATGAACAAATATACAAACCAATTAAAAATCCAATAAAACAATGGATTTTTCAATTCATCAAACGCGCATGAAAAATCCCACGAGAATATAAGGAGGTTCGAACAATATACCTTCCTTCGGGAATCTACGTGCTCAAAAGAAAATCGAACAAGTCGAACGGCACGAATGGAAACATCGAAAACTCGACAAACGGCTCGACGAGCGAATGACAACAAAACACGACTTGCTGCTCCAATGGCTGGGATTTCGCGTGACCTGCACGGACGGGGTGGACTCGCGCCAAATCAGCAATGGTCTGATTGCTCGGAGAAAGAACGCCGGAATGGATGGTGGGCTGAGGTTGCTATGCTCAATGAATGGAACGAACGGACAAAAGTGGCCTGCTGCGACGAGGAAGGAAAAAAAATGATGGAATGTGTTGTTGGCTTCTCGGTGAATGGCAGTTGATCGGGGCGACGGCGAGAAGATGCTAGCAGCGAGTCGGCGATGGTAGGAGGTCTGTTGTGATGATAGGACATCGGCGATAGGCTGCACGGAGGATGAAGGCTCATCGGAAAAAGTGCAATATATATATATATATATATATATATACATATATATGTTATATATATATACATATATTAAATGCTGATGCTGCTGTGAGATGGTGAAGAGATGAAATAAAAACTGCTATTGCAAAGCAGAGTTCTCTCCTCGACAGATATTTGAAAGGGAGAGCCGAGAGACATACGAAGTCAATAGATCTCCCCACAAAATCTCAACCACATTATGAATCGGTCAGGCACACGTGGGGAAGAAGAAGAATAAGGCCACAGAAAATTTAGTCCAATAGGCCAGGGCAACAGAAATTAGTACAATTGGTCCAAAGAAAAAATATCTTAAATGGGCCGAACTGTAATAACTCAACAGGGCCAGAAAATACTTGAAATGAGCTGGAAAAATTAACATCCATTTGGGCTGAAACATTTAATTCATTGGGCCGAAATTAAATAGCTCAAAGGGACGAGATTTACCTCCAAAAGGGCTAGTTTTGCAAAAGAAAAATGGGCCAACAACTAACTCGATTTGGGCCGAAATAAAATTTGCAAAAAGGGCAAGTAATAAACTATTGGCTTGTTCAGAAATAGCTCGAAAGACGATGCAAAAACTCCAAAGGATATCAAACGATTCGGTTGACGACGAACAATTAATATAATTATACAACTTATTCGATTAATTAGACTAGGATATCTAATCAATTAGGATAATTTTAACCGAGGTATTTGTCGAGCAATACACGAAGATAACACAATTAAAATACGATAAATCATATAAAACGAATGGTGCACTACAATCTACCCTCCTTAAAAGATTTTGGTCCTCTAAAATTAGAAAAGAGCACCACAAATTGGTACCTAACTATACAAGAGAGAAGTTCAAACCACGAAGTTGGGATACTCGTCCACGCTCTCCCAAATTGCATCACCCTCGCCCTGGTGACTCCGTTGGACCTCGACGAGTACCCCTCTCGGTTCCTCAACTGATGGACCCTCTGATCCAACAGGCCACCAGTACCTCATCACAGGTAGGGTTCTGCCAACATGCAGCTCGTCGAAGTTCACCACGTGCCTCGGGATAATGTACATGTCCACTCAACCACGATGCGAGAAACTCATCATGTACTCCCGCAATCTCCAGTGGTAGAGCCAACCAATAGGCTAAGTCGTCGACTTGGTCGAGAATCCCAACGAACAGATAAAACAAGGCTGCAACTTTCTTCACTTTCTGAGATTTTGACACTTTTAGAATACATAGCTTCTACTCGTAAACCACGACTCTTTCCGATGTCAACGTGATACATCCTATCTTGCCGGCTCAAGGAGCTCTCGCAATCGGTATAAGACTTTTTGTCGTATGGCTGCTCCGTAAATATCATCTTTCGCAGAGTTGGTCTCACAACTAGTGATGCAAAACACCACTAGTTACAGACGACGGCTCCACTACTTCGATCTCTAACCAAGAAACTCTCAAAATAGCAATTTTCACGAAGTGACAAAACAAACTAGCTTGTCTTGACCCTTCCAACTATAAGCGTCGGCCGCTATGTTAGCTTTTCCAGTACGGCACTTCCTATGACTCGAGATGCATCATCGAGTGCGGCACGCCTATGTGCAGCACAGGTACGTAGTACACATACGTCTCCTACAGCCAGTAGCTACAATTCATTCCACATCAACTGTTACGTCTTATTGTGTTGTTGCATAAATAAAAACCGGAAACCCACGGCGCACTGCGACCTGAATCTAATCCCTCCAGTAACTAAGTACACAAAGTTTATCGCTAGGGTAATTATCCTTCAACAAGAGTCAGTCGGCATACAGTAATTTATGCTCATTCTCTTCAATCGAACCTCCTTCGAAAGTGTCAAACTTATCTCGAGTCTGCCAGTCCTTTGGTGGTTGCCTCGAGCATGTCTATGTGATAAGTCGTATTATTGGTATGTTTATTGCCATGTTTTCCATACTTTTTCGGTGTTTGTATGAGCTTAATTTGTAACGCCCCGAATCAGTAATAATATTAAGAACGGTTTCACTGCTCGACTATAAGTGAATTCCGTATTTTTCAGAAATATCCGAGTTATGTTTTATATGTTAAATGCTCAATTATGTTGGAATATTCTTTGGAATTTTCTATGTCAATTTAAGGCCAAGATCAATCAATTAATTTGGATTGATAAGCGATATTTATTCAGCTTTAGAAATTATTGGCTTCGAACCCTAGTTTTGTTCCGAGTCATTTTACAAGTCTTCTCTGAGCATAGCCGAGCCTTGGTATTTTGATACTTAGAATATTTTCTAAGTGTAGTGAAATATCAAAGTTCAAGCCTAGACCTTACTCTCGAGCCCTAGCCTATGCACCGAGCCGCTCGCGCCGAAGGCCCGAGCCGAGTCCGTGCCATGTCCAAGATTTAGTCCAAGCCCTTAACCAATGTAATATCCCATTCAGTAATTAATAAAAGTAATTAAGTTCTAAGTTAGAACTATTTTACTTTTATTAATAATGATCTTTTATATTTACAAGCCTTAATAAATCTCTTAGAATTTTATTATTCATTTTAAGGTCACGATCAATCCATTAATTTGGAAGTATAATTTAGCCTAGGTTGGCCTTGTAAGTAAATTAAGCTCGGTTCAAGTTACCAATGCCGAGAAATTCTTAAGTTATAGTCGAGCCTTAGTATTAAATACTTAGAATTTTTCTAAGTGTTTAAGTAATCAAGATAATGAAATGAACCGTTCAGTTAATAACTAGAACCAATTCACTTGGCTCGACATTAAAGTAAAATCGGAATCGTTTTTCGATAAATTGAGATTGTCGAGTAAATATTAGTGCCTATGTATTTTGTGTGATGTATATGATTTGATTGATAAGTTATAAGGAGTAAGTATAAATTATTTAGACAAGAAGGTCTATTTATATTATTAAGAGTATATTCGAAATTATATTCGCAAGGTTCGAGTTTTTCGGTGTTCGGTTGTAATCGGTAATTAAGTCCGATTTAGTTTCCAAAAATTTTATTATATTGGATTTTTAACATGTTCCAAGATCATCATTAGGAGTTAAAATGTTCAGCATTTAAAAAATATGAAAAAAGCAAAAGAAGGAAAATCTGAAATTTTTAGAATTTTCGATTTTACGGTAAACGTTCGTTTTAAATCAGAATTCGGTTCCGTAAATTGGAGAATTTTCATTAAGTCTCGAACTTAATAATTGAGATCAGATAAGGATCAGGAGAGGGCCTTTCTAAGCATTGACTATAGGTTGGAGAAGTTTACAAATTAAGAATACTATTTATTATCTATATTATTTTTACAAGTTTGTATTGTTTAATTTGTTAATTTCTTCACTCAATGTTCTTGTCTCAAAAATTTTGCCTATAAATAGAGGCCTTGATTTCAGAGATTTTCATCAAAGAAGAATTACAAAAGTTATATAGTTCATTAGAAAGAATAAGTTATAGAAAAAAAAAATTGTGAAGTGAAGAAATTGGGAAGGGAGGAAGAACCAATTTTCTAGCAAGAAGAAGGTAATATTCTCATCCTAATTTCATACTTTATAGATGAGATTAAATGGTTATTAGTATATACTAATGACTTTGTAGTGAGTTTATAATCAAAGTAATAAATACAAGAAATTAAAGTTGTATTAACACTACAAGAATTCTGAAAAAATATGACAAAAAAAATTGTCATAAAAATGTGAATTTTCGTCACCGAATAATTTTTATGACGAATTTTTAGTGTCACAGAGTTTGTCACTGTAGCCGCGTCATATTAGGTCTATATGACAATTTTTTCAATTTGTCATCTAATGTTTAGTATTTGTGATAAACATTAGTATTGTCATTGTACCTTTGTGAGATTTGGTGACGATTGATTTGTCACATTTATCATAAAATGTTTGTCACAAAATTATCTAATTGTCACTAAAAGTTAGCCTTTATATGACGAACATATATGGTTTTGTCATCTGAAAAATCACATATAATGACAAAATTAATTTTTTCGTCATCTTTATTAAAATATAATGACAGTCAGTTTGTCTCAATTTCCATATAAGACTTGTCATCTATAATATAATTTGTCATAAAAGAGTTGTATTATAGTGACAAAAATTTATTTGTCACCAATGAAATATTTATAATGACGAACGAACATGTCACATAAAAGTACATTTTAATGATGAAATATTCTTTGTCACCAATAAAAATATTTATAATGACGAATGAACATGTCACATAAAAGTACGTTTTAATGATGAACCATTCTTTGTCACTATATGAATATATTAAAGGTGATGATATATTTAGTCATAGAAAATTCGTATTATATGACATGATGTTTATCGTCACCAAATGTGTATAAAAATATGACGATATATTCTATCATGAAAAAGTAAAAGTATATGACGCAAAAGACAATTGTCACTATATATGTAGGTATAATGACTATAAATTTGTCATGATCAAAGAATATCTATGACAAATGTACCGTCACT
>BKCP01000336.1:267635-305580 GCA_008636005.1 Striga asiatica | reverse complement strand
AGAAAATATATGGAGCTTACACTCAGAAAAGGAACAAGACGATGAGATATATCTCACGTCTGTACATGCATCCATGTTCCCAAGCAAAAACGACAACGTTTTGATAAGTAAAATAGAATGAATAAAAAACGGGAAAAAAAGAAACACGCTTTAGTAAGTAAATAATAACAAAGTCCAACATAATGGAAATAACAGAAACAACAACTATTTACTTCAGCAACTATTCCAATAGTTATCCTAAGCAAAAAACAAAAAACATAATGTACCTGCAACTATTCCAACAGTAAGTAAAAAATAAATTGTACCTTTGACTGATTTCTCCTGAAGGTTACCAGTTGAACCTTCAGCTGCATCCAAATTCAGATTTTGGTTGGGAGCTTCAAGGGTTTGTGGAATGCCACTCTCATTAGTGTGATTTGCTGTAGTATTATCACCAGAAGAACCATTATGAACTTCAGTAGTTCGACTTGCTCCGACCACTCCATCAGATGACACATTTGATACATTTGATTGGTTAAAAAAAATAAAATAGAATGAATAAAAAAGGGTAAAAAAAGAAAACACGCCTTAGTAAGTGAACAGCAACAAAGTCCAACATAACGAAAATAACGGAAACACAACTATTCACTGTAAACAACTATTTGAACAGTTATCCTAAGTAAAAAACAAATAACATAATGTACCTGCAACTATTCCAACCGTAAGTAAAAAACATATTGTACCTTTGACTGATGTCTCTTGAAGGTTACCAGTTGAACCTTCAGCTGCATCCAAATTCAGATTTTGGTTGGGAGCTTCAAGGGTTTGTGGAATGCCACTCTCATTAGTGTGATATCCAGTAGTATTATCACCAGAAGAACCATTATGACCTTCAGTGGTTTGACTTGCTCTCGCCACTCCATCAGATGACATATTTGATTGATTAAAAAGTTTTCTGACTCCAGTACGAGCTGACGCAGCAGTTGAGCTATCCTTGGCAGCTTGGTTAAGGAGACTTTGTAGAGAAGCTTTTGAAATAACTGTATTTTTACGATTTCCTGGCGCCATTCGTAGAAATCTACATAAGAGAGAAAAAATGTAGGCATATATTAGGACTTAATATCCTTTTGACCAGCAAGAGGAGTACCAAATTCTAATTCATTCAGACAATGTAGGCAGCTTGCATATAATTGTTGCAGCATATATTAGGATATGTTAAGCTCTTGGCTAATAAGATGGTTAACAAATCCTATTACATTCACAAAAGGTGGGACAACTATTTACACACATACAAATTAACATCGTCTTAGATTGCACTGCATAGGCATAAATTATCCCAAGAAAGACATGTAACCAGTAACTATGTTTTTAAAAACTCACAAAGTCATGTAACACATGTAGATTTAATAATAAATAAATAATTGCACCTTCAGTTGCCTTTTGTACATGAAAGGTGAAGAAAAAATCTGTAAAAACACAAATTTTATACATGAAAGATGAAGAAACTTCATCACCAGAAAAAAATAGAATCAGAAAATAATCAGGTGAGCCATAGATAGAATCAGAATATGGAACATAATATGAAACACAAAATTTTACACCTTCAGCTTCAGCTACTATGATTATACAAAGACAGAATCAGAACATGAAAGAGTATATGAAACATAATATTAAACACAAATTTCACACCTTCAGCTATTATGATTATACAAAGATAGAATCAGAATAAAGGTGAGCCAATATAACAATCTGTAAAAACACAAATCTTATACATGAACGGTGAAAACTTCACCAGGAAAAGATTGTAAGGAGGCCTGTGTTTTGCTTTTGCGACTACTTTTTTGATGTAGTGCTAACCTATCTGTGTATATATATTTGAGCAGAATAAAAAAGGGAGAGATTGACGGAGGCACGAAATCTTTAAACCCTTTGTTTCTCTACCCTAATTAGATAAAAAAATTCCTAATTAAGCTCAAATTTTGAGCGCCAAAAAATTTTTGTCCCGCTACTTGTTTTGCTAGATAAAAATTATAATTTTCTTTTTAATTTTTCTTATAATTTTCTTTTTAATTTTTCAAGTGCGTACAACCGGTACCTGTGGTGCCCGATTACCATGGGCGTGATGAGGTCTCTGGCTAGCCTCTGCACCACCGTGGCCGACGACCGGACCTCCATCGAGAAGTGGCTGTCCTTCGGCCATAACACTTGCTCCGCCACGCTGCCGACTCGGCCATCCGCTGACACCATACCCATTCTAGTCAAATCTGTTCTTATAAGATTATTTGTATGATAGATGTATTCGATTTTTATGAGAGTCTTATAATGATAAGAATAAACCAGTAAAGTATGATTTAAATGAGTAATTCTTATGTAAATAAGGAGTACATAAGAAAAAGAATCATGTCATTTGGTATAGTATAGCTTGAGTTATAGATTTTTTAAGTTAAGCATGTAATTTGAATTTTATGTTCTTTATTTCAGCTGTGACTTTAAAATTCTAATAATTCGATATATATGCATGATAAAATTATAAAATTTTTACGACATGCTTATATACTTAACATGACTGCCAAATTTCATGATTTTATGTTGAGAAATGAACGAGTTAAAATATTTATATGGCATACATGTCAAGATGATTTTATATGCAAGTGTATTCAGTACATGGTTGAGTTTTTAAAGTGGAATTTTTAAGCAAAATTCTTATATGAGTGATGAGCAATTTGACCAAGTTTCAGCTCAATATGTTGAGTATGTGATTTTATAAAATTGTTTCAAGTCTAGTATACCAATATCATAATTTATTGTTATGATATAAACTTGTATTGAATGAGTATCAAGTTTGAGATTTTAATACCAAGCAAGTTTAAGATAAGTTTGATAGATTAAAAAATCCTTGTAAATCATATAGATATATGATGTTGGTAAAAGTTGAAATTGTTATGATATACTCGATTGTCTAATATGTGAAAATTAGCTTATTTTCATTTTCGAGTAATTCTAAGTTTCATATGAGTAAAACAATATTCAAGATTTGGAGTTATGATTTATCAATTTTAAGTAAAAGTTAAGAAGAGTTTAAGCTTAATATTTAAATTTGGATTTTAGTGAATTTTAGTGTGTTCATTAAAATCCGGATAAGTGAAAGAATCAAGTATTCAGCACTTACGAGTTTTCAAAAGAAGAAAGGTGGGGACCCAGCCTGGTTATTACATTGACTATAATATGATATCATGTCCAAGGTATGTATACAGTTTATACGCTTGGGATGAAGGCTCCTAGTTGCCTTAACAAGTACATCCTAAGTTCTGATGGAGGCCATTAGTTTCCTTAGAAATATCCATCAGAGTGTGCACATGTATCCGATCAGATATCGGCCAGATTACAGATTCAGTTTCAGTTACTGGAACAAATTTCCAGTCCAGATATATACCAACGATTATGATATTGTATTATTATTGCTGTTTACTTTAGTATGGGTTATTTTGGGGTACAAAAGGACTAGTAGTGACCCCCATTGTG
The DNA here is from genome assembly GCA_008636005.1 of Striga asiatica. Classification (NCBI taxonomy): domain Eukaryota; kingdom Viridiplantae; phylum Streptophyta; class Magnoliopsida; order Lamiales; family Orobanchaceae; genus Striga; species Striga asiatica. The sequence continues at coordinate 302,079 of BKCP01000336.1, read as the reverse complement.
TTTTTCAAGTAACAAGGTCGGGCCGAAGGTGTGAGCTCGGATGTGGTGGTGCTGGTCGTGCACTTGTGGACATTTAAATTATGAACTACTATGTATGTATAATTATTCACGTTTTTAAGTATTTCCGCTACGCATATCAAGACTTGAACTTGCATGTTATTAAATTTCATATTTCAGACTTTAATCATTTCATTAGTATGAATATGGTTCAGTTTGCATGCGAGTTTAACTAAATCTGTTTTCTTTATGTCTAAACCAGTAAATTAGACAAAGTTTAAAGATAAAAGGATTTTTAGAAAAGATAAAGTTGAGTAGCATCCCGAGTTAAGAGCAAAATATTATTTATAAGTATTTTCGAAATAAAAGTTGCGAAAAATTTACTCTAATAAGCGGGGTGTTACAGGTGGTATCAGAGCTAAGTTTAAGTGCTATGTATACTAAAAGTTTAAGTTTTAGAAAGCAGTTTCAGGAAAACCGACCACACCATACTCACACCTCACCGACTACCAGGTAAGTGTTGTTTAAAGTTTTTGCAAAAGTTTTTATATAAACAATGTACTAAGTCTATGCTCAATAGGATTCAAATATCCTAACTCTTGAAATCAGTTTTGATGCTTAAAATCAGTAATAGAAATTCCTTTAGAATAATTTCAGATCTATATTCTATTGGAAGTTAGAGGTTCCTTGCCTATTATGTTAAAGTCTATCTTATGTTTTGGTAAATATTATGGTTAATGATTCAGATGGCACGCCGTGATAACCAATCTCAGAGTGAGATGACGACAGCGGAAGTAGTTGCTCAATTCTGAGGCTACAATGCTGAGAAGTTTTCTGGACAAGGAGATCCTCGCCTTGTAGATGAGTGGATCCGGGGTCTCGAGTCAATCTTTGAGATCACTGAGTGCTCAGAGAGACATCGTATTCTCTGTGCTCAGCTAAAGATGGCGGGAGATGCCCGTCTCTGGTGGAACTCTTACTGGGGCATGCGTCCTGGTGAAAAGGAGAATCTCACTTAGGGCCAGTTCAAGGAGATGCTAGAAGAAAAGTATTACCCTGACCACTACAAGGCTGAGATGGAATGCCAATTCTTGGCGTTAGTCCAGGGTAATCGCTCAGTTGATGAATATGAGCGAGAGTTTACTCGTCTGGGGTCCTTTGCTACCTGTCTGTTAGATGCGGAGGTGAAGAAGGCAAGACGTTTTCGAGATGGGCTGTTACCATCGATCCGTCATCATGCAGCTGGACATAATATTCAGACTTATGCTGATATTGTGGCCAAGGCTCATGAGATTGAGGCCAGTTTCAGAAGGGGAGATGATCAAGTCCAGGTGCAGCCATTAATTCAATTTCCATCACTACCACCAGCACATACAGCTCCTATTCAGCAGGCAAAGGACAAGAATAAGAGAAAGTGGAAAGGTCCACAGAATAACAAGAAAAATAAACAAAGACAACCAGGAAGAGAAAAACAGCCAGAGTTTCCAGTTTGTGGCAATTGTGGACGGCAACACCGAGGAGAGTGTTTAGCTGGCCAGAATGTATGCTATCACTGTAGGAAGCTGGGGCATGGCATCAAGTTCTGTCCAGAGAGAAGGAAACAACAATAGCAGCCACAACCACCTTCAAGGACTGCCTCAGCAGCAGAGGCAAGGAGGACAGCAGGCTCAGGTCTATGCTGTGGAGCGGGCTGAAGCAGAACAGAACCCAGGTACTATGTCTGGGATGATTATTTTGAATGATATGCATATTTTTGCACTATTCGACACAGGAGTGACGCATTCATTTGTGTCCAGTCGATGTATAGAAGCCATTGGAGTTTGAATTATTAACCCTGTTGACCCTCTTAAGGTGAGTTTAGCCTTAGAAGGAAGATAGTGACGAACTCTAAGGCAGAGAACCTTAGTATTAATATAGGTGGCTAAATTCTAAAGACCGAGGTTTATATTATTGAGATGAGGGAATTTGACATTATACTTGGCATGGATTGGTTAGCACATTATTGTGCTGATATTCGTTGCCATGATCGGGAGATAATTCTTCATCTGTCGAAGGACAATCAAATTATTTTTTACGGTGCAAAGATGCGAACTCTACCACGAGTAATTTCAATGGCGAAAGCAAGAAAGATTTTGCGAAGAGGAGATTGCCAGGGTTACCTGGTTAGTATAATTGAAGATGATTCGAAAGCACAAACACCTCATGATATTCCAATTGTTCGTGAGTTTGTGGATGTGTTTCCGGATCAGTTACCAGGAGGACCACCCAACAGACAAGTAGAGTTTACAATTGACCTTGTTCCAGGAGCAGCACCAGTGTCAAAGGCACCATATAGAATGGCACCAAAGGAGTTATAAGAGTTGAAAACTCAAATCCAAGAGTTGTTGAAACTTGGTTTCATCAGACTGAGTGTTTCACCTTGAGGAGCACCTGTTTTATTCATCAAGAAGAAAGACGGATCTATGAGAATGTGTATCGACTACCGGGATTTAAACCGGTTAACGATAAAGAATAAGTATCCGCTCCCAAGGTTAGACGATTTGTTCGATCAGTTGCGTATTTTCAAAGATAGATTTACGTTCAGGCTATCATCAACTAAAGATTAAAGAGTCTGACGTAGCTAAGAGTGCATTTCGAACCAGATACGGTCATTACGAGTTCGTGGTTATGCCATTTGGTATGGGTAATGCACCAGCAGTGTTCATGGATTTGATGAACCGAGTATTCCATAAGTATTTAGGCCAATTTGTTATTGTTTTTATTGATGATATTTTGGTCTATTCCAAGAGTAGTAAAGAGCATGAGGAGCATCTGAGTTGTTCTTAGTACCCTTAGACGAGAAAAGTTGTATGCCAAGTTCTCTAAGTGTGAGTTTTGGCTGAAGAAAGTGGCATTTTTAGGCCATATTATCACTGAGAGAGGCATAGAAGTTGATCCTGCAAAGATTGCAGCAGTTTCAGAACTGGTCAGTGCCTAAAAATCCATCTGAGGTTTGTAGTTTCCTCGGATTAGCAGTTTATTATCGTAGATTTATTGAAGGGTTTTCGAAGATTGCTCTTCCTTTGATAAATCTAACGAGAAAATCCGTGAAGTTTGAGTGGACAAATCGTTGTGAGGAAAGTTTCCAAGAGCTTAAGAAGAAGCTTACGACGACTCCAGTGCTGATCATTCCGGATCCTACTAAAAGTTTCACTATATATAGTGATGCTTCAAAGCAGGGTCTTGGATGTGTGCTTATGCAAGATGGTCAAGTTGTTGCATATGCTTCGCGACAACTGAAACCACATGAGCAGAATTATCCAACTCATGATCTAGAGTTGGTAGCAGTTGTACACGCACTGAAGATTTGGCGACATTATCTCTATGGAGGACGGTGTGAAATATTCACTGATCATAAGAGTTTGCAGTATATCTTCACACAGAAAGAGCTCAACATGCGACAAAGAAGATGGTTGGAGCTCGTGAAAGATTATGACTGCACAATCCTGTATCATCCAGGAAAAGCGAACGTTGTAGTAGATGTCCTAAGCCGTAATGTAAAGAGTGAGATAACATGTTGTATCACTCATCATAATCAACTTATTAAAGAATTCGCTCGTATGAAGATTGAAGTTGTCAAGTCACTCCTCAAAGAGATTGTGGGAAGTGTTAGTTCGATGCGAGTTCAGCCAATGTTGAGAGATAGAATCCGGCGGGAACAGTCTTTCAATCAATTTATTCGAAAGATAAAAGAAAAAGTTCATGTTGAAGAAGTAGAGGGCTTTTACCAAGGCACCGATGGAGCATTAGAGTTCAGAGGCAGGATTGTTGTGCCGAAAGTCGAGGCATTACGAAAAGAGATCCTGACAGAAGCGCACAGTGCGCATTATCTAGCTCATCCCGGAAGCACCAAAATGTATCATGACTTAAAAAGATCGGTTTGGTGGAAGGGAATGAAAAGAGATGTAGCAGACTTTGTAAAGAAGTGTTTGGTCTGCCATCAAGTTAAAGCTGAGCATAAGAGTCCATTAGGTATGTTGCAGCCACTTGAGATTCCTAAGTGAAATTGGGAAGAAGTTACTATGGATTTTGTTACAGGCCTACCTAAATCATCAGAACATCATGACGCGATTTGGGTAGTAGTGGACAGATTGACGAAAGTCGCACACTTTATGCATGTGACAATGACCATGTCGATGGACAACTTAGCCGAGATATATACTCGTGGAATTATTCGACTCCACGGAGTGCCTGTTACAATCATATCAGATAGAGACCCCAAATTTACCAGTAGATTCTGGGAGAGTTTACATGAGGCAATGGGCACACAGTTAAAGTTTAGTTCGGCTTACCATCCAGAGACAGATGGTCAGTCTAAAAGGACGATTCAGACACTTGAGGATATGCTCAGAGCTTGTATTTTGGATAGAGGTGACAAGTGGGAGAAGTGGTTACCATTAGTAGAGTTTGCCTACAATAACAGTTACCACGCATCAATTCAGATGGCTCCCTACGAAGCACTTTATGGCCGCAAATGTCGTTCGCCCCTTTACTAGGACGATGTTGGAGAGAGACGAGTATTTGGTCCAAAGATGATTGAGGAGACAGTTGAGCAAGTATCCTGGATTCGAGAAAGGCTCAAGACAGCTCAAAGTCGGCAAAAGTCTTCAGTTGATAAGCATAGACGAGAGATGCAGTTTGAGGTAGGTGATAAAGTGTTCTTGAAAGTTCGACCGATGCGAGATGTCGTTCGTTTTGGGAAGAAGGGAAAGTTGCATCCACGATATATAGGTCCATTCGAAGTTCTGGAGCGAGTAGGAGAAGTATCCTATCGTTTAGCTTTACCTCCCTAGTTGTCCAGTGTGCATAATGTTTTTCATGTATCGATGTTACGTGCATACATGAGCGATCCAGAGCATGTGCTTCAGCACAATGAGATTCAGATTCAGCCAGATTTAACTTACGAGGAACAGCCGGTATCAGTTCTGGACCGAAAGGTTCATCGGCTCAGGAATCGAGATATTCCCCTCGTTCGTATTAAATGGAATCTCCACGGAGAATCAGATGCCACTTGGGAGCGAGAAGCTGATATAAGGGATCGTTTTCCAGATTTTGAGTTTTGATATATACCAGATTAGTATGTATCCATGTTTCAGTATTTCCGAGGACGGAATATTTTAAGGGGGGTAGATTGTAATATCCCATTCAGTAATTAATAAAAGTAATTAAGTTCTAAGTTAGAACTATTTTACTTTTATTAATAATGATCTTTTATATTTCCAAGCCTTAATAAATCTCTTAGAATTTCATTATTCATTTTAAAGTCAAGATCAATCCATTAATTTGGAAGTATAATTTAGCATAGGTTTGCCTTATGAGTAAATTAAGCTCGGTTCAAGTTATCAGTGCCGAGAAATTCATAAGTTATAGTCGAGCCTTAGTATTAAATACTTAGAATTTTTCTAAGTGTTTAAGTAATCAAGATAATGAAATGAACTGTTCAGTTAATAACTAGAACCGATTCACTTGGCTCGACATTAAAGTAAAATCGGAATCGTTTTTCGATAAATTGAGTTAGTCGAGTAAATGTTAGTGCCTAATTATTTTATGTGATGTATATGATTTGATTGATAAGTTATAAGGAATAAGTAGAAATTACTTAGACAAGAAGGTCTATTTATATTATTAAGAGTATATTCGAAATTATATTCGCAAGTTCCGAGTTTTTCGGTGTTCGGCTGTAATCGGTAATTAATTCCGATTTCGTTTCCGAAAATTTTATTATCTGGATTTTTAACATGTTCAAACATCATTATTAAGAGTTAAAATGTTCAGCATTAAAAAAATATGCAAAAATCAAAAGAAGGAAAATCCGAAATTTTTAGAATTTTTGATTTTACGGTAAACGTTCGTTTTAAATCAGAATTCGGTTCCATAAATTGGAGAATTTTCATTAAGTCTCAAATTTAATCATTGAGATCAGATTAGGATAGGGGCCTGTAACGCCCCGTTTTATTTTAAAGAATTTATCGAATTTATTTGATAAAAATCAGAGTTTTTTTTTTTTTATTTTAAAATAATCCAAGTTAAAACCTTTATCGAGAAACGGGCGCTACTTACTAACAACAACAAACAACACACATCCAACAATTCAAGAAAACTACACATGCTCGAGCTAACGATAAAACAAATCCCAAAAACATAAGTCTCAAACCATTTCAAAAGGTCTAGCATTATTCAAGGTTCATCCAACTTAAACATAGTTCGAAAGGTGAAAGCAATAAATAATCCAAGACATAATGTCAAATAAATAAATATCAAGTTTATACGGAAGCATAGGTTTTCAACACATATGACCACCATCTCGCTCGTCCTACGCCACCGCCTCCAGCTCGTCTCAACCTAGAACAAAGGAAGAGAGAAGACAACAAGAAAATAATGGGGGTGAGCATAACCAACAAGCTCACCATTATCGCACAGTATATCTCGCATAACATTTAAAACATCATAACCATAGTATTCAGTATGCATAGAATCCAACAGTCTAACTCCCTACTTGGCCCTATCGCAAACCTCCTATGTACATACAACAACCTTCCGGATACGACGGCATGGCTGTAACTGGAAACCTTCCCACCCCCGGATACGACGGTACATGGGATCCTTTCCAGGAGACAGTGAAGTTGAATTACCCCTCCGCTCTACACGGATTCGAGTAAATCAGACAATCCCCTCCGCTCTACACGGATTCGGGCGTCCACCTCCCGGATACGACGAGCAGGCGACTTCCACTGCTTTCGCATTCATCAAAGGCACTATCGTTCGGGACACTTAGACTAGAGTTCTCATGCATACAATAATTTTCAAAAGAAACATTACACGAAATAAGGAGTGCGATAAATATGGAATACATCATAAATGTACCCACCTGATAGCAGCTACAATTCAAATCACAAGTCTCGAGACGAGGCAAGGTTTCAACACCTCTCGACACCTATATTAAGTCTAGATACTAAAGTCAACACTTTAATCTAGACCTATGTAGCAAATTCACAAGTTGACTTAGCCGAACTCGGTTCGACCAAGTGGTTCGTGAAGTTCTGTGGATATGGGGACACTAGGACTTAGACTCGATCAAACCACATATTCGAGTTCACACAAAAGCAAGTGAAAGACAAATAAACGAGCCACAAGCAAAACACATGGTACATTTGGTCATCAACACTTAACACATTTCAACATAAAAAAACAATTTCTCAAAATTCACACTTGAATTAGAAGGCATATCAAATCAATGAGTTATGTTCTGAAACTTTAACATAAATTTCAAATCCCAGTTCTAAGTAAGATCATCCAATTTCAGCTTCAAACTCCTTATGCATAATTTTATAAAATTCAAACAAGTTTTTCAGCAAAAACGAGTTTAAATTAAAAGCACATGATAATGGACGATTCAGGCCCTGAAATTTTTATCTAAAATTTTAAAGCATAGGAACAGCAACATATAAAAATACCAGGCTTTAACACTCAGCAAGTGATTTTATAAAATTAAAACAACATTCAGCCAAGTATTGCACTTATAACAGAACCGACCTTAAATGAACTCCAAAATTTCTAAAATGTTTACAGCACGCTGAACATTACACAAGAAGCACCTCCACAAATTTTCAGAATTTTGCAGCTTCAGCACAATTTATAACAATTAAAACAAAATCGGGCAGAAACACCAAATAAATCATTAACTCTACCAAACCCAGTTCAAAAATTCTAACATTTTTATACAACATATAAATATGCCTCAGACACAACATATTCGAAAATCAGCCAGAAAAGAACACTACACAATTACTTATGAATTTTACAAGAAACTGAACAGAATTCGAATTAATTTTTCAAAATAGCTAAACACCTTTAAAAATCATGAAAATTTTACAGCAGCTACATATTCACCACACACAGGGGCTCCTAAAATTTCAAGGAAATCGGACCAGTGTTCGATTTATAATGAATTTTTCAATCTAAACAGTAATTATAACTTTCGAAAAATCATAACTATCAATCTACATGTCCGATCGACACAAGGTCAGCGCCATTATGTTCGTAAAAATCCTAGGTTCCTAAATCCACAGCAATTCATCATTTATACTTAGTTCTCGCTCGATTCGCACGAATCGACGAGTTCGGCATAAAAATCACAACTATATAATATGCACATCATCACATTAAACATGATTACATCCGAACACCTCAATCGACATGAACACATACACTCACGCAAAACTGAAAGGCACAACCACAAGGATATTAACGTAAGATAGACGAGGTATCGAGAATCGATACCGTTCTCGGGAAACGAGCGAGAATGGGTTCGAACGGGCTGGACGGTAAGCTCGTCTCGCGAAAGAGAAGGGCTAAACGTGCACGAGGGAGAGCTCGCTGCAATTTCGTCAGCGTGAGAAGGACTCGCTGGAGGAGAACTCGCGACTTGCGGCGGAGGGCCTGCGCGATGACGAGAAACGGTGATGGGGACTTCGCCGGGAGTGGCCGCGACGACTTGCAGGTGCGGCAGCGGCTTGTCAGGGAGAAGTTGCAGCGACGGGGCTCACGAACAGAGAGGAGTTACGTCGTCGGGGCGCTGCTCGCGGAGGAGGAGGTCGCCGGAGGTCTGGTCGCGGCGGCGCGAGGAGGAGGAGCGGCTCGTGGTGGCGCTGGCTTGCCGTGGGATCTTCCAGCGAGAGGAGATGGCGGAGTTGCTGCAGAGGGAAGAGGGTTGGCCGCCAGCTGCTGCTGCGAGTCGAGGGGAAAGGGCTCGCCGGGAAACACTTCGCGAGGAGGAAAGGGTCATCGGAAATCGTAGGTCGCCGGAGGAGGCAAGGTGCTGCGCGCGAGAGGAAGTTGCTGAGGATGATGACCGGAGATGATGGGGACTGAACGACGGGGATGAGGACAATGAACTCATGGTGAGAAGTTTGGTAATCGATCGACGGGAAAAAGAGATTGGACTGAGGTGAATGATCGAAAGAGAAAGAAAAATCTGTTGAGAACGGCTGCGGGGTTTGGGATTTCGATCACAAGAGAAAACGATGCCAACAAAATATATGTGCTATTAGGTTAAATTAATTGGAGAAAGTCTTGGTGCCCAAGACATAAATCTCACGCATGAGAAATAAAGATAGAGAAAATCTGTCGGGCCGGGCCCGAGAAGTTGGGTCAAATGGGTTTTGGGCTGGTTGCGACATCAAATCGGCTCGCGGGCTCGATTAAAATGCACGACTAATAAATTCGGGTCTCGGGCCCGATTCAATCACACGAAAATAAATTCAATTCTCGGGCTCGGGTTCTCCGATTACTAATTTCGACAGCTCAAATCGATTGCACGGCAAATAAACAAAACTCCGGACAATATAAATTAAATACGTACATTATTTTAAAATACTAATATTATAAATCAAAATATACAATTAGCGATTAAATGGCAATTAGACATATAATATCTAGGCATTCAATTTGGCAAGCAATAATTAATAATATAACAATAATAATAAACATCCATAATAATAATAATAATAATAATAATAATAATAATAATAATAATAATACTTCAAATAAACCACAAATAAATGGGGCATTACAGGGCCTTTCCAAGCATTGACTATAGGTTGGAGAAGTCTACAAGTTAAGAATACTATTTATTATCTATATTATTTTTACAAGTTTGTATTGTTTAATTTGTTAATTTCTTCACTCAATGTTCTTGTCTCAAAAATTTTGCCTATAAATAAAGGCCTTGATTTCAGATATTTTCATCAAAGAAGAATTACAAAAGTTATATAGTTCATTAGAGAGAATAAGTTATAGAAAAAAAAAAATTGAAGTGAAGAAATTGGGAAGGGAGGAAGAATCAATTTTCTAGCAAGAAGAAGGTAATATCCTCATCCTAATTTCATACTTTATAGATGAGATTAAATGGTTATTAGTATATACTAATGACTTAGAAGTGAGTTTATAATCAAAGTAATAAATACAAGAAGTTAAAGTTGTATTAAGATTATTTGTATGATAGATGTATTCGATTTTAATGAGATTTTTATAATGATAAGAATAAACCAGTAAAGTTTGATTTAAATGAGTAATTTTTATGTAAATAAGGAGTACATAAGAAAAAGAATCATGTCATTTGGTATAGTATAGCTTGAGTTATAGATTTTTGAAGTTAAGCATGTATGTTGAATTTTACGTTCTTTATTTCAGCTGTGACTTTAAAATTCTAATAACTCGATATATATGCATGATAAAATTATGAAATTTTTACGACATGCTTATATATGGGTTAAGAACATGACTGTAAAATTTCATGATTTTATGTTGAGAAATGAACGAGTTAAAATATTTATATGGTATACATGTCAAGATGATTTTATATACAAGAGTATTCAGTACATGGTTGAGTTTTTAAAGTGGACTTTTTAAGAAAAATTCTTATATGAGTGATGAGCAATTTGACCAAGTTTCAGCTCAATATGTTGAGTATGTTATTTTATAAAATTGTTTCAAATCTAGTATACCAATATCATAATTTATTGTTATGATAAAAACTTGTATTGAATGAGTATCAAGTTTGAGATTTTAATACCAAGTAAGTTTAAGACAAGTTTGATAGATTAAAAATCCTTATAAATTATATAGATATATGATGTTGGTAATAGTTGAAATTGTTATGATATACTCGGTTATCTATTATGTGAAATTTAACATATTTTCACTTCTGAGTAATTCTAAGTTTCATATGAGTAAAACAATATTCAAGATTTGGAGTTATGATTTATCAATTTTAAGTAAAAGTTAAGAAGAGTTTAAGCTTAATAGTTTAAATTTGGATTTTATTGAATTTTAGAGTGTTCATTAAAATCCGGATAAGTGAAAGAATCAAGTATTCAAGCATCTTATTGAGTATATGAGCATAGTACTTAGTATATTGATTTATATTTTTATGTAGCTTGAAGATTCAGATATATCACTCTGCATTTACGAGTTTTCAAAAGAAAGAAAGGTGGGGACTCATCCTGGGTATTACATTGACTATAATATGATATCATGTCCAAGGTATGTATACAGTTTATACGCTTGGGATGAAGGCTCCTAGTTGCCTTAACAAGTACATCCTAAGTTTTGATGGAGGCCATTATTTGCCTTAGAAATATCCATCAGAGTGTGCACATGTATCCGATCAGATATCGGCCAGATTACAGATTCAGTTTCAGTTACTAGAACAGATTTCCAGTCCAGATATATACCAACGATTATGATATTTTATTATTATTGTTGTTTACTTTAGTATGGGTTATTTTGGGGTACAAAAGGACCAGTACTCACCCCCATTGTGTTTTTCAGGTAACAAGGTCGGGCCGGAGGTGTGAGCTCGGATGTGGTGGTGATGGTCGTGCACTTGTGGACATTTAAATTATGAACTACTATGTCTGTATAATTATTCACGTTTTTAAGTATTTCCGCTACGTATATCAAGACTTGAACTTGCATGTTATTAAATTTCATATTTCAGACTCTAATCATTTCATTAGTATGAATATGGTTCAGTTTACATGCGAGTTTAACTAAATTTGCTTTCTTTATGTCTAAACCAGTGAATTAGACAAAGTTTAAATATAAACGAATTTTTAGAAAAGATAAAGTTGAGTAGCATCCCGAGTTAAGAGCAAAATATTTCAAAAAATTTATAAGTATTTTCGAAATAAAAGTTGCGAAAAATTTATTCTGATAAGCGGGGTGTTACAACCAATGTTTTGGAAAAGTTTCTAAGTCCAAAATACCCCCAAGGACCATTTCTTTCACCCCAGCCATTTCACGCGCGCAGCCCAGCAGACCCCGCGCCCAGGCCCTCTCGTGCTAGCCAAGCAGGCCGCGCCCAGCCGCTCTCGTGCCTGCCCAGCAGGCCGCGCCCAGGGCCAGAGCCCAAGCCCAGCACCAGCAGCGGCAGCCCAAGACCAACCTCAAGTTTCCATGCATGTGAAGTGGTGAAAGGCACCTATTCTTGTCCCCTTCGACCACACCTTGTAAAAATCCACCCCCTCCAACTATTTAAGACCCTCTCTTCAGTCATTTCAGACACTTAGACACTCTAAAGCTCGAGCATAATAGTGAGGATTGAGAGAAAAACCGAGAGCCTCCCTACATAGCCACCACGCGCGCGAGTAAGCCGAGAAGAGGAGTTCTCGAGCTCCAAGCCATTCCAGCCATAATCTCACGAGGCTTAGCAACTTCTAAGTAATTCTTAGATTTTTCTAAGTCCCTCGAGTCCATCAAAGCTCAGCCAAATTGTCCCGAACCAAGCCATAGCACCTTAAGGCCTGACTTATCTCGAGCAAAGCCCTAGCAACCATTCTTCCATTTTGGTGAAGGTTAGCTCGAGCTATCTTTTTCCCTCTGACTATTTATGATATTTTAGGATTTTTCATGTAGTAATATCAAGCCATGCACGTTCAAATTCATGAGTTTTGAATTTTATGAATTAATGGCCTTAAATTCAAAATTTGAGAAGCATGCATGCCAAAGTCGAAATTGATAGCTTAATCCTCCTCATATATTATGTCTATGATGGTGTATAAGGTTGAGCATTATTGGATTTCATTTGTTCGGTCAACTTGTTCATGAATTTGTGTCATTTTGGACCCCTGAGCCTTATCTTCATGCATGAGAGTTCTTGTTATCATTTCAACCTCATTGACCATGTTTTTGTATGTGTTATACTTGGACATGTTCATATGTTTAAGATTATATAGTTGGTTTCGGAGAGTTAGTGCTCATGCGTGCCTCATCGGCCCTACCTAAACACATGCATTTTGACTCGGGGTCTCCTAGTGCTTCTTATCATTTTTAAGCCTTTTTCATCATATTGAGATGATATGTGTTGCATGTCACCGAAAAAGTCGCCGGATGGCCGGTAAGGACCGGCCATGACCACTTGCCGCACCTATAGCACGCGCAGTGCCAGCCCCGAGCCTGTCCGTGCCTGTAGAGGCTAAGCCTAGCAAAGTCCCGCGCCCAGTAGGCGCGAGGCACAGCCCGCGTGCACGCGACCGCGCCCACAGCACTCAGTCCGTGCCCGTGTGCCAGCATCGGTGCAAGTTGCGCCCAAGCAGTGTGCACAGCGTCAGGCAGTGCCGTGCCAGCCTCAGCGCACGAGGTCTCGTGCCAGAGCCTCGTGCCGCGTCCAGTGCCGACCCGTGTCAGGTCTGTTGAGCCCAGTCGCCCTCGGGACGTGCCCAGCAGTACGCCTAAGTGCCCAGCACCCTCAGGGACGCCAGGCAGCCTGCGCCCGGACACCAACAGGCCCGGCGCGGGACCGAGCCCGGTCATCCCGAGCCAGCGCCCGACCGCTCAGTTCAGCCTTTGCCGGCGTTCCAACCAGTCAGCGAACCGGCTGGTTCGACCGGTGGTTCGATTCTGTTTTGATTCGTGACTTTCGATCCGTGTCTCATTCCAGAATTTTAGTATTTTTTTTCGAGCCAAACCAGTCCAGTCAAGTATGCTAGTCTAATAATTCGGACTTAGAATTTTTAGCGAACCATTAGAGCGTTCTCTTTCATCCGGATAAGTGAGCCAACAGAACCGAGCATCATAGCATATCATTAAGCATTCTGAACATATACTTAGCACATATTTGCGTATATGTTTATGTAGCTTAAGGAGAGTTGAGCCTCCGACAGCTACCTCAGTATTCAAGCACTTGCAACAGAAATCTACAGCATATCAGGTGGGAGCCTTTAAAGGGCGTTACCTTGCGCATTTCAGTTATCCTGTATAAGGTACGTGAGTAAGATAGTTACCCGACCGGTCAAATTATCCCGTTCGAGACAGTTACATCTGTCAGGATTTAGAGGCTAGGGGCCTTAATATTCCACCTGGTACCCGATGGAGGCCGAGGGCCTTAATATTCCAATCGGGGTGTGCACACGAGCGGGCGAGGGCCGAGGGTCTTATTAAAAAAAAAAAAGAAAAGAAATGAAAAGTTTACTGTTTCTGCTCTTATATATTTAAGTCATGATATGTTATTATGGATGTTGTCTAATTCAGTGCTGGTCAGTATGGGGGTCATGTGCTGGGTTCCACATCATCATTAATATATGTACCATGTCTGGGGTATGTTCGAGTCAGTTAGTTCTCCTAGGATTTGGAGGTCGAGGGCCTTAATATTCCACCTGGTTCCCGATGGAGGCCGAGGGCCTTAATATCCCAATTGGGGTGTGCACGTGAGTGGCCGAAGTAAGGGCCGATAAGGGTCTTTTAGACCACATTTTAAGTTCAAGAAAAGTTTACAATACAACAATCTTATTTATTTTATGCTGCTTTTAAGTTTATGTTTACAGTTAAGAATATTTCAGTTCCAGTTTCTGACGAGCATGCAGATGTGCTCACACTGCTACAGTTATTCCGAATTCAGGTGTCGGAGTCCAGCGTGCCGGGTGAGCAGACGTGGAAAACATGGTCATGAGCAGTGGACATTTTTATACACATAATATGCTTTAAAAAAATTCATGGACATGTAATAATATGTAATATGGGTGTGTGAACTATGTATTATTCAATAAAGCTTCCGCTTAACAAGACAGTGCGAGACTGTAAGACATGCGTGAGTGATTTCCATTCTCCACATTGAATTTATTTGGTTGCATGTTTTATTAAGTAAGATAAGAAAGTTTTTTTTAGCATCCCGCAAGTAAGAGAGCATTTTCGAAAAACCAAGACGCACGATATTTCGAAAATAAAAAGTGAAAATTTTACTCTGATTTTCAGTATTCAAAGACTAGTAGGGCGGGGTATACAGCTTGGTATCAGAGCGCGTTTAGCATTCTGGATACTTTAAAAGTTTTAGAAAAAGCATGATCACGCCATGCTCACTCTGCACTGACTTCGAGGTAAGTCACCTGACTCAGTTTTAAGTTTTGCAAGTGCTTATTTAAGTTCAAGTATGGGGCCTAGATAACTATCCTCCTATAAGAAAGAGAACTCTAGAAAGTTGAGCTAAGACTAAGAACTCTAGATAGAACTATATAACAGCTAAGTCGAAGGACTCTAGCCTAAGTCAATACTCCAGTTGAAGCAGAACTCTAGACTAAGTCAGAACTCTAGCCAGAACTCAGAAGAGTTAAGTACACCAGAACCCTAGCCAAGCTAGGTGTTTCTGGTTTCATCAAACATTTCAAGTCTGGTATGACTATTTCTTAATTGGCTATACTGTTCTCGTCAAAAAGTTAGTGGCTATCCAGAGTGCTGTCCCACAGAGCTCCGAACCCACCCGTCGAGCGGGAACAGGCTGTAGTCATGGGCCAACTCCAAAAATTGGTATAACGACTACTAGCATAAGTGGACGAAGGATGAGTATGATAAGATGACATGGGACCAGCACTGAGAGATTCTGGAAGCAAAATTTTCAATCGCATCTTAATCGCGGCAGATGAAGCAAGAGTCCAGTGCTTTTCAGCATGGGGCCACTGGGTAGAGGAATACGAGCGCAAATTCGCTGATAAGAGCGTTTGTGGTCGTCACCTCATAGACACCGAGGAGAAGACAGCATCGCATTTTTGGCGACATGCTATTAGTGTATGTTTTCGTAGATGCTTTTGGGATCGCAGGATAAATGACTTTAACCTGATGCTCGGCATGGATTGGTTGTCGAGGTACTACGTAGACATCAGATGTTATGACACTGCACATGACCGAAGGAGCTTCAGGAGTTGAATGCTCAAATTCAGGAGCTCTTGAGTCCCAGTTTCATCCAACTGAGTGTGTTCACCTTGGAAAGCACCTGTCCTCTTTGTTAAGAAGAAGCATGGGTCTATGCGCATGTGCATCGACTACCGGGAATTGAACCAGTTGACAGTGAAGAACAAGTATCCGCTTTTCAGGATAGAGGATTTATTCAATCAGCTGAGGGAAGCCAGCGTGTTTTCCAAGATAGATCTCCGCTCTGGTTACCATCAACTAAAGATCAAGGAGGTCGATGTGGCCAAGACAGCTTTCAGAACGAGATACGGTCACTACGAGTTCGTAGTGATGTCGTTTGGCTTGAGCAACGCGCCAGTGGTATTCATAGATCTTATTAACCGTGTCTTCCATCCATTCATAGACCGATTTGTTATCGTCTTCATTGATGACATTTTGGTCTATTCCAGCAGCCCAGAGCAGCATGAGGAGCACTTGAGGACCGTTTTGGAGACTCTTCGGCATGAGAAGTTGTACATCAAGTTCTCAAAGTGCGAATTTTGGCTAAATCGAGTGGCTTTTCTAGGCCACATCGTCACATCCAGAGGGATTGAGGTACACCCAAGCAAGATTGAAGCAGTTTGGAACTGTTCGACACCGAGAAATGCCACCGAGGTTTGGAGTTTTCTCGGTTTGGCAGGCTATTATAGACGATTCATCAAGGGGTTTTCGAAGATTGCCCTACCCTTATCCCGTTTGATGAGGAAGTCGGTGAAGTTTGAGTGGGATAGTCATTGTGAGTCGAGCTTCCAAGAGCTCAAAGCGAAGCTTACGAAGGCACCCGTGTTGACTATTCCAGACCCCACACAGGGTTTCACTATCTATAGTGACGCCTCGAAGTAGGGTCTAGGTTGTGTTCTGATGCAAGACGGCAGGGTTGTGGCTTATGCTTCCCGTCAGCTAAAGCCGCACGAGGTGAACTACCTGACTCACGACCTTGAGTTGGCAGCTGTGGTTATCGCTCTGAAGATTTGGAGACACTATCTGTACGGAGGCCATTGTGAGATATTTATAGACCACAAGAGCTTACACTATATCTTCACTCAGAAGGAGCTCAAAATGCACTAACAGCGATGGTTAGAGTTGGTGAAAGATTATGACTGTACCATCAACTACCATCTGGGAAAGGCGAACGTAGTTTTCGACGCCCTCAGCCATAAAAAAAGGGGCGAGTTAACCTGTATGATCACCCAACAGTGTCAGCTCATTCGGAGTTCGCTCGGATGCAGTTAGAGGTTGTCGAATCGCCTCCCAAGTTTCCAGTTGTGGGAGGAATTCGAGTGATGAGAATGTGGCCCATGCTTAGAGACAGGATCCGGCGGGATCAAGCCTTTGACGAGTTCGTTCACTCGATGGGGGCAAAGATTCATGCTGGAGGAGCAGAGGGGTTTTACCGAGGCACAGATCGTTGTGCCGAACGTTGAGGCCCTGTAGAAGGAGATCTTGATAGAGGCGCATAGTGCTCCATAATTGGCGCACCCCGGTAGCACCAAGATGTATCACAACTTGAAAAGGTCATTTTGGTGGAAGGGGATGAAGCAAGACGTCGCCGAGTTTGTTGAGAAGTGCTTAATTTGCCAGCAAATGAAGGCTGAGCACAAGGTTCAACCGGGTCTCTTGCAGCCTTTAGAGATCCCGCATTGGAAATGGGAGAAGCTGACCATGGATTTTGTCACGGGATTACCGATGTCGCAGGAGCACCACGACGCGGTATGGGTTGTTGTGGACCAGCTGACAAAGTCGGCTCACTTTATGGCCGTTAGGATGGACATGTCCATGAAGCAGTTGGCCAAGACGTACTTCTGTGGAATCGTTCGACTCCACGGCATTCCTGTCGTGATTATATCGAATTGAGATCCCCGGTTTAGTTGCCATTTCTGGGAGAGTCTGAATGAGTCCATAAGGACGAAGTTGAAGTTTAGCTCCAAAATCACCCACAAATGGACGGACAATCGGAATGGACCATACAGACGCTTGAGGACATGCTCCGAGCTTGTGTTCTAGAGCGTGGTGGTTCGTGGGAGAAGTTGTTACCCACTGTGGAGTTTTCCAACAACAACATCTATCACTCGTCGATCAAGATGGTGCCGTTCGAAGCTTTATACGGTCGCAAGTGCCGCTCACCCCTTTACTGGGATGAAGTCGGCGAGAAACAGGTTCTCGGTCCCAAGTTGATCGAGGACACGGTACAGAAGGTTGCCGAGATCCGAGCGAAGCTGAGAGAGGCACGGAGCTGACAGAAGGCCTATGATAATAAGCGTAGAAGGGAGCTTGAGTTTGAGCAGGGAGACAAGGTGTTCCTGAAGGTCATGCCGATGAAGGGCGTTGTACGATTCGGGAAGAGGGGTAAGCTGCAGCCCCGATTCATAGGGCCATTCGATATTCTCGAGCGTGTTGGCGTAACATTGTACCTGCTGGCGTTTGTAATATCCCATTTAGTAATTAATAAAAGTAATTATTTTAGTTCTAAGTTTGAACTAATTACTTTTATTAATAAAGCTCGTTCCTAGTTTCGAGCTCAGTTATTAAGTTATTCATTTAAAAGTTCAAGTTGAAAGTATTCTCGGTTAATTTTTATTTAATCGAGCTAGTTCATTAAATAATTAATTCTAGTCTGTTTATTTTTATAAATGGATTTATAAGATGGGATTAATTATAATAAGATAACAAATAATAAAAATCGAGTATATTTTGATTACTCATTCAAGATAAGTCGTGAACGGAACCAAGCATGTTCGGTTACGAGTTAAGATTATTACCGAACAAATGATTCTCGAGCCTAGCTTAGTTTTGAGTATTGATCAAGTTATAAGGATTAATTACACATTAATGTTTATTGAAGTGAAATAAGTTATTCAAGTTCAAGTAACATTCCATTTTATTTAGCTAAATGAATGTAAATTTGGCCATTTATGATTTGAATGAGAAAGAAAAAGAATAATGAGTCGAGACAAGTTAGGTCTTGAGTTCGGTTAAGTATCCATGAACATTTAAGTTATAAATGTTCAAAGAAGTGAGAAATTTATTTAGACATTTTAGTCTATTTAAATTATTAGAGAGAAATATGAAATTTTTAGAATTTTTGTTTTTTTTCGGTTTTCGATTGTAGTCGGAATTTATGTCCGATTTCAGTTCCGAGAAATAAATTAAATTATTTTCTCTCTATTTTTTTAGTAGACTACAAGACAAGAAAAATGTTTTAGCATAAAAAGGAAAAATGCCAAAAGAAAAGAAGGAAATTCGAAAATAGTAAGAATTTTCGATTTTACGGTAACTGTTCATTTTAAGTCAGAATTTGGTTCCGTAAATTGGAGAATTTTCACTAAATCTCGAATTTAATCATTGAGATCAGATTAGGATCAGAAGAGGGGCCTTTCTAAGCATTGACTATGGGTTGGAGAAGTTTACAAGTTAAGAATACTATTTATTATTTATATTTATTTTTACAAGTTTGTATTGTTTACTTTGTTAATTTCTTCACTCAATTATGATGTCTTGCAAATTGTGCCTATAAATAGAGGCCTAAAATTCAGAGTTTTTCACACCAAAATAAAGTTCCAAAGTTAAATAAAAGTGAAAGAGAGAATGAGTGGGAGAAACTTTGGAGAAGTAAAGAAGATGAAGTAAAGAATGAAGTTTTTACTTTGACAAGAAGATGAGGTAACTCACTTATCTTAAAGTAAATGTTTAAGTTTATGTTTTGATGTTAAGTTTACATGTTTATAAGTATGTATAAACATGATAAAGAAGTTAAGTTTATAATTGATTCTATGAATATAAAGAGTTAAATATATTCAAGATCAATTATATGATGTACATGCTTGAATTTGATAAGATGATGATAAATATATGAATAAACTGGAATTATATGATTTAAATGAATGATTCTTATGTAAAAGAGGAGTACATGAGAACAAGAATTAAGAGATTTAGTAAAGTATAACTTGAGTTATGAATATATGAAGATGAACATGCAAGATAAAGATTATGTTCACTATTAAAGTTAAAGTTTTCATAACTTGATGAATATGCATGATAAGATTATGAAATTTTGAGCATATGTTTAGTGATAAGATGAGATTATGACTGTTAAGTTTCAAAAGTTAAAGATGAGAAATGAATAAGTTATGAAGATAAGAAAGCATATACGTAAAGATAAGTATATATATGTGCAAGAATAGTCATAATAAAGTTAAGTTGTTAAAATGAGATGTTCATGAGTAATTTTCATATGAATGATGAGTAATTTTCATATGAATAATGAGTAATTTTCATATGAATGGTGAGTCATATGATGGAGTTTTGATATCATATATGGAGTATACAATTTAGTAAAGATTATATTAAGTATGCTATATTATATCATGAGAAAAGTTAATGAGCAAATGTGATAAGTAGAGATGATTATTAATGAGATTATTATGAACAATTCTCATAAGTGATGAACAATTTGATAAAGTTTTAGTTAATATGTTGAGTATACAATTTTATATAAATTGTTTTAAATCTCACATATTAAGAACATGATGAGAAAGTTAAGAATGATATGATTATTTTCACTTTCAAGATAATTAAGTGAAAAATAAGTCAATATCTAAAGTTTGAGAAGTATGATGTATGATTAATTAAGTACTTGATTGAGTAAAAGATTAAGTTAAGATGAGTTTATAAACCATGATGATGATGATGATGGTAAAAAGTAAGTTTAAGTACTTAATCAAGTATAATGTGAAATATAGTATTTTTCACATTTGAGTTATAGCATGTTATGAAACATATTGATGTTTAAGAAGATATGTTTTATAAGGTTAAGTAATTAACCTTGAGAAAAAGTAAAAAGTGAAGTTAAGTATAATCTTAACTTGAGAATAAGAAAGTTTAAATGAATTATTAGAAGAATGGGATAAGTTAATAATCCTAAGAAATTATTGAGTATACGAGCATAGTACTTAGTATATTTGTCTATATTTGAATTGACTTGCAGATACAGTACCAGTACAGCACTTATCGTGTTACAAAAGATTTCAAAGATGAAAAGGTGGGGACCCTGAATGGGTAGCACATTGAGTACGATATGTGATATGGGATGAGGAGACCATCAGTTGTCTCAAAAGTTATATCCCGAAGTTTAAGGTTTATTACGCTTGGGATGAGGAGGCATTAATTTGTCTCAAAGATTATATCCTAAGTTCTGATGGAGGCGAGACGGGCCTGAGAAATATCCATCAGAGTGTGCACACGTATCCGATTAACCATCGGCCAGAGAAATGAAAGTTTAAGTTTAAGTTACCGATCAGATATCGGTTTATGATTATCCATATTCGTTACTCACCCCCATGAGTTTTAGTTTCAGGTAACAGGTTAACGAGGAGGTGTGAGAAGAGCCGTGTGGTGTGGATCGTGGAAGAAAATGAAGACAAGCTTTAATGTGGACATTTATAAAGTTTGTATAATTAACCACGTTTCAAATATTTCTGCTACGCACATTAATTATTAAACTTGCATTTTAATGAATTTTAGATTTCAAGTTTTTATGAGAAATATGATGATAATATGTTAAATGCAAGTTTAAAGGAAATCTGTTTTAATAAGTCTAAAGAAGTATTAGACAACAGTTTAAAGATAAACGGATTTTCAAGAAGACGAGTTTAGTAGCATCCCGAGTAAGTTGCAATTATTTCGAAAAAGTTAAAGTGATATCGAAGTAAAAGGTTGCGAAAAAGTTACTCTGATAAGCGGGGTGTTACAGGTGGTATCAGAGCTAAACAGTTTAAATGCTCTGCATACTAAAAAGTTTAAAGTTTCTGAAAGAGAAGTTTTCAGAGAAGTTCAAGTTTTACAGGAAGTTTCAAGAAAACCCGACCACACCACGCTCACACCTCGTCAACTACCAGGTAAGTGCTGTACAAAGTTTTATACAAGTTTTTCAATATATTCAAATTTACTAAGTCTATGCTCGATAAGAAATCAGATGTACCAACTCTAGTAATTGGTATATATGTTCAAGTATTAAAGGGAAATCTAGTTTATCAAGTTAACTAGATCAAGAATATGAACTTGAACATTCCAAGTTAAGCCATAAGAATAAGATTCAAGTTATGATCATAAAGATTGAAGATGTAAAAATAAGATTTAAGTTATGATATGATCATAAAGATTTAAGAATGAGATTTAAGTTATGATATAAAGATTGACGATGAGATTCAAGTTAAGAAATGATTATAAAGATTGATGATGAATAAGAAGTGACGGTATTTCAGGATATAATAGCCAACAAGTACGGGAAAAGATCATGGAGGTTTGAAATAAGAACCAAAAAGCCGGATTAGATCCTGTAGGCTTGAAAACTAAAACGAAAGAGATAAAGTTTCAAGAAAATGTTCAATCTTTATAAATCAGAAATTTTGATATTCTATCAGTGGGATATCATGAAATGAGTAGAAGTAAAGTTCAAGATAAAGTTATAAGTTATTAGTACTTGTAGAATAAGAATAAGTCTACAAAGTACTTTTTAGAAATGAATGAGAATAAAGATTAAGGTATCGACATATAATAGTCATGAAGCCCGGGAAATTATGGAAACCTGAAATAAGGGTTACTAAGTCCGAATTACCTGGAGACTTGAAAATCGAACCTTAAAAGATATCAGAAATACATTCCAGATACCGAGATAAGTATTTAAGTTCTCGGAAGAATTTTAAAGTTAAGCAAGATTAATCTGGATATGTAAAAGTTAAAGATATACATGTAAAAGTTAAAGATATACATGTAAAGGTTAAAGATATATATGTAATCTTTAACATGTAAAAGTTAAAGATAGTCTTTTTAATAAAAGACTAATATGTTTCTTTGGAAGAATTATTAGTCCCCAAAGAGAGATGAGTATAAATGATGAGTTTAATGCCATAAATGAGAAATGGCGAGAAGAAGTAAGAAAAGAAAAAGATTAACCGGAACTCTAGCACAAGCTAGGTGTTTTCGGAAAATTTACAAATTCCTTAAAGTTTGGTATAGCTATTTATTAATGGTTATACTGTTCAAGTTATATGATTAGTGGTTTTAGAATGCCGCAAGGCAAAAGTTTCAAGACCACAAATGAGTAAAGTTTAAGAAGTTTAAGATCTTGATTAAATCAAGAAGTTATTTCAGTCCAGAAGCAAGTAGTATTGATGTGTGAATTAAGTTTATTCGAGTAGAGAATATTTTACACAATCAATCTACTTGATAGAAATTCCAATAGTATGGAAAGTAAAAAGCAAGGCAAAGATACAAGCACATTGTTGAGAAATTCCTAAGAAGCTAGTACAGTAATATCTTAGAAAGAGTTACAGATAAGCATAAAGGAATTCTCAACTAAGTACAAAGTTATAGTACATAAAGGGAGGGTGCGTCTCAAGAGCACAAGACTCCATAACTCTGCCACCCAGCATGGCTGTAGTTTATAATGATAGATCTAAAGGATCAAATGCTCGCTTGCGTTTGAATCCTGGAGTTTCCACAGAATCTTGAACGGTTGAGATGCTGTTCTGAAGCTTCTGGATGAGTTCAGATGATGTGTTTGCAGACTTGAATATTTCTCTTTGAAAGGGAGATATAAAAGTTTGATACACTCCTTCATCTAGAAATCCAAGCAAGTGGTGGAAATAGTTATTGAAATTTAACAAACCAATAGGTTTGGTATGAAATTTCATTTCTGCCCAAGTAGCAAGGGTAAATGCAGTCATTAAAGTTCCATATCCACCAGGAAGAATGATGAAAGCATCACAATTAGATATCATGGACATTAAACTGTCATAAATGGAAAGAGTAATCATCAAAGTAGCAGAATCTTTAACGACCTTTGATGAAGTGAGATAAAAAGGAAGGATACTTCTCACCTGGATGTCAAAGCATTTAGCAGCTATTAAGAGGTTGTTAAAGAAGTAAATACTAGTTCCTCCATAAAATATGTTGATGTTATGTTTGCCCAACTCTTTTACGAGTTGGCTTACAACATATATGTTGTGAGGAACATTTACAAATTTGGAACCACCAAGGATGCACACAGTTCTAAGAGGTTGAAGAAGTTTAGATCCTTGAGAAGATTCGGCAGTAGCCATTTATTATGAAGAGATATTTGGCTAAAAGATAGATTGCCTTTTAAAGAAGAAAGAGAGTTGCTTTTAAAGAAGAAAGTTCCGACAAGAAAGCAGTTGAGTCTTAAATGACTCTTATCTGTTGGAAAGGATAAGAAATATGTACAGTACAACAGTGACATCAAGAACAGTGTTGACAAACATGATCAGTGGAAATGATATTTTCCAGACTATGAAGTTTTTCTTCATGTTTGAACAGAAGCCATAAAGACATCAGTTCTCGATGCACATATCCACTAGAATGTGTATCAAGAATCTGCTGAATAGCTTGATCCAGAGATTCCTTACTCAAGCCATTCTTGATGAAAGTAATTTTATCTTCTCGATTATTTGACAGGAAGCCTAAAGAAGTACAGCGAGTGTCGCAGTTCCTGCGGGCACATTTATGGCAGCCACCTAATCTTTTTGCTCTACGTTTCTTGGCAAAAGTGCTTCTACCCATACCTGACAGATACTTGTATGCATTGGGATATTCGCCAGATACACGGACCTTTGCTTCGATCAACCATCTTATATCATTTGGGATATTATTGAGCATGAGTATTCTTAATCTTTCTACTCGAGCTCGATAAATTCTCTTTATGATATTAAGAGGAAGAAAAGAATAGAATTTTCGGATTTTTAGCAGTGCTAAATCCATTGGTGAATCGGACCATCGTTGAGGAAGATGGAGGGATTACCGAAGGGGTTATAAAGAAGAGATGAGTATGAGATAAGTTGCGAGGTATGATTAAAGTATACCGAATGATAGAATACGCAACCAGAAGGAAATTAATGCAGCAAAAAGAAGATGTGAAATGTCAACAATAATGCAAATTGTTGTGATAAGCTGAAGATAGTATTACAGTCAGTATGCATTTAATGCCGTTGCAATCAGATGTGAGATGTCAGCAATCAGATGATAGTTGTCGGCAATAAGTGAGATGCTGCAATATTATTAATGCAGTTGCAGTAATGAAGGAAAATAAGTTTACCAATAAGGTTGGAATTATGAGATGACCAAGAGAATGGTCAAGTTATTCCATATCAGATCAGTAATTTCAACAAAATTCTCGACTATAGTTAAGTCGGAGAAGTTGAAGTTAGACAATATCAATAGTGATATTGAGCATAAGATTTCTCAAAAGAGAAACAAGTTGAGTATAGAAAATTATGAGTATATAATGGAGATGTGACTTGTTAAAGTTTACAAGTGACATCGATATTAAGGTACAATGTATATAGATGTTCCGCACCCGAAGGGCCCCGGGTTGTGGGTAAATCGTATACAATGTATCGTATAAGTATTCAGATAAGTATTTAATATCAATTATTCTCTAAAGTTATTCAGTGTGCATAGAGTTTTATGTAGCTAAGTTATGAAGTTATGTGTGTGATCCAAAGTATGTGCTTTTGCACAATGATTTTAATAAGATTTAACTACGAGGATCAGCCGAGATAAGTTATGGACCATAAGGTTCACTAGCTGGGTAAGTAAGATATTTCCTCGTTAGTAGAAATGGGATCACCACATATAAAGTTTAATGCCACTGAAAAGTGAGAAGTTGATATTAACACTCGTTTTTCAGATTACGAGTTATGATGTATATATCTCAGATTCAGTATTTCCGAGGGCGGAAATAGTTTTAAGGGGGGTAGATTGTAATATCCCATTCAGTAATTAATAAAAGTAATTATTTTAGTTCTAAGTTTGAACTAATTACTTTTATTAATAATGCTCGTTCCTAGTTTCGAGCCCAGTTATAAGCATTAATTACACATTAATGTTTATTGAAGTGAAATAAGTTATTTAAAATGAAGTTCAAGTTCAAGTAACATTCCATTTTATTTAACTAAATGGATGTAAATTTGGCCATTTCTAGTTTGAATGAGAAAGAAAAAGAATAATGAGTCGAGACAAGTTAGGTCTCGAGTTCGGTTAAGTATCCATGAACATTTAAGTTATAAATGTTCAAAGAAGTGAGAAATTTATTTAGACATTTTAGTCTATTTAAATTATTAGAGAGAAATATGAAATTTTTAGAATTTTCGTTTTTTTTCGGTTTTCGATTGTAGTCGGAATTTATGTCCGATTTCAGTTCTGAGAAATAAATTAAATTATTTTCTCTCTATTTTTTTTAGTAGACTACAAGACAAGAAAAATTTTTCAGCATAAAAAGGAAAAATGCCAAAAGAAAAGAAGGAAATTCGAAAATAGTAAGAATTTTCGATTTTTCGGTAACCGTTCGTTTTAAGTCAGAATTCGGTTCTGTAAATTGGAAATTTTTCATTAAGTCACGAATTTTATTATGGAAATCAGATTAGGATCACATGATGGCCCTTTCTAAGCATTGACCATAGATTGGAGAAGTTTACAAGTTATGATTTCTATTCTTTATCTTTATTTATTTTTATAACCATTTTTTTTAGTATTCTTAAGCAATAAATGAGTCATTTAAGTTTAAATTCGAGCCATAATGGAGGATTGGTCAAATGTAGGATTTTGTCTTGATATATGCAAGAGAAATCATGCCTTACAAGTAATTATCAAAGCTTAATCACATTTGTGCAAAATTTTAGAAAACATTAATGGCAAGGGCCCTAATGAGTTTATTATGATGGAGTGTTGATGTGAAGAAGGTGATATTGTCTCCTTTGCTACCCTATATAAAGGAGTATCACCATAGACTCGAAATTCACACCAAAATAAGCAAAGACTTAGCTATAGAGTGAGGAAGAAAAACCGAGAGTAATCTTGCTAAAGATAGGTCGAGATCAACTTCCGGAGTTTCATATTCAAAATTCTTGAAGGAGGTTAGATGCTAACTTCTTATCATGTGTTGTAGTTGAGATTAAGTGTATAATTATGCATTTTACATGTCATACATGTTAAATTTTTAAGAAATTTTAAGCATGAAAAATGATATATTATTTCCAGCTCAATCACATGTTATATATGTACTGTTTTGATTTGAATTTGAGCATGATATGCATAACCTGGCATGTTAAGCTTATTATGGATATTTCTTGTGTAAGTGCTGAGTATATAGGTGAAAGAATTATGTCATTTGGCATAGTATAGCTTGAGATATGAATTTTAAAAGTTTATCATGCAAGCTGAATTTTATGTACTTATTTTCAGCAGCAACTTTAAACTTGAATAAGTCAAGATATATGCATGATAAAATTATGAAATTTTTATGACATGTCTAAATATAAGTTGAGATTATGACTGTTAAGTTTCATAATTTAAAGATGAGAAATGAATAAGTTATGAATATAAGAAAGCTTATATGTAAAGATAAGTATATATGCAAGAATATTCATGAAATGTTTAAGTTGTTAAAATGAGATGATCATGAATAATTCTCATATAAGTGATGAGTAATTTGATGATGTTTTGGTATAATATGTTGAGTATACAATTTTATAAAAATTGTATTAAGTATGACATATTAAATATTATGAGTAAAATATGATTATGGCTTGAGATTATTTTCACTTTTGATTTAATTAAGTGAAAATTTAGTATAAGCCAATATATAAAAAAAAAAAATTGGGAGATATGATGTATGATGAATTAAGTATTTGATCAAGTTAAATTAAGATAAGTTATAAATCATGTTGATGATGTTGGTAAAAGAAAGCATGTTTTAAGTACTTAATCAAGTATAATGTGAAATATAGTTATTTTTCACATTTGAGTTATGACATGTTATGAAACATATTGATGTTTAAGAAGATATGATTTATAAGGTTAAGTAATTAACCTTGAGTAAAAGTAAAAAGTGAAGTTAAGTATAAACTTGAGAATAAGCAAGTTTAAGAATAGGATAAGTTAATAATCCTAAGAACTTATTGAGTATACGAGCATAGTACTTAGTATATTTGTCTATATTTGATTTAACTTGCAGATACAGTACCAGTACAGAACTTATTGAGTTACAAACGATTTCAAAGATGAAAAGGTGGGGACCCTGAATGGGTAGCACATTGAGTACGATATGTGATATGGGATGAGGAGACCATCAGTTGTCTCAAAAGTTATATCCCGAAGTTTAAGGTTTATTACGCTTGGGATGAGGAGGCATTAATTTGTCTCAAAGATTATATCCTAAGTTCTGATGGAGGCGAGACGGGCCTGAGAAATATCCATCAGAGTGTGCACACGTATCCGATTAACCATCGGCCAGAGAAATGAAAGTTTAAGTTTAAGTTACCGATCAGATATCGGTTTATGATTATCCATATTCGTTACTCACCCCCATGAGTTTTAGTTTCAGGTAACAGGTTAACGAGGAGGTGTGAGAAGAGCCGTGTGGTGTGGATCGTGGAAGAAAATGAAGACAAGCTTTAATGTGGACATTTATAAAGTTTGTATAATTAACCACGTTTCAAATATTTCTGCTACGCACATTAATTATTAAACTTGCATTTTAATGAATTTTAGATTTCAAGTTTTTATGAGAAATATGATGATAATATGTTAAATGCAAGTTTAAAGGAAATCTGTTTTAATAAGTCTAAAGAAGTATTAGACAACAGTTTAAAGATAAACGGATTTTTCAAGAAGACGAGTTTAGTAGCATCCCGAGTAAGTTGCAATTATTTCGAAAAAGTTAAAGTGATATCGAAGTAAAAGGTTGCGAAAAAGTTACTCTGATAAGCGGGGTGTTACAGCGTTACCCCCAGAGCTCTCGGGTGTACACAATGTCTTCCATGTGTCGATGTTAAGAAAGTATGTGTACGATCCGAGCCACGTAGTGAACTTTGGCGAGCTAGAGGTCGGACAGAACCTGACATATGACGAGCAGCCGGTAGCAGATCTAGACTGAAAGGTCCGTCGGCTGAGAAACAGAGATATAGAGCTCGTCAAAGTTTGCTGGAGTCGCCACGACGAGCCGGAAGCCACTTGGGAGAGAGAGGCCGAGATCAGAGCTCGATATCCAGATTTCGAGTTTTGAGATTTTTAGATGTATATATGTACTTTTTATTTTATGTTCTTATGTATATAGTTTTGTAGTAGGAGTTCTGGCCTAGCACCTTAGTTTTGTATTTTCGAGGACGGAAATATTTTAAGGAGGATAGGTTGTAACGCTCCGAATCAGTAATAATATTAAGAACGGTTTCATTGCTCGACAATAAGTGAAATCCGTATTTTTCAGAAATATCCGAGTTATGTTTTATATGCTAAATGCTCAATTATGTTGGAATATTCTTTGGAATTTTCTATGTCAAGTTAAGGCCAAGATCAATCCATTAATTTGGATTGATAAGCGATATCTATTCGACTTTAGAAATTATTGGCTTCGAACTCTAGTTTCGTTCCAAGTCATTTTCCAAGTCTTTTCTAACATAGCCGAGCCTTGGTATTTTCTAAGTGTAGTGAAATATCAAAGTTCAAGCCTAGACCTTACTCTCAAGACCTGGCCTATACAACGAGCCGCTCGCGCCCAAGGCCCGAGCCGAGTCCGTGCCATATCCAAGATTTTGTCCAAGCCTGTCACACCCCGCCTTACTAGCTTTAAAAATGAGAGTAAAATTTTTGTTTTTATTTTCGAAAGAACGTGCGAGCTTGGTTTTCGAAAATACTGACTTATTGCGGGATGTCACAAATAAAAACTTAACTTAACTGGCTCACAGACATATATAAAACATGCTACCAAGCTATCCGCTGCGGATAATGGAATTAAACATGCATAGTCTATACTGTCTCGCACTGTCTAGAAAAACTTGCTGGCGGAAGCATCCGAAATACGAATACACAAACATGCATACATAAACTGAATAAATATACATGATCATAAACTCGGACATAAAAATGTGCGTAAAATATGTCCAACTCTCATGACCACGCCGCGCCACATCTGTGCTCATCCGGCACGCTCGACTCCGTCTCCTGAAAAACACAATGGGGGCATGAGCAAACCACTATGCTCCGCAAAGACCAGTACTGAACAAAACATGATCTATAATAACGTATCATGAACATAAATATATAAGAGCTGAAACTGTAAACTGATCTCTGATTTCTGTTCTGATCTGTGGTCAAAAGACCCTCGGCCTTGGCTGCTCGTGTGCATACGCCGGTGGGGTATAAAGGCCTTGGCCCCCCAACGGTCATCAGGTGGGATATTTAAGCCCTTAGGTCGGCCCCCAACCCGGAACTAAACTATCTCAAACCTACCTCTGCCATGGTACAAATATTATCTATGGTGGGACATCCAGTACATGACCCCCACTTGAAAACTTAGAATCTGATATGCAAATGCTGATGCTGGAGTAGCGGTCGGAGGCTCGACTCTCCTTAGGCTACATAAATATTTAAGCAAAATAATGCTAAGTATCATGCTCGAAATAATTAATTATATGCTAAAATGCTCGGACTTATGTACGCGATCAAACTGGATTGGACTGGCTCAGAAAAATACTGAAATTCCGAAAATAGACTCGGACTGAAAGTCACGAATCAAAAATGACTCGAACCACCGGTCGAACCGGCCGGTTCGCTGGCTGGCCGGACTGCCGGATCAACTGGGTCGGGCGGTCGGACTGGGTTCGACTAGACCGAGCTCGACCCCGTGTCGGGCCAGCTGGTGCCCGGGCACGGTACTGGGCACGGCTGGATGCGGCCGGGCTCGGTCGCTAGGCCGCTGGCTTGGTTAGGTGCGCACTGGCGTGGGTTGGCACGGCTAGTGCCTCTCGGGTGCATGCTGGGCACGCCGAGGCTTGGCTGAAGCCCTGTCGTGCGGCTGGGCATGGACAGGCGCGGTTGGACTTGGGACAGACGCGGACAGAGGCCACGCGGGCGCTGCCGGTCGTCCCCGCTGTTGGGCGCTGTCGCGGGCTGCTGTACCTCGCGCGGCTGGCGCGGGCACGACTGGCTGCGGGGCCGGGCACTGCCGCGCTGCATGCGCGGCCAGTGGCCAAGGCCAGCCCTTGCCGGACCTCCGGCGACTTTTTCCGGTGACATGCATGACCAATCATCATAATATGATAAATGTGACATAGATATGCTATGAAACACTAGTGAACACCGGGTCCACGTGCATGCTACTCGGTAGGGCTTATACGGCCCGTACGAGCACTTGACGTCCGAACCAACATACATAACTTACAAATCTACTCAGAGCTGAATGTTATACATCACAAATGATGACTATAATGGCTAACACTTAGGTCATATCATGCATGCATGAGAATGGGCCTCGGGTGGCCAAAATAGCATATTTTCATGAATGATTTGATCAAGATAATGAACTCCATTTACGTTCAAACTTTAACATCATCAAAGATATTATATTTAAGGGTGATTTAACTAACAATCTCGACTTTAACATGCTTTGAACTCAAATTTCATTTTTAAGGCCATTAACTTAATAAATTCGAAACTCACATATAATCACATGCATGGCTCGGTTTTTCTACATGAAAAATCTTAAAATATCATATAATAATTTATGAACTCATAAGGCACGAGCTTACCTCGACTGGAAGCGGAGAATTCGAGTTAGGGCTCAAACTAGGGCTAGGTTCGGTTTTAGGGATTTGGTTGGACTTAGGTTGCGGTTTGCTTGGGCCAATCAACTCCAAAAAGGCTTAGAAAAATCTAAGGAACACTTAGATAGTGCTAAGCCTCGAGAGATTATGGCTGTAGGTGGCCGAACCTTGCTCTTCTCCTTCCCCGGGTCAGCTCGTGCGCGGGCGGGGCCAAGGTAAGTGCCTCTCGAATTTTCTATCTTTCCTCACTATTATGCTCGGGCTTTAGGTGATCAAAGGTCTTAAAAGGGACTGAAGAAGGGTCCTTAAATAGGCTAGAGGCGGAGTTTACTATGACTGGTCAAGAGGGGGACATTTTAAGTGGATTTCACCACATCACATGCATGGGGACTTGGGGAGGAGATGAGCACGACTTTGGTGGGTTTTTCAGAGTTTAATGGGGCTGACAAAGTCATAAAATAATGGTGAGAAGGCAGGTCTGGTCGGGGTCAAAGTATGGGGGACAAAGGCATGCACTACTTGAATAAAATAATGTTGTGCCCATGCTCCACTTTGGGCTAATCTCTTGTTGACTTAGGCTAATCTTCATTAGGGCCATTTTATCATAAACTGATCCTTATTAAGTGTGTAATACACGCATTAAGGGGTCTTGGGTAAAAGTGGGCCGGAACTATGTCATTTGGGCTCAATAAAGTGAGCTGCCAACATGCCGCTGGGCTGGGCGCTGGGCCTTGGGCGCGGGGACGCGGGCTGGGCGCGAGGGCGCGTGTTGGGCTGCGCGGGGAGAATGACTTTGGGCTGAGTTCATTACTTGTTGAGCCTTCCTTGCTGATTTCAATACTTAGAAAAATATTAGTACCAATGTGCTATGGCTAGGACAAGCCTTGGGCTCGGTAGGGTGCATGGGCGCGGCTTAATAGCGCGGGTCCGAGGCTCGGGCACGGGCTCGACTAGGGCTCGATTTAAAAATGATCAAAACTTGACTTTGGTATTTGTACACACTTAGAAAATTACTCTAAGTATAAAAATACCAATATTTGGCTAGGCTCGGAATTTACTCGAAAATTAACTCGGAACCAAACTAGGGTTCGGAGTCGATAATTACTCGGATTGACTTGCTATTATTTAACAACCCAAATTAATGGATTAATCTTAACTTAAAATTGATATAGAAATATTCCAAGGAATAATCTATCATTTTTTAGCATTTAGCATATAAATTAATATAACTCGGTAATTTCTGAAAATTACAGATTTCACTTATAGTCGAGCAGTGAAATCGTTCTTAATATTATTACTGATTTGGGGCATTACAAAGCCCTTAACCAATGTTTTGGAAAATTTTCTAAGTCCAAAATTCCCCCAAGGACCAGCATTTCTTTCACCCCATGCCATTTCACGCGTGCAGCCCAGCAGACCCTGCCCAGCGCCAGCAGCGGCAGCCCAACTTCTTGAGCCCATATGACTAAGTTCCGGCCCATTTTCACCTAAGACCACTTCATGCGTGTATTAAGCACTTAATGAGGATCATTTTAAGCTAAGATGGCCCTAAGAAAGTATTAAGGAAAGTTAATTAGTCCTTAGCCAAAGTGAATGCATGTGCATTGAATATTTTATTCAGTAGTAGAATCTTTGTCCCCCACTCATGCCCCTGCCCGACCAGAGCTTTTGTCCCCTGCCAAGATGATCTGAAAACTCCTCAATTTCCACCAAAAACCCATGCAAATCGTGTCCAAGACCAGCCTTTAGTTTTCATGCATGTGAAGTGGTGAAAGGCACCCATTCTTGTCCCCTTTGACCACACCTTGTAAAATCCGCCCCCTCCAACTATTTAAGACCCTCTCTTCAGTCATTTCAGACCCTTAGACACTCTAAAGCTCGAGCATAACAGTGAGGATTGAGAGAAAAATCGAGAGCCTTCCTACTTAGCCACCACGTGCGCGAGCAAGCCAATAAAGAAGAGTTCACGAGCTCCAAGCCATTCCAGCCATAATCACACGAGGCTTAGCAACTTCTAAGTAATTCTTAGATTTTTATAAGTCCCTTGATTCCATCAAAGCTCAGCCAAACCGTCCCGAACCAAGCCATAGCATCTTAAGGCCGTGACTTAGCCCGAGCAAAGCCCTAGCAACCATTCTTCCATTTCGGTGAAGGTTATCTTGAGCTATCTTTTTCCCTCAGCCTATTTATGATATTTTAGGATTTTTCATGTAGTAATATCAAGCCATGCACGTTAAAATTCAGGAGTTTTGAATTTTATGAATTAATGGCCTTAAATTTGAAATTTGAGAAGCATGTGTGCCAAAGTCGAAATTGATAGCTTAATCCTCATCATATAGTATGTCTATGATGGTGTATAAGTTTGAGCATTATTGGAGTTCGTTTGTTTGCTCAACTTGTTCATGAATTTGTGTCATTTTGGACCCCCGAGCCTTATCTTCATGCATGAGAGTTCTTGCTATCATTTCAACCTCATTCACCATGTTTTTGTATGTGTTATACTTGGCCATGTTCATATGTTTAAGATTATACAGTTGGTTTCGGAGAGTTAGTGCTCGTGCGTGCCTCATTAGCCTTACCTAGCCACATGCATTTTGACCTGGGGTCTCTTAGTGCTTTTTATCATTTTTAAGCCTTTTTCATCATATTGAGATGATATGTGTTGCATGTCATCGAAAAAGTCGTCAGATGGCCGGCAAGGACCGGCCATGGTCACGGGCAGCGCCTATAGCGCGCGCAGTGCCGGCCCCAAGCCTGTCTGTGTCTGCAAAGGCTAGGCCTAGCCAGTGCCCACGCCCGGTAGGTGCGAGGCACAGCCCGCGTGCACGCGACCGCGCCCACAACGCTCAGTCCGTGCCCGTGTGCCAGCATCGGCGCAAGTCGCGCCTAAGCAGCATGCATGGCGCCCGACAGTGCCGTGCCAGCCTCAGCGCACGAGGTCTCGCGCCAGAGCCTCGTGTCGCGTCCAGTGCCGACCCGTGTCAGGTCTGTTGAGCCCAGTCAGCCTCGGGACGTGCCCAGCAGCACGCCCAAGTGCCCAGCACCCTCAGGGACGCCCGGCAGCGCCCGCATAG
>BKCP01000336.1:224240-267580 GCA_008636005.1 Striga asiatica | reverse complement strand
CAGTCTGAGCCAGCGCCCGACTGCCTGGTTCAGCCCGAGCTGGCGGTCCGGCCAGTCCGCGAACCGGCAGGTTCGACTGGCGGTTCGAGTCCGTTTTGATTCATGACTTCCGATCCGAGTCTCATTCTGGAATTTTAGTATTTTTTTTTCGAGCCAAACCAGTCCAGTCAATTATGCCAATCTAAAAATCCGGACTTAGAATTTTTCAGCGAACCATTAGAGCGTTCTCTTTCATCCGGATAAGTGATCCAATAGAACCGAGCATCATAGCATATCATTAAGCATTCTGAACATATACTTAGCACATATTTGCTTATATGTTCATGTAGCTTAAGGAGAGTCGAGCCTCCGACAGCTACCTCAATATTCAAGCACTTGCAACAGAAATCTACAGCATATCTGGTGGGAGCCTTTACAGGGCGTTACCTTGCGCATTTCAGTTATCCTGTATAAGGTACGTGAGTAAGATAGTTACCCGAACGGTCAAATTATTCCATTCGAGACAGTTATATCTGCCAGGATTTGGAGGCCGAGGGCCTTAATATTCCACCTGGTACCCGATGGAGGCCGAGGACCTTAATATTCCAATCGGGGTATGCATACGAGCGGCTGAGGGCCGAGGGTCTTATGACCACAATAAAGATAAAAAAAAAAAAAAAAAAAAGTTTACAGTTTCAGCTCTTATATATTTAAGTCATGATATGTTATTATGGATGCTGTCTAATTCAGTACTGGTCAGTATGGGGGTCATGCGCTGGGTTCCACATCATTATTAATATTTGTACCATGTCTGAGGTATGTTCGAGTCAGTTAGTTCTCTCAGGATTTGGAGGCCGAGGGCCTTAATATTCCACCTGGTTCCCGATAGAGGCCGAGGGCCTTAATATCCCAATCGGGGTGTGCACACTAGTGGCCGAAGTAAGGGCCGTTAAGGGTCTTTTAGACCTCAATTTAAGTTCAAGAAATGTTTACAGTACAACAATCTTATTTATTTTATGCTGCTTTTAAGTTTATGTTTACAGTTAAGAATATTTCAGTTCCAGTTTCCCACGAGCATGCAGATGTGCTCACACTCCCACAGTTATTCCTATTTCAGGTGTGGGAGTCCAGCGTGCCGGGTGAGCAGACGTGGAAAACGTGGTCATGAGCAGTGGACATTTTTATACACATCTTATGTTTTAAAAAAAATTCATAGACATGTAATAATATGTAATATGGGTGTGTGAACTATGTATTATTCAGTAAAGCTTCCGCTAAACTAGACAGTGCGAGACAGTAAGACATGCGTGAGTGATTTCTATTCTCCACATTTGAATTTATTTGGTTGCATGTTTTATTAAGTAAGATAAGAAAGTTTTTCATAGCATCCCGCAAGTAAGAGAGCATTTTCGAAAAACCAAGCTCGCACGATATTTCGAAAATAAAAAGTGAAAATTTTACTCTGATTTTCAATATTCAAACACTAGTAGGGCGGGGCGTTACATAATTATTGATTTTAATCGATTTTTAAATTTTTTTATAGGAGATCTCGGAATTGAAATTTTATGATGATTGGAGGGCAAAAGGGACGAATTTGAGCTAAGGCGTGGGAACGCTAATTTCCTACGAGAGTTGGAAGAAGGAAGGAGTCTTGAATTAGAAAAAGAATAATAAAGCCTTTTAGGAGTCTTCATTTTTGGACTATTATATTTTTTTAGGATATTTTGGAGAGAGAATGATCTCTTTATTGTTTTCTACGTACTTTCTGCCAGGATTAGGATTAGACTGGTTTGATTAAAAACCAGACTGCTAGATTTATTTTAGGATCTATCTTTTTCTTTTTTTTCTCCCTCTCCTCTACGCACGCCCTTCTCCTTTTTCTTCTTCTCTTTTCTTCTTTTCTATTATTTTTCATGAATAATTGGGAGAAGACTCTCATGTTTATGGAGAATTAATTTATTTTTACAGCCAAAGGATTATTCTAGATGTGGTTCTTCATGATTTGTGAGATCTAATTGAATTTTATATTTCCTATTCTCTTTTATTTATATATCTCTTATGATTATTATTAATTGTGTTTTGATTGTTGATGCAAATTGGCCATTTGTTCGATTGTTGAAATGCATATCGTTATTTGGAATGGTTAAATCCGTAATTATTAGACTGTTCTAATATTTGTGGCAAATAGCATAGTTGACTACCAAGGATTTTCAATTGTGTGCTTAGGGAGATATATGATCTAGTCTAAATGATCCTACATGTGCGTTTGTTGGCTAGAATTTGTGGTCCTTCTAGATCTTATTGCTGTTGATAGATTAAATCTTATGATCATATCTAGGGTTGTCTATTGATTAGAGAAATAGTTAGAGATCGTATCCTGATTATCGAACAAGTAAGGAAGGATAGGTTTTTAGGTCATACCAATAACCATAACCAGTTTAATCAAGATTATGAGAATTATATTTGCATCCGTGATCGAACCGTTGAACCATTTCTACGAGTTTTTTCTTTGGTTGGATATTTTCTCTATTTTGAATCCCGTCTCAACCGGCAGCCCCGTCGAGAGCCTCGACAGCCACTATTTCTTCCCCCGCGAGATGCAGCTCCGCCGTCGAGCCGATTACCTCCCGCCTTTTCGTTCCGTTTTCGAACACTTTCCCGAGATCGGTAACGAGTCTCAACCTTTCGTTATTTATTTATTTATGTGATTATTTTCGTGATTTAGATGTATTTTGGTGATTTTATGTTCGATGATTTCGAGTTCGGTATCTCGAGTGTTGTTATATGTTCGATTCGTATTGTCGTATTAACCAGGCGTTAATAACTCTCGACTTTTATAAATCAAACATCATTAGTTGCTGTGATAAATCCTCATTATGCTCGTTTGTTGCTGATTTATAAGTTATAATGATCGTTGTCGAGATTGGAACCATCGTTATACGAATTCATTGTCATTTCATGTGAAAAGTGCATGTTTCGTTGTTCTGTTGTGCCTCAGTTTAAGCCATCAGAGACTGATTATTTAAAGTTGTGGTATTCATATGAAATGTATTGTGTTCGGTTTTCTGTACCTGGGCTTTGGAATTTCTCGATTCCGAGTTATATCGAATAAATTATGATTTTTGCAAGTATTTTGTGCATTCAGTTTTTCCTGTTACCCGACAGCATAGGTATAGTTAATGTGTGAACTGTTTATCATGTCGTAATGTGATCGTATGAATTTGTTCTCTTCATTAACGTTATAGGCATGTTTCTTACCTTTCAAATGAGATAAATTTCATGTTGATATGTGCTCTGTAGCTCGAGTTGTGTTCTTATGAAGTTAGACATGCTTGAGATGGGACTTATTATTTTGGCAGAAATCTGATATTGAATGTTAACCAATTTTTCACTATCCAAATGATCTTATATGCTTCTGTGTTCTAAATGAAAGTTGTAGAGGCATGCTCTAGGTTTAATTTAAGACTGGAGAACTGTAGCTAGAGTTAAGTGATAAAATCTGAGGTGCTGCCCATATCACATGTTAGTTTTTGACAGGTTTGCTGAAACAAATGTTTTGTAATTAAACTCATTGATAATGTGAATATTTGCGAATATGACCTTCGGCAAAGTTATAGAAATTTGAATTATCTATCATGTGGTTTTTGAATCTCATTGAGAGCATGCCTGTAGCTATAGTTAGCAAGCAATTATTGAGGTTTGGTCAATTTCATATTCCCAGTTTTGGACTGTAACTCAATTTTGAATGTTTGCTGATTTATCACCTGCTAAATGCCCTTATTCTCTTTCGGTGTCTTCATAAAAATATAGACACATGTCTTAGGGTTCTGATGCAACTTGATTCTTGTTCATATGAGTTGTGTGTTGAGGTTTATGTCGGTTTTAAAAACGCTGCCCGGGTTAAGTTTTCAAAACTTATGTGATATTTTCGAAAATTTAATTTCTTTGATTTAATGCATGCTTAAATGCTTACGTGAACTTAGTTGGACTAATTAATTGTCGAATAGTCTTTGATAAGGCATTTTATTAAATGTAGATGCTTGACGAGTCGAGCTCGCCGCCTACCCTCATTTTTGTGTTTTATCTCGATTTTTACCAGATGGGTTCATTTATGTTGAATCTATATTTATCACACTCGTTATTTCGTATAAATGTTTGTCAAGATAGCTTTTGTATGCATGAGAACCCTAGTCTAAGTGTCCCGTCGATAGTGCCTTTGACGAATGCATAATCAGTGGAGATCATCTGCCTGTTGCATCCGGGAAGTGGACGCCTGAATCCATGTAGACGGGAGGGAAAAAAATGGACGCCCGAATCCGTGTAGAGCAGAGGGGTAAATCAGCTCCACTGTCTCCTGGATAAGATCCTATGCCCGTTGCATCCGGGGTGGGAATGTTTCCGGTTACATCCTTGCCGATGTTTGGTCGGGAGGTTTGTTGTATGTATATAGGAGGTTTGCGGTAGGGCCTTATAGGGAGTTAGATCTGGATTCTATGCATACATTATTCATAGTTATGAATCTTTATGCGAGATATACTGTGCGGTAATGGTGAGTAAAATGATTTTATTCACCCCCATTGCTTTTCTGTCCTCTTGTTCCTGTTCCTATCTTTTAGGTTGAGCATGGTTGGCGGCGGCAGCGAGAGACGATCGAGTGGTGGTCGTTGGAATTATCTGTCTTTTGCTTCTGATTTTATTATCTTGTTAAACCGCTTGTCTTTACTTTGAATTATTATGCTTCCGCTTTGATTATTATGAACATGTTGAATGAAACGTTTGGATCATGTTGAACTATTTGATAGGTCGTGTGACTTATGAATTATTTGGTTTGATTTTTTTATAATTGTTAAACTATGCATGTGTAGGTTCCATTTATTTGTTTCGTACTTGGGTAATTGTTTTGTAGTTAGGTAACGCCCGTTGATTATTAAAGTTTTAATTTGGGATTTTGCAAGAAATTAACTCTGATTTTTATGAATAAATTCGGTAAATTCTTTAAAATAAAACGGGACGTTACAGTTTTATTCTCAGCAGTTCGAGCAAAATGGTTATCACAGGGAAAGCACGTGCCAATCTGAGTTTGGTGGAATTTGTGGCGACTCCCAACACCCAACTTGTTATTGCCCCAACATTTCTATATGATCCTCAAGGGCATTTTCAAGTTGGAAATTTTCAAGAGCTCCAACAAGTTAGGTTTGATGGATTTTATGATAGCTGCAACTCTGAGTGGTGTGGTGATTACTCGCCCTCTACACCATTTGCTACCCAACAACAATATCCATCAAGTTCGATCACATCTCTTGAAGAAATTGTTAAGTCTCTTACGTTTAGTACTTTACAATTTCAACAAAAAATTAGGAGCAGCCGTAAGAATCTAGCAGATCGACTGGATCAACTTGTGTCCTCAGTGAGCGAAAGTATATCTCGAGTTGAGTTGTCATCAGAAATGGTGGTAGATACCTCGAGTTGTGCTACAGAATTGATGGAATCTCCTAAGATAGAGCAAGAATTCATGGAGGAATCTGAACAAGTTGTGGTTTTTCAATCTCCAAGTGATATGTCTCCTAGTGATTTTATGGGTGTTGGTGAATCTAATGTGTCGGAAAATCTTGAATTGAGCGATCTGGGTAAGTTGAAAGTTGTACTTTTCAATGATTCAATCTTTGATAGTTCACTAGAGTTTCCATATAGCTTATAAGAATCGTATTGCTTTTCTCTAACTGATACCATATCACCTGTTACTTGTACTGACGATTCATATTTTATTTTGCAGGTGTTGGAATTGCCTCTATTGATTGTTGAGATTTGATCAAGGATCAAGAACAAAGTCTTTTGCATGAGTTGACAAAAATTAAAAAGGGAATTAATTGAGTCCCGAAAATAATGTCTATCCGAAGACGTTAAAGAAAGGCGCTTTTTGGAGGCAACCCAAATTTTTATTTTTTTTTTTAATTTTTTTTCTTATTTTGGTACATGATTTTTATTTTTTTTAGGTTAGTATTTGGTAGTTTTGATAAAAGTTTTTGAAAATTTCTAAGGTATGAATGATTTTCTTTATAAAACGTGGGCACGCCTTATACACGTCAAATGTATTATTTCTGTTCATATAAGCCGTGGTCACGCCTTAATAAAAAAAAAATGTTCTTGTTTGGGCTGCTATTATGTGACTTATCGGATTCTTTGTTCAGTTTTTTCTTTTTTATATAAAAAAATAAAAAAAACGATCAAAATAATCGGATATCTCTCGAATTCTCTCTCTCACAACCATAATCCTCTTTCCTCTCTCTCACAGCCCTGGTTCGATCGAGCTTTCGAATCCACTCGGCCACAACAGTTGGGCCCTCAACCCCGGTGAAAGCCGGCAGCTACTTGTTCCGAAACTGAATGAATATCTGAGTGTGGTTTCGACCCAGCGAGGGTGGAGCCTGATGAGCATCCAGGTCAGGATTATTCCTTCGATGAGGCGGCCTATCTATAAACGAGGTAACTTGAAGATTAGATAAGGATAGCTCATCAATTAGAGTTTCAAAGAAAGAATGATAAATTCCTAAGTCCCAAAGAATATAGTTAAACAAGCAATTAGCAAACTAAACACATACTTTGAGTTGGCGCGGCATGACGAAGACGAGGGGTCATTTACATAAACACTTAGAAAATTTCAAAAGCAGTCTAGAGAAACGTTCTAACGCCTCGTTATTTTTAAGTGAAAAATAATAATTTATTTTTCTAAAAATCAGAGTTAATATTTCAAAAATCAATTTAAAGATTATTTAACTGGCGCTACTCAATTTTTCCGCATAAAAACGGTTTAAGTCAATCACTTAAACATTGAGGAACAACCATCCCGAAACAAATATCTCATGCTAATGACATATGATCCATCATGCGAAATAATCGAATCAAAACCAACATGATAATATTATCCAATCAAATCCAAATCCCAATAATCAATCCAGTTCTAAAAATCCCAAGCATGAATTAAAATCCCAAATAACATTGGTTCAGTTTCCAAACGAGAAATAAGCAAGTCTAACACGAGATAATAAATAACAATAATCAAGCGAGAGCAGGTAACTAGCAGTTCAATATCAAACAATGACCCTGCCTCGCTTGTGTTTCCCAACAGCCACCAGCTCAACCTGAAATATGGTTAATAGTGGGAGTGAGCAAACAACTAGCTAACCGTGAGAATACCATGCAGTATAATCAATATAAAGAAATCATAATCGCAGCATGAACATAATCATCTAGTCTACCTTCTATACTGCTCTACGCTCATGTGATCACATCTAAACCGTCCAACAACTGGAGCTAAACCGTCGGACCAACATCCACGGGAGATACACTCTCATTAGGCATAACTAGGAGAACCATCCACCGGGAGATACACTCTCGAAGGCTAATGATTCACATACATACATTGATTATCAAGCCAAGTAATTATAAAGAATAACATACAAGGTAAGGTTTATCAACACCCACCTGATTAGACGAGGTAGGCAATGCACAACGCTATTAGAAACGTAGGTCGAGGGCTCGACTCCTCACACACCTTTCTCGAGAATTAAACTAGAAAAGAAAGGCTCGGTTCAAGGGCTCTCGGAGGCGGCTCGGCTTGCGACTGCTCTCAGCTCGGGTGTCACTCGATGTGCTCGGTAGACCGAAGGAACCGACGAGGCGCTGCAGTGGTGGTTTGTGGCTGCCAGCGTGCATGCAGGCTAAGCGGCAGCTCAGCGTGGCGCGCGTGGGTCTCTTCGGCAAGGTGCAAGATTGCGGCTTCCTCGACGGGGCTCAATTTAGACTCGCGGTGACTCGGTCGGCGCTCTATGGCAATTCGCGTGTTTCCGATGGGGCGATGTTCAAACAAGAAAGGTCGCCGGTGGTCTGTGGATCGGCGGGAAAAGACCGATGCGGGTGGAGCGATGGCAATCGGGAAAACTCCAGGAGGAGGAGATAGTTGTTCGTTGCTCGTTGCTGTTCAAGAGTCGGTCTTGTCGGTGAAAGGGTACGGCTGGTCACGGTGGAAGTGATGGTGGTCGGCTGTCGTGGATTCGGGATGGCTCAGCAGCAATTGGTCGCAAATGTGTAACGCCGCCGAGCTGGAGGAGAAATGACGTGTGAAGCATATGGAAATTTTTGAGAAAGAGGGTCGAGGGTTTGAATTTTTCGGATCTATTTGAATTTTGAGCGAGAAGAAAGGGTTGATGGTTGGGGTTGTGAGAGAGAAGAGATTGAGAATTGATACGGATCTGCTCTTTCTCTCTCTTCACGCTTATAAGAACAAAATTTGAGGGAAAAGATGTAATTCTATCAATTAGGATAATTATCCGTTGAAGAGTAGCTTAATTGGCACACAAACCTCAATAAAATCGATCAAAGAGGAGTTTTGAGATTCAA
The DNA here is from genome assembly GCA_008636005.1 of Striga asiatica. NCBI lineage: Eukaryota > Viridiplantae > Streptophyta > Magnoliopsida > Lamiales > Orobanchaceae > Striga > Striga asiatica. The sequence goes on along the minus strand of BKCP01000336.1, from coordinate 259,204 downwards.
GCTCAAGTATGGTGCCATCATATGTCTTTGGGCCGCAATATTGGGTCAATTGGGTCAATGCGACTCGAAAATGAATTAAAATGGATAAACATTCGGTTTACGCGATTAAAACAAAAATCGCCGAAAACAATTAAAATTTAATTCCAATAGATCCTAATAGTTCTAACACATAAATAATTACATTAAACCACACAATAATTCACATAAATATATCACATAGTAATAAAATATATAAGCAGATAAATCGGGCAGACAGAGACGAGCAGTTTATATACAATAAATTGAGCAATTAATATAAAACAAGGGTAATAATCAAATAAAATGCAAATAAATAATATTATAATATTCAAAAAATTCTAATAAACAAACGGGGCGCTACAATATACCCTCCTTAAAAGATTTTCATCCACGAAAATTAAAGAAAGTCCTCCTAACAGGACAACAGACACCAGAGAGAAATCCCAAACCACTAAACTCGGATACTCCATACGAATCTCCTCGCTCTCCCCAAATCGCATAGCACTTGCCACGGCTACCCCGTCGGACTTTGACGAGTACCTCTCCTAGCCTATCTCTGATGGATCCACCGATTCAACAGGTCACTGGTACCTCCATAGGTAAGGTTCTGCCCACATGCAGCTCGTCAAAGTTCGTCATGTGTCCCAGAGTCACGCACATGCCCCCTCCCCATGAGATACTGGACAGGTCGTGCACTCCCGCAAGCTCCGGTGATAGGGTCAACCGTCATGCTACGTCGCCGACTTGGCCGAGAGTATCAAAAGGACTGGAATAATGGGGCTGCAACTTCCTCTCTGCTCTGAAACGAGGTGTACACACCTCTTTCCGTACTCAGAATCCCGTACAATACCATCGGGATCGTCGCTCATTAGCCATCGCTATAAGCGTACTTTCCCATGGTAGAAAATTCCACACGACATACCTATTGAGTACACCAGACTCCAACCAGTCTCTCAAGGCCTCGACAGTATGTCCCAAACGCGCAACTATCTGGGTTTGATACGCGGTGCCAAGTTTCAGTCTCTTGCCCGAGTCACGCTGACAACTTGCCCACGATTTCAATATGATCCGTGCGTCCGTATCAGATGGACCACCGTGGAACCACATGTAGTCGATATATCTCCACTACCTAATACTCTCAACAATTACAATATCACGGAACAGGCATTGCCTCTGCACAAAACCCAAGGCTCCGTCCGATAACAATACTAAACCTCCTATCTTGCCAACTCGAGAAACTCTCACAAAAGGCATTGGAACTTATCGACAATCCTCACTCCCTTAATCAAAAACCATTGATTAAGGATTCATGCACGGCTTCGTGGAACTTGGAGCTCTCGGTTCAAGGCTCGAAAAAAAAAGGGTCGAGAGACTAACAAAATAGTTCAGCAAGAAAACTGGTCGAACAGTTCAAAAAGAAATCGATGGTTCAGGGTTAATGCACTGTCACCCAAAAGGCGGCACACTCGCTGGCGCTGCATAAGCGGGGTGCTGGGATGCGCGCGCACACACTTACTCGGAGACCAGCTGCAAGGTCGAGGTTTGGCCGCATACGCTGGCTCGGGGAGTTTGTGCGTTCGGTGATGGCGGTTGCAGCTCTCGTGCGAGTCAACGGTCGGCCCCATAGTTGGCCTCGCATCTCTCAATATGGGCATGCGTGCTCAGCCACCACTTCGCATGGCTACACCTGGCCAGGGTCGGCTTTCAGTCCAAGGTTTCACAAGAAAGTTACAATCCAGGACAACCAAAAAGGAATGGTTTTTACAAATAATTTTTTGAAAATTTTAGGTTCAACAAAACAATATATCACTATTTCTAAGTATCAAGGGTCTCAGAAATAGTAAGGTGCAAGTCTGAGTTCCAAGTCTACTATTTTTCCCAAGCAACATAACAAATACACAACAGATCTAAAGATAGGCGAAATCTCAAAAGAACTCTAATGACGATTCTCCCTAAGTCAGTGGCTCCAGCCGAGACATTACATAGTTAGCTCGCCTCGACTCTTCCAACTAACAACGTCGTCCATCACGTCAGCTCTTTCTCATGTAGCTAATCATCACAGCAATCCTGAATGAGCACAACCCCAAATCTACAATTAAACGAACAGGTCTTAATTCCTTGGTAGTGGTTGATCATCCTCGCCGTTGGTTGATTCGTTTTGTCCGCGTCTCAGAAGTAGAACAGGATGTTATTGACAAAGACAATGACATACTGATCTGGATATGAATGGAGTATTCGGTCCATTAGGTCCACGAAAACAATGGGGAATTACTCAGTCCGAAAGACATAACCACAACTGAAGGAATGATATAAGACAAGTGGAAAAACAAAAATACTTGTCTTAATTGATACACAAGGTTGCAACACTTGAACAAAAAAAGGAACAAGTGTTTCCAAAGGATCGCAAAAGTCCAAGAAAAACAAAAGATTTCTCTCAAAACTCCGAAAGGAGTAAAAGAATGAGAGGTTCCAAGGACTACGATGAACAAAAATTCAAGAACAAAGACGGTTTTCACCTCACGATGTGCTTGCACCAGGCTCGACTACCCTCCTTAAAAGATCCTTCATAATTTTTTAAGGTGGAAAAAAACTTCTTGGTATTGCCGCCGGTCATCACGTACGCTCCTCCGATACAACGTTCAGTTTGATCAACAAGGAATATTCGGTCGCAGTTTATCTGGAGGCTAGGATGTTCTCAAGAATTGCGACGTTACTTGCTCTCTTGAGCCTTTAATAGCGAATTAGGGGTATCACGAAACCAGGTTCCTAAACTTACTAAGGACAGATATGGAACCACAGAAAAACAGGATGCTTAACTCCATCCGAACTTCATTTTACGCAAGGAAAGAAAGACAAGAAAAAATTCCAAGGTACGGAAATTGAATAGCAAAAAAGAAGTCTCTAGCACAATTGAAAATTGTCTGAGCGAAAGGAAATAAACAAAGGTTTGCAAAAGTGTTTGTCCCATTTTTGTGTCTTTATTTCATGTTTATTTTCTTTTTGTTTTCCTCACATTTGTAGGTTTTTCGTCATTTATTTGGTCCATTTCATTCGTTTTGTGTTTTTGCCTTTAGTTTATATTTTTGTATCTTTTTGCCGTGTTTTGCTTCGTGTTTTTCCGTGTTTATGTTTTCAGGAGGTAGGTTGTGCCGGTTGAGGTTAGCATTGCGTGTGCCGAGACTGTGATATCGAGAATTCCCGTGGCCGGCCTAGAAGACAACGAAGAGGACTAAAAAACCGGACAGAAAACGTGCCCAGAAATTCTCGCGACTCGCGAGTCGACTCGCGACTGGCGAACTCGTCGCGGCCCGCGAGAAAAACTGGGGCTAAAAGGCAGTTGCGAGACGATGTCGCGCCTCGCGAGAACATGTCGCGACTCGCGAGACTGAGTCGCGACTCGCGACCTATGTCGCGACCAACCCCAGAGTAATAAGAAAACGGCGACGCGCGACTCGCGACCAAGGCAAAGACCATCTCAGTCGCGAGTCGCGACTTAACCGACGCGAATTTCGAGGACGGGATTTTTAATGCTGATTTCGATCCCAAGGTGGAGGATTCACTTTTCAGACTTTGTTTTTACGTTCTTTCTGGAGAAAAACCTATTCCTTTTCTTTCTTTTGCACTTTTGATCTGTTTTGGAGATTGAAAAACTCCTACTTTCTTCGCTTTGGATTTGGATTGTTTACTTGGATTTCACATTGGGATTCTCACTATTAATCGTAAGTTCTTTTTCACAATTGCTTGTTGATGATGATGGCTTGGGTTAATTTGAATGTTGATGTTGAAATTCATATGAGTAGCTAAATGCATTCGCTAGGGATAAGGGATGATTGATTAGGTTCGTTATAATTGAATGCTTTTGATTATTCATGTCTATTCGAGTTGTGTGAATCATAGGGTTAGTAGATTGATCACCTTTCTAACCTAGATAATCAACATGTATAACCGAGAGGGGAGACGTTGGTAGAATTAGGCTCGTTTAGAATAGATTTGTTCGGAAGCGTATTATCTATGTGTTGTTGGAACTGATAGTTGATCGTTTACATTCACTCTCTTGTTACGAAGAGTTATTGAGAGTGAACCTCTGAACGAGAAACGATTCAAGACCTTTAACCGAGCAATCGATTGCTGGTGATTGTGTTAGAACCGAAAGCAATTATCCCCGACTCCCTAGCACTTTAATCATTCAGTAAAGTTATTTGCTTTCATTTTATTCAGTTTAAATCAGTAGTTGATAATCAAAACCAAAAAAATATTGAATTAGAGTGTTTTGGAATTCTTTTTCTCTTTTTCGTGATTGAATATACGCACAAGAGTATCCAGCTAACCTTCCTTGCGATACGACCCGGGGACGATTCTTTCGATTCTACTCCGGTAAAAATATTGACAACAAAATTGGCGCCGTTGCCGGGGAGGGTTTAGGATTATAATTGTGTGCCTATTTGTTTTTTTTAGTGTGTCTCTTTGTTTCTTTTGTTTAGTCTGATAGTTCTTGATTTTTGATTGTTTGTTTTTCTTTAGGATTTCCCTTTTGTTTATCTGGTGCTCGTGACGGTTTCTTTGCCTTTGTGTATGCGTACCAGGAGTGGGCGTACCATAGGACCAAACGACGAACCAAGTCACGAGAGCGTAAGGGAGCTTTTCGACAAACTCAACCTCGATTCATCTGAAACCACAAATCCAGACATGGCCCTTCAACCCCGTGATCTCCTTCGAGACCTAGCCCATCCGACGATTGGGCCGATAACGTCATGCATCCGGTTGCCGCAAGAAGCTCGGAACTACGAGCTTAAGATGATCCATTACAACCAGCTGCCATCCTTCCACGGGCTCCCGAATGAAGACCCGCTTAACTTCATCGGGAATTCTACAATGTGCTACAGACTTTCCCTCTCCACGGGCTTACCGAGGAGCAACTGAAGATGAGATGCTTTCCCGAGACACTTAAGGACCGGGTCAAGTCTTGGTTCATGACCCTCGCACCGGACTCTCTCACCACCTGGACTGAAGTGTACACGAAGTTCATTAGGAGGTACTACTCCCATCAGAAGACCCAGGAGCTCCGGTCGCAAATCGTCTCCTTTGCTCAATTACCGAATGAGCCTCTTCACGAGGCTTGGGAGCAGTTCAAGGATCTCCAGCGGCAGTGCCCTCATCACAACCTCTCTCCGGGGCTACTGATCAACTGCTTCTACGACTCCCTCCATCAGAACTTGCAGTATATGGTTGACAATGCGGCGGGAGGAGATATTGGAGCAAAGACAGCTGAGGAGATGTTTGCAAATTTCAAAACGATGAGCACGAATTCATCACAGAAGAGCAGCCGAGGGAAGAGAGTGACAGTGAACGAGGTCGGGCGGGACAGCAATGTGATGGCCCAGCAGTTAGCCGAGCTCACAGAGCAAATGCGTTTACTTAATGCACGAGGAGCTCAGCTGGTTCAGACCATGGCCGTTGACATGTATGGGGCTTGTGGAGTCCCAGGCCATAGGTCTGAAGTGTGCCCTTCAGCTTTCGACCAGGAGTCCAATGAGCAGTATGCAGATGCCAACGCCTTACAAGGATACCAAGCCCGGCCTGGCAATGACCCATATTCGAACACGTACAATCCGGGATGGCGGAATCACCCAGCTTTCTCATAGTCGAACAACTCGAACACCCTTCAGCCACCCCGTCTCGACCCAACTTTGTGCCCCGTCCGAACTACCAGCCACAGCAACAGCAGCAGAGGGGACCAGAAGCAGGGTCAAGTTAAAACATTCAAGACGATGTTGCAAAAATCCTTCAGTTTATGGCTAACAGAGAGCAGCGAGATGTCAATCAGTATGCCTCCATCAAGCGCATTGAGACACAGTTAGGCCAACTGGCTGCTCGGGTCGGAACTATTGAGACCGAGATGAACAAGGGGAAGTTGCCTAGTTAGGCCGAGGACGCTAAAGCCATCACTGTACTCAGAAGCGGGAAGGAAGTGGACAACAAAGTACAGATGCCCGAGCCCGAAGATAAGGAGACTCATTCAGAAAAGTTCAAGGAGGCAGAGCCAGGGAAGGAGACAGAAGAGCCGGTGCTACATAAGTCGCCGAATCCATACAAGCCGCGTATCCCTTTTCCGGACCGACTTAGGAACGAGAAGCAAGAGAAGCAGTTCCGGGATTTTTTCAGCATTCTCTCCAAAGTGAATGTCAACTTGCCACTTCTCGATGTGATTAAGAATATGCCATCATATGGTAAGTTCTTCAAATACTTGGTGACCAAGAAGAGGAAGTTTGAGGATGGAGAGAAGGTGGTGGTGTACGAGGCGGCAAGTGCCATGCAGCACGACTTGCCCAAGTAGGAACGTGACCCCGGTGGTTTCATTATCCAGATAGCCTTGGGAAACGGGAAGGTAGCTTCGGGGATGCTTGACCTCAAAGTCGGAATAAATCTCATGCCCTTCTCGATTTTTCAGAGGCTCGGCCTTGGGGAGTTGATGCCGACCCGCATGTGCCTCTAGTTGACGAACCGTTCCATACGGTATCCGAAGGGGATAGTCGAAGATGTTCTCGTGAAGGTGGGCAAGCTTATTATTCCAGTCGATTTTGTTGTTTTAGACGTGGGAGATGTTCACGAGAATGGGAAGGATCACACCATCCTTCTCGGAAGACCTTTCATGGCGACTACGAACACCCTTATTGATTTGAAGAATGGGACCCTGAATATTACTATTTTGGGGAAAACGGTGTCCATTTCCGTTCGAGGAGCCATGTCTGCCTCCTCGGTGAATTTTGTCGAAGAGTGTGCTTTCATTGACCTAGCCGACCCATTTGTTGATGAGATGGTCATTCACGTGTTCGAGGAAGTATCGTTGCCGGTTTTTGAGGAAGAGGAAGAACCTACAGTGGAGCTTTTTGAAGTAGGAGATGGTCATTCCCGAGCTGTGGTCACACTCGAGCTTAAGGAGCTGCCCAAGCACCTTAAGTATGTCTTCTTGGATGATGCCCAACAGAAACCGGTGATCATCTTTGCTGAGCATGACCGTGAGGAAGAAGAGGAGCTGATTGCTATGCTCCGGAAGAACCAGAAAGCAATCGGGTGGAGTCTGGGAGACATCAAAGGGATCAGTCCATCTACATGCATGCACCGGATTATCTTGGAAGAGGGGGCCAAGCCGTTTCGGGATAGTCAGCGATGGCTAAACCCGAATATGATGGAAGTAGTGAAGAAGGAGGTGCTGAAACTTTTCTCTGAGGGATTGATCTGTCCAGTGGCGAGTAGACTTTTTTCCACTGTTAGAACGGCTGAAGGAAGGTCGGACTGATTTTGTTTCTCATGGGATGGATCAGACGAATACGATAGGCCGACAGATCGATAGGACTCGCTTGCTTATCCTATATGACCTCAGAGCAGCTTTTAGGGTATTCGTTTTAGACGAGTGCTACATACCCGGCTAAGGCTACGCATTACTTCTTAGCAAAAGACTTGGGTTAGCCCTATTCATGTGGTGCCGAAGAAGGGAGGCATAACCGTGATCGAGAATGACAAGAAGGAGTTGGTTCCCACCCGCATCACTACTGGGTGGTGCATGTGTATTGATTATCGGCGACTGAATGCGGTGACGAAGAAGGATCATTTTCCGTTGCCGTTTATTGACCAAATCCTTGATCGTCTTTCGGGCCATCAGTTCTACTGCTTTTTGGATGGACTCTCCGGCTACTACCAAGTAGCCATTGCACCTGAGGATCAGCCAAAGACGACTTTCACGTGCCCCTTTGGCACCTTCGCGTTCAGACGGATGCCCTTTGGCCTATGCAATGCACCGGGTACATTTCAGAGGTGCATGTTCTCCATCTTCTCGGATATGCTTGAGGACTGCCTGCAGGTATTTATGGATGACTTCTCTATTTTTGGTGATTCATTTTCTCATTGTCTCCATAATTTATCTCGTGTCCTTGAACGTTGCATTGAGTCCAATTTAACTCTGAGTTAGGAGAAAAGTCATTTCATGGTTAGGAGTGGCGTTGTTTTAGGCCATGTTGTTTCTAGTAGGGGGATGGAGGTAGACAAGGCTAAGGTAGATGTTATCGAAAAACTTCCCCCTCCTGTGAATGTTAAGGGGATTAGGAGTTTCTTGGGGCATGCGGGGTTTTATAGGCGTTTCATTAAAGACTTTTCGAAAATTAGTCAACCATTATGTCACTTGCTTGCTCAAGATGTGCCATTTATTTTTGATGATGCATGCTTGAGTGCTTTTAATGAACTAAAGAGCAAGCTTGTGAGTGCCCCTATTGTTATTGCCCCTGATTGGTCTCTTCCTTTTGAAATCATGTGTGATGCATCTAACCTTGCAGTGGGCGCCGTTTTGGGTCAACGAGTTGATAAGTTGCTTAGAGTGATTTATTATGCTAGTTTGACTCTTAATGGGGCCGAACAGAATTACACCACCACCGAGAAGGAACTTCTAGCCGTGGTCTTTTCGCTCAAAAATTTTAGATCTTACATTTTGGGATCTAAGGTAATTATTCATTCAGACCATGCGGCTTTGAAGTACCTTTTGAGCAAAACTCATTCTAAACCAAGGCTCATCCGGTGGATCTTGTTACTACAAGAGTTTGATGTTCACATTAGAGATAGGAAAGGTTCTGAGAATGTAGTTTCTGATCACTTGTCACGCATAGTCCCATCTGATTCATCATCTTCATCGATTGTGCATCATTCTATTAATGATAATTTTCCTTATGAGCATGCGCATGAAGTGTCTAAGAGTGCTTGGTATGCTGACATTGTGAATTACCTATGTTGTGGAAAACTGCGGCCTGACCTCTCTTCCCAGGAGAGAAAGCATTTTGTTTCTGTGTGTAGGGACTACTTCTGGGATGAGCCATTCCTTTTCAAGATGGGGAAGGACGAGGTGCTGAGGAGATGTGTACCAGAAGAGGAGCAAGTCGATGTACTCACATTCTGCCACGAGTTCCATTGTGGTGGCCACTTTGGCGGCCAGAAGACCGCCTTTAAGGTTCTACAGTCAGGTTTGTTTTGGCCTACCCTTTTTAAAGATGCTCATACCTTCTGCCATTCTTGTGATAAATGCCAAAGAACTGGGAATATAGGTTGTAGAAATGAGATGCCCTTGACTAATAACCTTCAAGTAGAAATTTTTTACGTTTGCGGCATTGATTTTATGGGACCATTTCCTAAGTCTAGTGGCTATGAGTATATTTTACTTGCTGTAGATTACGTGTCTAAGTGGGTTGAGGCTATCCCCACAAAGACATGTGATGCTAATGTCGTGATCAAGTTCGTGCAAGGTCATTTATTGAGCAGGTTCGGGTTCCCAAGAGCTATAGTGAGTGATGGGGGAAAGCACTTCTACAACAAGCTTTTTGAGAAACTGATGAAGAGGTATTGCATTTCTCACAAAGTAACTACCCCCTACCATCCACAAACTTCGAGTCAAGCAGAGACGAGCAATAAGCAGATCAAGACTATCCTAGAGAAGACTGTCAATTCATCAAGGAAGGATTGGTCGAGCCGGCTCGACGACGCTTTGTGGGCCCAACGAACAACATATAAATGTGTCTGGGGAATGAGCCCTTTCAGACTCGTCTATGGGAAGTCTTGTCACTTACCAGTGGAGATTGAACACAAAGCCTTGTGGGCCATTAAGAAGACGAACCTTGATCTAGATGCAGCCGGAAAAGCCAGACTGTTGCAACTATCAGAGTTAGAAGAAAGAAGGAACGAAGCGTATGAGAATGCCAAGATCTATAAAGACAAGGTGAAGAGACTCCATGATGTCCATATTGTTAGAAAAGAGCTGGTACCGGGCATGCGTGTTCTTCTGTACAATTCCCGACTTTGTCTTTTTCCGGGAAAACTGAAGTCCCGGTGGAGTGGCCCATACATTATTGATGAGGTGCTGAGTTTTGGAGCCGTCAGACTCTGGAATCCAGCAAATGACGAGCTATTTACGGTGAACGGGCAACGAGTGAAGCCTTACTTTGATGGGGAGTTCGGGAAGTACCATGTCGAGACCATCAGTCTCGGCGATCCAGCGTATCCTTGATTAAAGAAAGGAATGTCGTGCTCCTGGCTTAAAACCGAGCATTTATTGTACTATGTGTATATATATCTATTATTATTGCATTTTTCTCAATAATAATAATAAAAATAAATCGCGACTCGCGAGTCGCGAGTTAGCCCAAAACTTATGTCGTCGGTCCCAGTTATTTTCGCGACTCGCGACGCAATCTCGCGACCCGCGAGCTAGAAAGTCGCGACTCGCGGGTTTGTCGCGAGTCGCGAGTATCCCCCACCATACTAATGTCGCTTGCAGTTTTTTTCGCGACTCGCGAGCTATGTCGCGAGTCGCGACTTACCTGTCATTAAAATCTGACCCGTCTTTTATCTTGTGCAGGAGCTCTTCTCTCTCGCCCAACGCTCTCGCGACCTAACCACCGACGACCACACTATCATCTCCTCCTCTCACCCTCCGACCTCCAGCGACTCTCTCTCTCACCGGTGACCACCGCAACCCTCGCCGTTTCCGCTCAATCCTCCTCGCGACGCGAAATCGAGAACCCTAGCCCCCATATTGCGTCCGACCATCACCACGCCATTGTCGGCGTTTCCTACGGCCCGCCACGCCACTATTCCGACGACCCGTCATCAACGACCTCTCTCTCTCTCTCTCAATTCCACCCCCTGCGAACCCTAGTCCCTCTTCTCAAAGTTTCGACCTGCCTCCGCAAATTCCGGCCAGCGCTCACACATCTCCGGCCACTAGCTCGCCGGCGTCAACCTCTTCCAACCGACAGCAGCCACTCGCAGCTTTTCGCCACTTCAGACTTTTACTGGACTACTCCACCTCTTTGTTCACTGCTTATTTCAAAATTCGTAACCGGGTAATCGTATTTTCGTCCTCCGTGCTATTTTGCAAAGCGTTGGGTTTTTTAGTGTTGGTTGTTGCGCCTTTGAATTGACGAGGGCCACGTATTTGGGTTCATTTCGTTGAGGTTCTTTATCGCTTTCCCAAGTTCCGTTCTTGCACTCTACGTGTTCGACGTTTGGCCTAAGAGACCTTCTCATTCGCTATGGTGCGAAAAGGGGCCGGTAACAAGCGTAAGAAGACTGTCGGCGAGTCGTCCGCTTCTCCGGACACGCTGATTGATCTACGGGCCGACTACGATGCCCCCTTTCTTATTCTCTCCGAACGAGAGGGGGAGGTTTATGCCCGACTCGCGAAGAAGGACGTTTTGAACTCGAAGACGTTCGACTTCGCTTTGCTCTCCGATCTCGGAATTCTGTGGACCGTCGAGACCTACCTTGACGCGCTGTGATTGAAGGCTTATGCCCGTTTGGTCCACCCGACGTACCGCAACCTCACACTCGAGTTTTTCAGTACCCTCGATATGCCGATGACCGAGGACTACATGACGTGCCGTCTACTTGGGACGGAAAGGATCATTACTGCCGACATAATGAAAGACGTCGTGGGCCTCCGCCTAGGCGACGATAGGATCACTCAGGGGATGTCGCCTGATGTTGTCTGGTCCCGACTTTCTCCAGACACGGTGTGGGACTCGCAGGGGCCTGCCCAACAGCCTCATCAAGGACGGTGCTGTCGCGGTGATGCACAAATTTCTGTGCTATGGTGTGTTCGGGAAGAAGGAGGCCAATAAGATCACTCAGATTGACCTCGCCCTGCTGTGGGCTATGCTCGAGGGAAAGCAGCGCGACGTGTTGCATATTTTTAAGGATGAGTGTCGAGCCATCATTCGGAACAAGCGAGCGGCGCTTGCTTTGGTCATATAGTGACCGCTTTGGCTTTGCACTACAAGGTCGACCCGGCGGCGTCTGGCAGCCTTCCTTCGCGTATGCGTTTCATTGACTATTACGAGCTCAGTCATGCGGGCCTCCTCCTTAATCGCCGCGCCTTTGAGATCTATGAGAAGCGCCCGGCCTACCTCACCTACATGAAGAAGGTGGGCGAGGCTGCCTCCGCGGCTGAAGCAGGCTCGTCTCGCCCTCGGCAGGAGACCGCGGATACTCACGAGATGGAGGCGATGGAGCACGATCAGGCTTTTATCGACGAGGACCATCGCCTTCCGCCTCCTAATGATTGGCACCCGACCCCGGAGGCTGATTCCTGGGAACCACGGGCCACACGTTCGTCTCCTCGCCCGTCGGAGCCATCTGCCCCACCCGCTTTGTGGTCCCAGCCTCCTCCGTGGTGGACAGCTTACGAGGACCGCTACGATCGTGACATGCGGGATATTAATGCCCGCTTTCAGGCTATTGAGCTGTGGCAGAGCCAGTGGGACACGCGTTACACACAGTGGAGCTCCGGCACTAGCCAGCCTTATCCACCTCCTCCTTCTCCTCCTCATGGACCACAGTGACTTGTAACTGTGTTGGTTAGCTTTTCTTTTTCTTTTCTCCTTATTTTGTTTCTCTTTTGTATTTTCTCTTTGTTGTGTCTTGTCGGTTGATTGTGTACGTACAACTTCCTTTCACTGCGGATCGACAATGGGGACATTGTCTAATTTTAAGTGTGGGGGAGTTTATGTGGCTATATGATTGACCAGGTCTAGTTTTTTGTTTAAGGTGTGTTTTATTTCTTTCGTTTGCTTGTGGACCAGTCTAGTGTAGGATTTATGTGTTTTGGGTCTGTACTTGGAAAATTCATGATGAGTTAAGATGTGTTTAATGGATTCGATGAGTTGTGATGTTGGCATTGTATGGCATAGGGTGATGAACTGCTTAGTTAATGGCTTGATTGACATTCATATATTTGCCTAGTGAGGTTTGAGCCTTATTTCTTTCTTGAGATACATTGGTCGTGCTCTTGTTTGATCAGAACTTGCCCTGAGTCTGCATCGAAATGAATCAATTTGAGTTGTGAACTGTGAATATGATTAAGGCATTTTTTGTATCTTTCTATCCTTGTTTTTTTCTGCAGTTATTCCCTAGTTGCCCTTTTGAGCCTAATTGTTTTTTTTTATATAACCCCGTGATGATGAAATTATTGAAAAAAAAAAAAAAAAAAGAAAAAAGTGACCAAATAGGGTCGCATAAAAAAAACCAAAATAAGTTGGGTGTAAACGTGTGCTTTTAGGAGAAGTGTGGGGGAGGTCCGGTTTGTTTGAGTAACCCGTTGCGCGTACATTCTTGGGTTAGGAGTTTGAGTTCTATTCGAGCCACTTAGCCTATATTTATCCTACCTGTCCAAAGAGCCTACGTTACAACCCTGAAAGACCTTTTGATTCACTAGTTTCGATTTTGATTGGTTTAGAGTAGACGTTAGACAATGGGCAAGCCTATGAGTGAACTTGTTATCGACCAATTTGAGTGCATCCTATATTTTTATTTGTATAAGAAAGTGAGTGAGACACACATATACATTCCCATATTTGAGTGGACATCATATTGAAGTTTAACGGTCAAGCATGTAGTCGTGTTATGTTCATATATGCCATTTGAATGCTCATTGTTGAAGTTGAACGTATTGAGATTTATCTTGTTATCGACTGATGTTCAGACTTGTTTTTGTTTTGTGTCTTCTCCTTTCTTTTCTTTTCTCTTTGTTCGGGATGAACAAAGGTCTTAGTGTGGGGGAGTTGTTTGTCCCATTTTTGCCTTTAGTTTATATTTTTGTATCTTTATGCCGTGTTTTGCTTCGTGTTTTTCCGTGTTTGTGTTTTCAGGAGGTAGGTTGTGCCGGTCGAGGTTAGGATTGCGTGTGCCGAGACTGTGATATCGAGAATTCCCGTGGCCGAGCCCAGAAGACAACGAAGAGGACTAAAAAACGGACAGAAAACGCGCCCAGAAATTCTCGCGAATCACGAGTTGAGTCGCGACTCGCGAACTCGTCGCGGCCCGCGAGAAAAACTAGGGCTAAAAGGCAGTTGCGAGACGATGTCGCGCCTCGCGACCAACCCCAGAGTAATAAGAAAATGGCGACGCGCGACTCGCGAGGAAGTCGCGAGTCGCGACTTAACCGGCACGAATTTCGAGGACGGGATTTTTAATGCTGATTTCGATCCCAGGGTGGAGGATTCACTTTTCAGACTTTGTTTTTACGTTCTTTCTGGAGAAAAACCTATTCCTTTTCTTTCTTTTGCACTTTTGATCTGTTTTGGAGATTGAAAAACTCCTACTTTCTTCGCTTTGGATTCGGATTGTTTACTTGGATTTCACATTGGGATTCTCACTATTAATCGTAAGTTCTTTTTCACAATTGCTTGTTGATGATGATGGCTTGGGTTAATTTGAATGTTGATGTTGAAATTCATATGAGTAGCTAAATGCATTCACTAGGGATAAGGGATGATTGATTAGGTTCGTTATAATTGAATGCTTTTGATTATTCATGTCTATTCGAGTTGTGTGAATAATAGGGTTAGTAGATTGATCACCTTTCTAACCTAGATAATCAACGTGTAGAACCGAGAGGGGAGACGTTGGTAGAATTAGGCTCGTTTAGAATAGATTTGTTCGGAAGCGTATTATCTATGTGTTGTTGGAACTGATAGTTGATCGTTTACATTCACTCTCTTGTTACGAAGAGTTATTGAGAGTAAACCTCTGAACGAGAAACGATTCAAGACCTTTAACCGAGCAATCGATTTCCCGTGATTGTGTTAGAACAGAAAGCAATTATCCCCGACTCCCTAGCACTTTAATCATTCAGTAAAGTTATTTGCTTTCATTTTATTCAGTTTAAATCAGTAGTTGATAATCAAAACCAAAAAAATATTGAATTAGAGTGTTTAGGAATTCTTTTTCTTATTTCCGTGATTGAATATACGCACAAGAGTATCCAGCTAACCTTCCTTGCGATACGACCCAGGGACGAATCTTTCGATTCTACTCCGGTAAAAATACTGACAACAAAAAGTCTACGAGAAAAAAAAAATTAAGAAAAGACCAAGACTGCTTTGACTTCACGAGTCCACGATTCACTGCATCCACCATCGGTTCTAGTCGTCCCCGGTTAGTCTCGTTGCCGCTAGTCGATCGCTTTCGACTCAATACACGGAAGATAATTTTGTCGTCTCCTTCAAGATTGAAGTGTCACCCCGCAGTCATGGCATATGATATTCACGTGGTGTCGGATCAGCCTACTTGCCCTAAGAACAAAGTCAGATTCCTTTGATTGAAATTTTTTTGCAAAAGAATAGACAACTATCGCCTTTCTCGAGGCTTAGCCACCCTCGAGAGTCGCGACAGTGTTATGTATTAAGTTTCCCCACCACTCCTCGGAGTCGAACGATAGCATGGACAAGGCACCTATACACTTCTCCTGATTCTCATTCGATTGGGTTCTAACACGCATCTGATGGTCATATTGACAACGGTTACAGACTTCCGAATAATCCACACACCTGGGATTTCTTCGGTTGTCTGCTCCCTTCACTTAAGCCTTCTCTTTTTGAGATGGCTTACGAATGGTCCTCACTCGAAGACACTAAACTGAAACTTATAGTGAGAGAATTGTTATAGATTGAATTTAACTCGATAACATCATATCGAAATTCTCAACCATTAACTTCTAAAGCCAAAACTTAACTCTATACCGCTAGAGTTTAAATCCATATACACAGAGGGTAAATTCTTAAGCCCCAAATAAACATGTAATCTATTAAACAACACTCATAGCTTGAGCTGGCGCGGCTGGACGAAGCGAGGGGTCATATTAAAAAATACTGAAACAAATTTAGAAGCAGTCTACAGAAACGTAGACCTGCTCTGACACCAAACTGTAACGCCCTGCTATTTTTAAGTGAAAAATAATAATTTATTTTTCCAAAAATCAGAGTTAATATTTCAATAATTAATTTAAAGACTATTTAATGGGCGCTACTCAATTTTTCCACATAAAAACGGTTTAAGTCAATCACTTAAACATCGGGGAAGAACCATCCCCGAAACAAATGTCTCATGCTAACGACATATGATCCATCATGCAAAATAATCGAATCAAAACCAACATGATAATATTGTCCAATCAAATCCAAATCTGAATAATCAATCCAGTTCTAAAAATCCCAAGCATGAATTAAAATCCCAAATAACATTGGTTCAGTTTTCAAACGAGAAATAAGCAAGTCTAACATGAGATAATAAATAATAATAATAATAATCAAGCGGAAGCAGGTAACTAGCAGTTCAATATCAAACAATGACCCCGCCTCGCTCGTCTTTCGCCACGGCCACCAGCTCAACCTGAAATATGGTTAATAGTGGGAGTGAGCAAACAACTAGCTCACTGTGGGAATACCATGCCGTATAATCAATATAAAGACGTAAAATCTTAATCGCAGCATGAACATAATCATCTATTCTACCTTCTATACCGCCCTACGCTCATGTGATCACATCTAAACCGTCCAACAACGGGAGCTAAACCATCGGATCAACATCCACGGGAGATACACTCTCATTAGGCATAACTAGGAGAACCGTCCACCAGGAGATACACTCTCGAAGACTAATGATTCACATACATACATTGATTATCAAGTTAAGCAATTATAATGAATAACATACACGGTAAGGTTTATCAACACCCACCTGATTAGACGAGGTAGGCAATACATAACGATATTAGAAACGTAGGTCGAGGGCTCGACTCCTCACACACCTTTCTCGAGAATTAAACTAGAAAAAGAAAGGCTCGGTTCAAAGGCTTTCAGAGACGGCTCAGATTGCGGCTGCTCTTAGCCCGGGTGTCACTCGATCTGCTCGGTAGCCCGAAGGAACCGACGAGGTGCTGCAGCGGTGATTTGTGGCTGCCAGTGTGCGTGCCGGCTGAGCGGCGGCTCAGCGTAGCGCGCGTGGGTCTCTTCGGCAAGGTGCAAGATCGCAGCTTCCTCGACTGGGCTCGATTTAGACTCGCGGTGACTCGGTCGGCCCTCGGTTGCAATTCGCATGTTTCCGGTGGGGCGCTGTTCGAACAAGGACGGTCGCCGGTGGTCTGTGGATCAGCTGGAAAAGATCGCTGTGGGTGGAGCGATGGCGATCTGGAAAACTCCGGGAGGAGGAGATAGTTGTTCGTTGCTCGCTGCTGTTCAAGAGTCGGTCTTGTCGGCAAAGTAGTACGGCTGGTCACGATGGTAGCGTTGGTGGTCGGGTGTCACTGATTCGCGACGGCACAGCACCAATTGGTCGCGACTGTGTAACGCCGGCGGGCTGGAGGAGAAAAGACGTGTGAAGCGGATGGAAATTTTGGAGAAAGAGTGCCGAGGGTTTGAATTTTTTGGATCTGTTTGAATTTGAGCGAGAAGAAAGGTTGATGGTTGGGTTGCGAGAGAGAAGAGATTCAGAATTGATACGGATCTGCTCTTTCTCTCTCTTCACTCTTAAAAGAACAAAATTTGAGGGAAAAGATGTAATGCTATCAATTAGGATAATTATCCATTGAAGAGTAGCTTAATTGGCACATAAACCTCAATAAAATCGATCAAAGAGATGTTTTGAAATTCTAGCTCATGTATGGTGGCATCATATGTCTTTGGGCCGCAATATTGGGTCGATACGACTCGAAAACGAATTAAAATGGATAAACCCTTCGGTTTACGTGATTAAATTGAAAATCGCCGAAAACAATTAAAATCTAATTCCAATAGATCCTAATAATATAACTCATAAATAATTATATTAAACCGCACAATAATTCACATAAATATATCACATAAAAATAAAATTTATAAGCCGATAAATCGGGCAGACAGAGACGAGCAGTTTATATACAATAATCGAGCAACTAATATAAAACAATGGCAATAATCAAATAAAATGCAAATAAATAATAATATAATATTCAAAAAATTCAAATAAACGAACGGGGCGCTACAAACCTAGACCGGCTCTGATACCACTCTGTAATGCCCCGTTATTTTTATAAGAAAAAATCTTGAGTTTTCAAAAATCAGAGTAAATTTTTTGAAAACATTTTCATTTCGTAAACATTTTAACGGGTGCTACTAGATTCATTCACTCAAATTACTCAGCTTAGCATCATCATAAGTTGTTGGGATCTCATTGCCCAAATGTCCACAACACATGTACACATACAAGACATAATCCACATCAATATAATCTCGCAAAATCCTCAAATCAATCCATCCGTTTCAAAACCTTGTTCAAATCCCATCAGCACAAGTTTTGAAAATAAATAAGTTCAAGCGGAACTTTCAGATGTCTCAGATTATGTGCTGTCCGAATATATAAAGGAAGTACTTCTATTACCCTATTCTCTTTAATTCCTTAATATTAGTTAATCGAAATTAATTAAATTTAGTTACTGATTGTCCAGGATTAAAGAAGTATCCACAAGATGCATTTATCATTTGAAGGGACTCAAACCTTGTGGTCAAAACATTCCATAAGTGATGGCAGCGGATCAACCAAGGGAACTTACCTTGTGAGACAAGACTTGGCAGCAAAGACAATCTGGCTACCATCAGCTGAAGATTCGGGATTCCGACATTTTCAAGACGGCCTTTCGGACTAGGTATGGGCACTACGAGTTTGTGGTGATGCCGTTCAGGTTAAGCAACGCGCCGGCGGTATTCACGGATTTGATGAACCGAGTCTTCCCCCCCTACCTAGACCAATTTTTCATTTTCTTTATCGATGATATTTTAGTCTATTCGAATGACGTCGAGCAGCATATGGTCCATCCGAGACTTGTATTTGAGACGCTTCGCAAGAAGAGGCTGTACACGAAGTTCTCGAATTGCGAGTTCTAGCTCGATCGAGTGGCTTTCCTTGGCCATATCGTGACGGCTAGAGGCATAGAGGTGGATCCCGGCAAGATCGAGGCGGTGAAGAATCGGTGTACGCCGAAGAATGCCAGCGATATCTGTAGTTTCCTGGGCCTAGTAGGTTACTACCGTAGGTTTATTAAGGGCTTTTCGAAGATAGCCCAACCGATGGCACAGTTGATGAAGAAAGCTGCGAGATTCGAGTAGAGTCCCAAGTGCGAGGCTAGTTTCCAAGAGTTGAAGCGAAGACTGACCACAACACCTGTGTTGACCATTCCGGATCCGACTTTGGTTTTCACCATCTACAGTGATGCTTCGAAGTTGGGTTTGGGCTGCGTGTTGATGCAGCAAGGGAGAGTCGTGGCATTCGCGTCGAGGCAGTTGAAGCCTCATGAGATGAACTACCCTACCCATGACTTGGAGTTAGCCGCAGTGGTCAATGCCTTGAAGATTTGGCGGCACTACCTTTACAGAGGCAAGTGCGAGATCTTTACCTACCACAAAATCCTGAAGTACATCTTCACCCAGAAGAATCTCAACATGCAGCAACGGCGATAGTTAAAGCTCGTTAAGGATTACGACTGCACAATTACCTACCATCCCAGGAAAACTAACATGGTCACTGACGCCTTGAGTCGGAGGAGTCACAGCGGGCTATCTAGTATGCTTACTTGGCAGGAGGCATTGTGTCAAGAGTTCAGCAAATGAAGCTAGAGATGATGGAGTCGACCTCGTTGACTAGTGTTGTGTTGGAAGCACTAGTTGTGACATCGACTCTTCGGGAGAGGATAGTCATGGAACAACTGAACGATTATTCTCTACACCGGATGAGAGAGTTGATAGATGCCGGCAAGGTTGGAAGTTTCGTAGTTGCATCAGATGGGGCTTTGGTTTTTGAAGGGAAACTTTGTGTCCTGAAGGTGTGGGAGCTGTGGAAGGAGATCTTGAGAGAGGCACATAGTGCCCTGTACAACGTTGATCCCAGGAGTACGAAGATGTATCAGGACTCGAAAAATTCCTTCTGGTGGAGAGGTATGAGCGGCAGGTGGCGATATTTGTAAATAACTGTTTGGTGTGTCAGCTAGTGAAGGCTGAGCACCAAAATCCGTCTGGGTTACTCCATCCATTGGATATTCCACAGTGGAAGTGGGAGAAGATGACGATAGACTTTGTGATTGGCTTATCGAGGTCAGGATCCGAGAAGGATGCTATTTGGGTGATCGTGGACCGACTAACTAAGTCGGCACATTTCTTGCCTGTGACCATGATGATGACTATGGAGCAGTACTCGAAGCTGTACATTAGAGAGATAATTTGACTTCATGTCCGTTTTACTAGGCAATTTTGAAGGAGTTTGCACTTAGCCCTTGGGACAAACTTGGTGTTTAGTACCGATTTTCACCCCGAGACCGACGGGCAGTCCGAGCGCATCATCCAGTTTCTGGAGGATCTTTTGAGGCTAGTGGTTCTCGATAGGGGTGTGTCCTGGGAGGAGTCGTTGAAACTGGTCGAGTTGGCCTCTAACAATAGTTATCAGACATCAATCAAAATGGCGCCGTACGAGGCATTGTACGGGCGTAAGGTCAGGACCCCCTTGTATTCGGATGTGGTCGGTCAGAGGAGGATTCTGGGTCCGGAGATGATCCTAAAGGCGGCGACACAGGTTGAGTTGATCCGGAAGAGGATCAAGACCGCCCAGGACCGACTGAAGTCCTATGCCAAAAATCGTAGAAAGGCCTGGAGTTTGAGGTACGGGATCATGTCTTCTTGAAGGTCTCGCTGATGAAGGGCGTGTTTCGCTTCGGGAAGAAGGGAAAACTTCAGCCGAGTTTTATCGGACCATTTCAGATTCTCCGACGAGTCGGCAACTTAGCCTACTGGCTGGCTTTACCACCCAACTTGTCGGGGGTGCACGATGTATTCAATGTTTCGATGCTGCGGAGATACATGCGTGACCCCGAGCATGTGGTGGACTTTGGCGAGTTTCAGGTCGAGCGAGACCTTACCTATGTGGAGGTACCAATTGCTGTACTTGACCGAAAATTTCATCTGAGAAATCGGGCTATTGATCTCGTCAAGGTGCAGTGGAGCTGGGATGGCGAGGACGAGGCTACTTGGGATTCGGAGGAAGTACCCGAACTTTATGTCCTGAGAGGGTTCCCTTGTATTTGGATGTACCATGATTTTCCTAGTTGGGTTTGTTTTCTTTTTATTTCTGGCAACGAAAATCTTTTAAGGAGGATAGAATGTAGCGCCCCGTTCGTTTATTAGATTTTTCAGATATTATATTTTTAACTAATTGCTTATAATTGATTATTTGCCTTTGTTTTAATTACTTGCCGATTATCTTATTGTCTGCTCGTCTCATTTATTTGTTTATTTATTTGATTTCTATGTTTAATTTATTTTGAATGTAATAGAATTATTTTAGGATTTATTTCATTAGAATTTTCAGTTTAATCGCGTAAATCGAATTAAATCTGTTTTAATCTGTTTTCAAGCCGTTTCAACCCGAACCTCGAACATATATTATTTTGACCATTTGTTGAAAAATTCGGTCTAGTTGGACCCTTATGAACCTGGCCCGAGTGCCTTGCAAACCGGCGCCCCATTGCATTTGATTTCTAAAAATTTTCCTAAGTGTTTGTTGGTCTATTTTGATTCTAATTTAAGGGTCAATTGACCAGGTCTTAAGGATCTTCTGACCATCCACCCCAGCCCTCCCCTTGGTGCCTAGATATGGCAAGTCCTAGACCTAAAGGACTCTTGCCCTAAAGATCTATTTAAACCCCTCACTCTCCACTCTCTCTCGCTGCAACCACACCTTAGCTCTCTCTTCTCTCATCCTTTTCCCCCTCTCCTCTAGATCTAATCATATCTTGGAGGAGAAGCCACCGAAATTCTCCCCAACTCCATCGGTGCTACTCCTCACCCGCGGATCCCCAACGGCACGCGCGCACCACCGCACAGGAGAAGCTGCGCGAGTCACCAACGAGCGGATCGACCATTCCGTCGCTGTCCATCGACTTACAACCTTTGTTCATCACCATTCGATCATCCACGTGACCAGCAGAGCAACCCTTGCACGCCATCGATCACCCGTGTGCATCTTAGCCCCGCCGAGGTCGCGTGTCAACCGCCCGAGGCCAACCCCAACCGAACCCTTCACCCTTTTTCTTGTGGTCTCTTGTGGTGAAAGGTATTTTTGGTTGTCCTTCTCTGATGTGATATGATTCATATTTGCTTTGATGAATTTCATGTAGATCTTGATGAGTTGGCCTTGAATTATGTTCATAGTTATTGGATCTATTTGATTTTTATAAATGTATGTTAAATCCTTGATACCATCATGAAATATTGTGGATTTGGGACCCTTATGATGTGTTCTAATGAACTGGAGTTGGTTGATCAAATTGGAATTTGATATTATGGACTAATGAATTTTTAAAGTGAAAATGACCCTCTGTTGGTCCCGAAATTTTCATAATATTTATACTCGTGCAAGTGGGCTGATTTGTGAACTGAAGATGCCTAACTTGATGATCTATTTGTTGTAAAAATTTCATAATTTAATTCAGGCCCTAGCCCCTTGAGATTGGCCTTTTTTCTGTGAACCTGTGTGTCTGCCGAGTCGCTGTCTAGGTGCTGGCCGCACCGCGCGTGCGAGCCACGGCGCTGGCAGGGGGCAGAACGCGCAGTTAGCGCGCGGGAGCCCTTGCAGCGATGCGTGCAAGTCACGGCGGACGCGTACCGACTCGTGACAGTGTACCCGTGCATCCCGTACCCGCTGAACACGTGTCCCGCATGCATTCAGTGCCCTGCCGACCTTCTGCTGCGTCCTGTACTGTGCCCTTGCACACTCCAGCGACCAGGGACCGAGCCTAATGCCCCTGCATCGTAGTTCGTGCCCAGCTGCGTGCCCACGAGCCTAACAACACCCTGTCAGTGCCCAGGTGAGCCCCGGCCCATGCCAGTCCGCGCCAGCCGTGTCTGCTCGTGCCCAGCAGCCCCGGTCCGTGCCCGATCACCCCGGCTGCACCCGCATGAACCGAACTGCACCCGACCCGGTTCGTTTGAACCCAGTTTTATAATTCCCGACCCGTTTGACCGATTTTTAACCCTTGACCCCGTTTTTTGCGTAGAATACAATTTTAGGCCATATTAAATGATTTTTAAAATTATTTCTAAAAAATCTGAGGGTTTCAAATTCCACAAAATTTTAAGAGCTACTTAGTCGATGATTTTTCGATTAAGTATGAATTCTCGTATGAATTCCCGATTTTCAAGATAAGTATTTTTGAAATATTATCTTGAATAATTTGTAGGTATTTGAGGAGTCGAGCCTCAACCAACCTACATTCAAAATTGTGATAAATCTGCCAAACTGATCAGGTGGGCGTTGATAAACTTACCATGTATGTTAATTTCTATAAATGATTGGCTTGATAATCTTGGTATGCATGTTAACCAGTAGTCCATGAGGCCTAACTCTAGCCTTTAGAGAGCTTAGTCCTTGTGACATTATGTCTACGGTTGCTCCCGTTTTTTTCATGGAGACGGCTCTCATCTTTATTGTGTGGACGACTTGTTTCCTATCTTTTTTCGAGATTGATAGGTTAGGTATGATCACATGAGCGTGGCTGTGTTTAGGGAGGGTACACTAGTCAATTTGCTTACATACTGCGATTATCATTTTAAGTCTTTATATTGATTATACTGCATGGTATTCCCATGGTGAGCTAGTTGTTTGCTCACTCCCACTATTAACCATCTTTTCAGATTGAGCTGGGGGTCGTGGCAAAAAACGAGTGAGGTGGGGTCATTATATGATACTTAACTGCTATTTACCTGCTTTCGCTTGTTTATTAGTATTTATCTTGAAGCCAGACTTGTTGACTTCGGATTATTATTTTCTGGAGGTTGAACCATGTCGTTTTGGATTATTATGCATGCTTCGGGTTTTGAACATGGATTATTGTTATGAAATTGGATTTTGGATATGAATTGGATATTTCATATGATTGCATAATTGTCGTGACATGTTGAGACATGTGTGTTGTTTGGCATGAGATATTTATGTTTAGGATGGATGTACCCCATGGTTTAAGTTAGACTTAAACTGTATTCTGTGAAATTCCGTGTAGCGCCCGTTAAATAAATCTTTAGATTGATTTTTTAAAAAACTAACTCTGATTTTCAAAAAATAAAATGTTATTTTTCACTTTAAAATAACAGGGCGTTACAAATGGCCCGTCTCCCCTTCGACCAAAGAGCCCGAACCGGTTTCTCCCTTGACTCAGTGGCAAGATGTTGCCTCCCTCACTCTTCACTCGAGCAATCTAGTGTTCGAAAAACATCTGTATCCTTCGAGCAAAAGATCGTTAGACATTGCTCTTGCGAAATGCCCACTCACTCAAGATAAAGAGAGCAACAAGCGACCACGTCATGAGGAGAGTATTCGCACGATTAATACCCCTCCTTCCCTATGACGGCCCACGGTAAGGAGATAACTTCCTTTATTATGGAAGTACTCCTTGCCGCCGACCTCAAACGTTGGGGCTCCGATCTTAAGGACCGAAGTGAGCACGTCACATGCTCCATAGTGCCGGAAAACGTTCACTCATACATTTTTTTTTATGTTTCGACATGCGCTTCTTGTTTGCCAATTTCCTTCTATTGTGCCGGATGCGGGGCTTGGTTGATCTAGTTCTCCTTCTTTACATTGCCTTGTTGGGTCCAAGTCGATCTATTTCTGAGCTCGAGTAAAGAATGCAAATGTTGGCCGATGAGAATCAACAATTAATCCATGTGCACCATGAGCTGACCCAACACCTCAAAAAGGATAGTCAGTGCTATAAATACGATCTTTGGTCTATGGAGCGTGCACTCGAGGAGGAGAGGGCTATTCGAAAGGACGACGAGCATCGGATAATGATAGCTACCGCATATCGTTCTCGACAGTTGCTCTAGAAGACCAACCTCGGCCAGAGGTTCTTGATGGAATACTAGAAGCAGGTGATCGACGATTACCTAGAGTCGCTAGTTTTCCTGAAGGATAGCGCACCTATGGGCTCCGAATATTTTCAAGTTTGCATGGAAGAGGCCAATAAGCAAATTGCAAATGAGGAGTTCAACAACACGCTCGATGCTGACACTATTTGGGATGCTCTACCCAGAGCCCCCAAGGATTTCAAGGGTAATCTGAACCTTCCTATTACCCATCCATGGTGGTAGCAAACTCTGGAACAGACTTTGGCTCGTTCCAGCGTGCTGAAGAAACACTTCGACCTACCCGAGGTCGGAGTTCAGCCTGTCCCAATGTTCGCCGCTTTAGCAGAGTCTACCCACCAACGTGCCCTGGAAGATCCTGAAAGTTTGGCCTCCCTCTCTAGCCAACATGTCGAGCTGCCTCCTGAGCCAAATACCATTACTGAACCCGGCCTTGAGGCCACTGCTGATCAAGCCGCCTCCGCTGGAGAGATCACAAATGTGCCATGAATCTTTGTAACTATGCTTTTGTATTTTCTATGTTCATTAGACATGTATTTATATTTTGAATGAATTTTATGCCTCTTTTGCTCAATTTTATGTTTGTTTTGTGTTGAATCACTATAATAATATGCTCCTTTATTTAAATTTGTAAAATCACTAACTGGCCATAATTCCATGAAAACACTCTAAGTGATTGCCAATGTAATCAACCCACCAAATGGATCACATTCTGAAACAAAAACTGCATAAATTTACACTAGATTACGACTTCAATCTACTTTCCTCTGAAGTTGTCCTTTCTTGACAAAACCAAATGAGAATTATATCAAGTCTTTGGAATCGACCTCCAGTGGGGACATTCAATTCTGCTACCTTAAGCACGTGCCCAATTCAAGACTAGGATTGTTTGAAATAAACGACCACCCAGCCCGAGAGCCTTAATCATGGTAGATTTTTTTTACTTCAGACACTTGCCCAACCCAATAGAATTATTCGAAATAAGAGACCACCCAGATCAAAAGAGTTAATCATGGTGGATTTTTTTCTTCGGAAAGTCGTCCAACCCAACACTAGGATTGTTCGAAACAAGCGACCACCCAGCTCGAAAGCCTTAATCATGGTGGATTTTTTTCTTCAACCACTTGCCTAACCCAATAGGATTGTTCGAAACAAGCGACTACCAAGCTCGAAAGCCTTAATCATGGTGGATTTTTTTCTTCGACCACTTGCCCAACCCAACAGGATTGTTTGAAACAATCGACCACCCAAGTCGAACGCCTCAATCATGGTAGATTTTTTTTTTGGACACTTGCCCAACCCATCACTAGGATTTATCAACACAAGTGACCACCCATCTTGAGGGCCTTAATCATGTTGGAGTTGGATATTTTTATTCGGATACGTGCCCAACCCAGTAGGATTGTTTGAAACAAGTGACCACCCAGCTCTAAAGCCTTGATCATGGTGGTTTTTATTCTTTGACCACTTGCCCAAACCCAATAGGATTGTTCAAAACAAGCGACCATCCAGCTCAAAAGCCTTAATCATGGTGGATTTTTTTCTTCGGACACTTGCCCAACCCAACACTAAGATTGTTCGAAACAAGCGACCACCCAACTCGAAAGCCTTAATCATGTTGGATTTTTTTCTTCTTCGACCTCGCACTATGGATCGACCACTCAGCTCGGAAACCTTAATCATGGTGGATTTTTTTAAATACCAAAGTGACCTGCCACAGAGGTCACACCAAAACACACCAAACAAGGTAACACGGTAATGCAATAACATAATGCAACAACAACATATATTTCTATTAATCACCAGTAGTAAGACAAATTACATCGCACGATACAGAAAAGAAAAAATTTCAAACATAATATTTTTTCAAGTTTGCAACATTCCATGACCTGGGCAACGAGCGTCCTTCTAAATCCTTCAATGAATAGGCTCCTCCCGCATGAACCTTTTCGACCAAGTAAGGGCCCTCCTAATTTGGCTTCAGTTTGCAAAAACATGTTTGAGAACATCCACTCTCTTCTAGACTAGGTCACCCACTTATAACCTTCAGATCTTAACTTTCTTGTCATGTGCAGCTCGTATGCTCTGCTTGTAGACCTCGATCCAAGTTGAAGCCTACTCCCTCAGCTCATCAATTGTGTCCAAGGCTGCATAAGTTAATTCCTCGTTATGTTGCGGGTTGTATGTACTCGACCTCTGGGAAATCAACTCCACTTTGACCGACAGTAATGCTTCCATTCCATGAACTAGACTGAAAGGGGTTTCTCCTGTTATCGACCTCAGGGTGGTTCTATATGTCCAAAGTACTGATGTAAGCTCGTCGACCCATGCCCCCGAAGCCCTTTCGGCTTTGTCTTTAATCCTTTCACTATAATCCTGTTAGTGACTTCGACTTGTGCGTTGGCCTGTGGATGATCTACAGAAGGAAAATGTTGCTTGATTTTTATATCATCGTACCAACATCGAATTCGCTTGTCATTAAATTGAGTTCCATTGTCTGACACCAACACCTTCGATACACCAAACCTGCAAAAAATTTAGTTATATTTTAATTATATAAAAAATTGTATGACTTTGTCTTCTATGTTCTTGGCCAAAGGTTCGGCCTTTACCCACTTTATGAAATAATCGACCGCGACAACCATAAATTTTCTTAAACTAGTTCCCTGCGGCATTGGCCCCACCAAGTCGGTGCCCCACTGCGCGAAGGGAATAGGGGTGCTCATGGTGGTCATTGTCTTCGCCGATTGATGAATGAGCGGACCGTGCTTTTTGCATTGTATGCAAATTTTCACCATCAAGATTTCGTCCACCTTCATTGTCTGCGAAAATTTGCGGCCAAAGCCCTAGCCTTGTTATGGTCACTGAAGCAGCCTTCGTGCACTTCCCTCAACACATATATGCCTTCCTCCTTGGTCACACATCTCAAGTGTGGCCCAGCGTATGACCTCTTATAGAGGACCCCTCCTTTCTTGAAAAATCTTTTAATAGCCGTCAGACTTCCTTCCTTCAACTCCCTTAAGATGGGCGCCTACCAATCCTCGACCTCCTCAATTTCTGCGACCTCACCTTCCACTATGCTCTTCTCCATATGTAATAAATTTACGTTACTGCTCGTCCCATTCTCCCCCTCCCCCCCTAGTATCTGAATTTTCTCAAACAAGTTGAATTCTCCCTCTAACTACCTCAAATCATCCACGTACATTTGCATTCTTTCTTCCTTCACTTCAAAGCCTTTTTGAAATTGTCTTACGATCAATGGGGAATCGGAGTGTACTTGGATTTCTCGAGCTCTACTTGCCACAGCCAACTCCAAACCCTTGATCACCGCCTCATACCTTGCCTCATTGTTAGACACTTGAAATCTTAACTTGGTTGCAAACTCAAGACTATCTCCCTTTGGTGAAATCAACACAATCTCCAAACTAGCTCCTCCTTTCCACATCGAGCCGTCCACATACAACTACCATCTCCCCTCCAAAGTCCTCCACAGCATCAACCCTCTCAAAGCCCCAAGACCTGATGGTATGACTTTTACCTTTTTTCATTCCTTCTGGTCCTTGATTAAGCAGGACCTTTGCAATACAGTTCTTAGTTTCTTTGACTTGGGGATTATTCTTAAAAGTTTTAACCACTCTTTAATCACCCTTATACCAAAATGTCCCAAACCCTACTTGGCTTCTCATTACAGACCCATTAGTTTGTGCAATGTTTTGTACAAAGTGATTTTTAACGCATCTGATTATTTTTGAGTTTTCTGCAGGTAATATGAAAGGGATTAAGCTTAGTAAGCACTGCCCTACCCTCACCCACCTCTTTTTTGCTGATGATACATTGCTATTTTTTAAAGCTGGCCCTCATCAAGCATTTACCCTTCTTCACATCCGCCAAAATATCAATCCATTTCAGGCCAAAAGTAAACTTAGCAAAATCCTCCATTTTCATTAGTAAGAACACATCACATTGCAAAGGTTTCATTGGAAATAGTGGAAGCACATCACATTGCCAAAAGAGATGGGAGGGCTAGGATTTCATGATCTCCATACCTTCAACAAAGCATTAATCTTCAAGCAGCTTTGGAGGATTATGACCCAACCATACCTCTTAGTCAGCAGGATTCTTAAAGGGAAATACTTCCACGATGGACCCTTACTCTCAGCAAAACTTAAGTAAAATAGCTCTTGACAATGGGCTACCTGGTGGAAACAATTGGAAAGCTTCAAACAAGGACTATTGTATCAGATAAGAGATGGCAAAGCATTGAAGATTTGAGAGATTCCATGGATTCCAAACCTGCCAGGTTTCAAACCAATGGGGAAACACCCAAGGAATACTGATCTAATCTGGGTCAGGGACCTTATGCATGCTACAGGTTGGAGATGGAATAAATGTTTAATTGAAGAGTGGTTTACCGCTGAGGAAGCAACTGCAATTATGGCAATATCAGGATTGGATCCACACAGCAAGGAAAATTTTATTTTGGCCCTGGAATAGCACTGGTAAACACTTTGTTGCCTCCACTTACTCTAAACTGATTGAGTATAGCTGGAGGAAGATGGACACTTCAAGAACTAGCCTCCACCAGACCGAGTTGAAGAGAGTCAGGAGATTAACTTGGAGATTAAATATCCAAGGAAAACTCAAGCATTTTATCTGGAGAGGGTTAAATAACATTCTTCCTGTCCTAGTGAACCTAAATGCAAAAGGCTTGAAGTTGAATCAGGTGTGCAAGTTCTGTGGGGAATAAGAGGAATCTTATGAGCATATTTTCTTTCATTTCTCAAGAGCCCTGTTGATTTGGAAACTATCATCAGTCTCTTGGGATGGACTAAGAGCAGATACAGTCAGTTTCAAAACTTGGTGGTGCTCCCTGTGCACAGTGCCTATCAAACCTACAGTAGAAGACATAATCCACTTTTCAAGCTACTTACTTTGGTAGATATGGAAGACTCGGAACCTATGGGTATTTCAGCGAACCTATAGGTCTGAGACAGACACAGTGAGGTTGGCTTTGGAAAATTGGCAGCTTCACTCAGTCTGCCTTTAAAGCCTTTGTCTTTAGTGCTTTTTACGTGTTTGTTCATAGATTGATTTTCCTGTTTTCCTAGGGTGTGATTTGTTGAGGTTTTTTGTAGGTTTTTTGTTAACTTGCTAGGTCCCTTGGGGGTACAGTGGCAAGTTTATTTTGTTGGCATTTCTATGCTGTTTCGGGAGTAAGATGTCAACTTCCGGGTTCATAGCCTTTGCCTATGCCAGAAGTATGCTCTTTCTCTTTTTGGTTAAGGTTGTGTTTAGTCTTCTTGGTTTCTTTGTGGACTGTAATGGGCTTGTTTGCCGTNAAAAAAAAAAAAAAAGAAGAGAGAGAGAGAGAGAGAGAGAGAATTAATGTTGGAGATCCACGTATTATATGACATTTTCTTGAATCACCTTTGGCAAAAAGTAAACCAGGCGAATGCGTAATTGCCAGCATCTTAAAATGTTGAGATATATCAAATTTAAAAGAATACAGGCATTTCTATTTAAAAGAATACAGGCATTTCTAGGTCTTTATGTTTCTTCTTTTGGTGAAATTTATTCCCTGAAAAAATAAAGTTGTGCCCTAATTTTCCCCATTATATTATACTAGTTTTTGTCCCGTGCATTTGCACGGAAAACTATATGATACATGAAAAAATAATAAAAATTATAAATAATAGTAAAAATCATAACAAAATCATTGATAAAAATTAAGAAAAAAAATATAAATATTCTTAAACACTTCTTTATAAAACAACGTCGTGGTTTTTCTATCGTAAAAAATCTCCCTCAGCTTAAATCAAAATCTTCAAACCCCACTGACTCGTAACTCTAAAAAGCGCCACGTATAATTGCTCATGACTAAATGCAGAGCTCTTCAGTAGTAAGCCGACGTGCGACAAAGACTGTCTTTGACTCTTATTGATCATGTCATAGCATAGGAAACACTTCTTTGTATTGTTTGTCCTTGACTCTTATTGATTGATAGAGATTGTCCTTGTTTCTTAATAAAAAAATACCATCTAAATATAAATAAGTAAATATAATATTAATTTTTTATATAAACAAAAATTTTTAAGTAATTGATAATGAGAATAGAATTACCCTTGCGGATTCAAGTTATTTCAACGATGTTCTTTTTATATATCTAAGATTTAATTTTTTTTTCTGATTTATATGAATATAAGCACATTTAACTAATTTTTATAAAATTTATTGAAAAAAGTTACTATTTTTTTTAAAAACTGATAAGATATTAAGATAATATTGTACTTAATATAAATGTGGGATTAATTAAAATAATTTTTTTTTAATTTAATCATTAACTAATTAAATTTAACTATAAGAAACCTTCTTAAATGTGAGATTAATGAGTAATTAATTAAAAAAATGTAACTCCTTTTGGAGGGAAAGTGAAAATATTTTTATTAAATGTTTTATTAAATGAGATTAGCTAGCAATTATATATATATAGATTGCCATAAATGGTTGAACTCTATAATTTACTAACAGGGAAAAGAAGACTTGTGAGTCGTGACTTCATATATACCTCGATGGCTCAATTATAAAAAAAACAAATAACATAAGAGAGAATAAAGAGGAAATGAAGCTAAATTCTCACATTCGACCAATTCCTTAAAGCTCAATTATGATGAACAGAAAAAATTAAAATGTATATATAGAGAGAGAGAGGGTTGGATGATAGATTGAACAGCAGTTGAACTTTTATGAGGTTTCTTAAACACTGTACAGTTAGATTCATTGAATAAGAAAAGAGGGTTCAGAATGAAACACGGAGCAAGGTTTGGGGACTGGAAACTTAGTAATTTTTTTTAAGAGCCCTCAAACGTAAAATAGAAAAGGGCTCCTCAGCTAAATAATGACCGCATTCCTCGATCAACCACACAAAACAAGGCTACACGTTGGAAAACGAAAAAACAAAAAATAAAATAAAATCACAACACACAAAATTAACAAAAATGCTCTCAGTAATTCCCCAACAGCGTCTCGAAGCAACTGGCGATCCCTCCGTCGTCCGGCGGGTCCAACCACCCCTCCACCGCCGCCGTATTATCAAAGCATACGAAATCGTTCCTAAACTCCAGCGAGTCAAAACAGGGTCCCAGACTCGGCAATTCCACGATCTCGCTCAGCTCCTCCGATGCTGACGTCATCGATGACGACGAGGACAGCGACGCGCTCGACGGCCGTGAGGTGGGGCCAGCGGATCCCAACCCCTCCATCGCCGCCGCCTTGGCGGCCGCCGCCTGAACGTCGCGGGGGCAGAGGGAGGCCGGGCGGGGCAGGGCCGACGCAATCTCCGGGAAATTGAGGGTCGCGGACGCGCCCTTGATGCTGAGGGCGGCGACGTCGTGTGCACGCGCCGCCATCTCGGGCGTCGGGAATGTCCCCAGCCAGATTCGCGACTTCTTGCGAGGCTCCCGGATTTCGGAGACCCATTTGCCCCAACTCCGCATCCGGACGCCCCGGTACACTGGGTGCTTCGTGGAGGAGTTGTGGCCGGAACCCCGGCTCCTCTTCATCTTCTTCGCCGTCTCCGGCGGCGGTTCCTCCGCGGAAGATGAGAACAGTAATGGGTTGTTATTTAGCTGATTTTGGGGATTTTCGGAATTCATGGTTGGGTCGAAATTGGCTTATTCGGCCCAAAAACTGTTAAAATTGTGCGGGTGTTTTTGGGGTGTGATTTTGATTTAGTGCATGTGGGATTTTTATATGATTTCCATACATGGAAAATTTACCAATTTTTTGGCTGTGACGCTTGCACGTACAAGATGTTGAAAAGCTTTTATCAGGAAATGGAAAGAATATTTAGTGTTATATATACACACACAATGATAGATATATATATTTTTTTGTTTTTATTTGGCTTTATTTTTTATTTAATATATTATTAACGACACTTGTATTTACAGAAGAGATAATAAATAATGGTATAAATGGACCCATGGCCGTGGAGGGATCGGGTACAATTCTGCTACACAGTAATAAAATTGGGTCGGTCCCCCTTTACAATACACCACGCAATCTCTCATTTCAGTTTTTTCGTAACTTTTCTGGGTTTCACCTATGTTGGACTCCTCAACACTGTATATTTATCCCCTTATCATACTTCATATTAAATTGATGAAATTCATGTTATAAGTTGAAAAAAAATATATCTTCTACGTGGTGGGATGTCAGTTTATTGTGTCATCCGAGGGAAACTTAAACAATTCTGATTCATAGTGTTACTTAATTATTAATTTCCTAATTCCATTCCATACATTTGTATAATACAAATATATTAAAGTTTAAAACACACGATTGCAAATTAATCAATGTGAATATTCATGATTAATTTGTTTGTCGAAGTTGAATTCGAGACAAAGTAACTACTTTAATTAGGGGTGAAAAGGAGGTGACACTTGAGGTAGCAGATCAGATTTAACTTTATAAGCTATTGTATTTCATGTTTAGCTGGTACAAAATGACCCTCGACCGGCTCGGTTCAACATGATTTATCTCCCTCGCTGATGGATGATATTCGTGACCTGCAAAAACTCAATACCGGAGTGGGTTTTTCGGCGAAGAGCCTTAAATGTTTAAGTTAGAGAGAGCTATTGAAAACGATGAACAGTACTATATGTAAGTGCATAGTGAGAGCAATGTTCTAAAGGGCATACCTCATTCCCTTTTATAAGGAGATGCTATCTTGTTGCCCAAAACTGACCGAGTGAGCTGCCCGGATTGCCCGTACAGCCAGTCTGTACTGCCCAAACTGCTCAATTCTATTAGGCCACGTGGCTCTATCCACGTGTGGTCCTTATCCTATTAATATTCTTTCTTATCCATTAGTCTGACTTATAATTATACTGCCTAATCGTGCGATTGGCCCAGATCACGTCGAGGCAGAATGTTGCGTATGTCGAGCTTACGTGCCATGTCCTCTAGGTCGATCACACGACCAACCATGTCTTCAGATCGACTTTTCACTAGTCCATCTGAGGGTCCTAACTCGACCTGCAGTGTTTCTTTAAACCTCTAATGTCCTCCTCGATCTGAAGACTCCTTGTTCTTGTAATGATGTTCGACCTCTGTTCGGCCTACCTGTCCTCTTGTTCGACCATCCTATTCGCCCAGTCCAGTCAGACGGATTACCAGGTTTGTTCTACTTGGTGTGGTATCCCATAACACTAGCTAAATTCTATACATCCGACGTAAAATCCCTCTATAATTTCCACACATGTTATGCATCTAATACTTATGCTTTTTTATTTTATTTTATTTTATTTTCCAAACATCAAATTTCATTACTAAGGAGATGCTTTGATATAAGAGTTTTTTATTTTGTTTGGTTAATTTTAAAAAAGTTTGTATGATTAGTGGATAATGGGATTTCGAGTTTATATTAAAATAATATTTCAAATAAAATAATTAAAGTTGATTTTATGTAAAAGTAAAAGAGAGATGATGTGAAGTAATGGTTAGCTAAAATTATGTGAGTTGATGAATAGTGTATTAAAGTATTAAAGTTGATGTACATGTAAGAATGATTTGTTGGTATTATTTATTTATATTCATAATATTGAGGATAGTGGGTGATATGTCAAATTGTCCCGAATCGCTCGACCGCTCCTCTCGAACCGGATTGAGTCTTCTTGATCACCGGCACCTGCAAAAGACGCCGGGGGTGGTCCCGACGCGAACTCTATGACGCTCAAGTCATTATCGGATTTTAAGAGGAACTGGTAGAATAACGAGACAAGTATGTATTTTATATGTCTCCTCCCTTAAAGTAAAGAAACTTGTTCTCTTTATATAGACGTCAGTGGTTGGGTCTCACAAGACTCCTTATGTAATCATGAGTCCCTTCCACCTCTGTCTCTCATCCGACACTATCTTGTCCAGGATCTTAGAACCCCTAGAATCCTCCATGCTTCCAATTCTCCAAAACGTGAGGAATCAAACTCCTCCTTTCATAAAGGATCGCCACGTCATCCACCGCGCTCAAGCGTAGCATCATCGGTCATCATGTCGAGCTCATCTTCTCTGCTCGGCCCAATTAGCAGGTAAGTTTTAGTTCCCCCCTAGCATCTTGTCCTTCCGATCTCGTGACCCCAAAACAATGAGTGGATCAGCCGAACTCATTCCT
Source organism: Striga asiatica (assembly GCA_008636005.1). Classification (NCBI taxonomy): domain Eukaryota; kingdom Viridiplantae; phylum Streptophyta; class Magnoliopsida; order Lamiales; family Orobanchaceae; genus Striga; species Striga asiatica. The sequence continues at coordinate 224,263 of BKCP01000336.1, read as the reverse complement.
CCAATTCGATCATACCGAGCCGC
>BKCP01000336.1:180889-224220 GCA_008636005.1 Striga asiatica | reverse complement strand
GAAATAAAGAAATTGGTACATGAACATCGAGTGAGCCTGACCACATTAAGCGCGTATGCTCGGCATGCATTCATCTAATGAGTCGCACTTGTCCCATTTCTAGGTTATTATAAGTAGCCCCGCTGTTATTATGACCTAATGTCGTCCTATCTTGACCCTTTGACATCCATGTCCCTTCTCGGTTTAGCCGGCGGTTCGAGTTAGTTTTGGTTCGTGATTTTCGGTCTGAGTCTTATTCTGAAATTTAAGTAATTTTTCGAGCCAAACCAAATTAGTTAAGCGTATCAGTCAAATTTCCGAAATTAGAATTATTTTAGGGAACCCAAAGAGCGTTCCTTTTTATCCGGATGAGTAATCTGATAGAGTAGAGCATCCTAGCATATTATTGAGCATATGACGAGCATAGTACTTAGTATATTTGTTTGCTTATATTCTTATGTAGCTTGAGGAGTCAGCTACCAGCACAGTCGCACTTACCTATTTTCAAAGCAGATCAGGTGGGGACCCAGTCTGGGTTATACATTGAGTATAATAGTCGATATCATATTCAGGTATGTATATGAGTTTTATCCGCTTGGGGTTAAGGCCGAGTTGTCCTTCCCTTAGTTCTGGTGGTGGCCAAGTTTGCCTTAAATATACCATCAGAGTGTGCACACGGTACCGGCCAGAGTGTCCAGGAGTTACCGGCCAGAGTGTTCGGGAGATTACAGTTACCGGCCATAGTGTCCGGGAGTTTCAGTTACTTATATATACCCGTTCTGTGATATCATTATTATTATTGTTGTTTACATTAGAATGGGTTTTTATGGAGTACAAGTGGACCGTACTCACCCCCACTTTATATTTTCAGATGGCAGAGTCGGCGGGCAGGCGTGAGTCGAGCTGTGGTGGTTGTGGTCGTGGAGATGACACAGTGAGCCATTCCAGGGACATTTGTTATCATGTTTTGTATAACTAATATTTTCACGTATTTTCAGACTTTCCGCTATGCTTGCTTTTATTTCGAACTTGCATGACAGTACTTTCAGACTTAAATAATTTACCCAGTTCGCTAGTACGAACAGGACCAGTTAAAAATGCAAGATTCGATAAAAGATTTAAATCTGATTTTCTTAAAGTCTAAACCAGTTGATAGACGTAGTTAAGGAAAACGGATTTTCAAAGCAAATAAGTTTTTAGCTGCATCCCGAGATAAGTTTGCAAATGATTGTGAAAAATTTATAAGCGTTTTCGAGGGTAACATTTGCGAAAAAATTGGCCCTAAGTAGAGGGATGTTGCAGTTGGTATCAGAGCACTTTTGTGCTTCTGAATGTTTTCAAAGACAAGAAATTTTACAAAAACCTGACCACACCACACTCACGCCGCGCCGACTACCAGGTAAGTAAGTGCATGCTGTAAAAGTTTTTCAAAGTTTAGATAAGCAAATTGTACTATGTCTATGCTCAATAGGATTCAGATAATCCGAACTTTAGATGCTCAGATCAGTATAAGACTCCTAGCAGTATCAGATATGTCCTCTATCAGAATTCAAAACTCTAGATTCGAACTCTAGATTATCGAGTTATTTTCAGCAACTCGTCAAGAAATTTGTGCCTATTCCAGTATTCAGCATTTCCTTTCAGCCTTACTCAATTTCATCTCCTGTTCTGACCAGTTACGCGGCTTATTCTCAGATGGCCCGTCGTCCGAACCAAGCTCAGAGAGAGATGATCCAGGCTGAGGTAGTCGCCCAGTTTTGCGGCTACAACCCAGATAAGTTTTTGGGGTAGGGAGATCCTCGCTTAGTTGATGAGTGGATCCAGGGTCTCGAGGCCATTTTCAAGATCATCGAGTGCTCCGAGAGGCACAACATTCTGTGTGTCCAGGTCCAGATGACAGGAGACGCCAGGCTGTGGTGGAACTCCTACTGGGGCATGCGCCCTAGTGAGAAGGAGAACCTCACATGGCCACAGTTCAAGGAGATGCTACGGGAGAAGTATTACCCGGATACCTACAAGGCTGAGATAGAGCGCCAGTTCTTGGCGCTTAAGCAGGGCCACCGCTCCGTGGATGAGTACGAGCGGGAGTTTGTTCGTCTTGGGTCCTTTGTCCCTTATCTGTGGACACCGAGAAGAAGAAGGCGAGACGGTTCCGTGATGGATTACTGCCAGCTATCCGTCACCACATAGCGGGACATGGCGTCCAGTCTTACGCCGATGTCGTCGCTAAGGCCCAGGAGACAGACGCCAGTCTCAGGATGGATCTAGTACAACCATCAGTTCAGCCCCCAGTGTTGCCCCCAGCTCAGTATCCGATATTGTCGCCAGCTCAGCCAGCGCCTGTCCAGCAGGCGAAGCCTAAGAACAAGAGGAAGTGGAAGGGTCAGCAGGATGACTGGAGGAACAGGTAGAGACAGCCACAGGTTCCAGCATGTGGCACATGCGGACGCCCACACCGCGGAGAGTGTCTTGCTGAGCAGAACGTCTGCTTTCACTGTCGGAGGCCCGGACATACCATCCGGAACTGTCCGGATAGGCAGCAGCAGCAGCAGCCCTGACAGCAGCAGCAGAGGCCGCCTCAGCAGTAGAGGCGAGGACAGCAAGCACAGGTTTATGCAGTCGAGCAGGCTGAGGTAGAGAAAAACCCATGTACTATGTCTGGGATGATTATTTTGAATGATGTGTCTATATTTGCCTTATTAGACAACGGTGCAACGCACTCTTTTGTGTCGACTCGATGTGTAGAGGCCATTGGAGTTCAGCCCATCAACACTGTTGACCCTCTAGAGGTGAGTCTAGCCTCGGGAAGGAAGATAGCGACGAGCTCCAAGGCAGAGGACCTTAACCTTAGTATTAGCGGCCGAATCTTGAAGGCCGAAGCTTATGTTATCGAGATGAGAGATTTTGACCTCATTCTCGGTATGGATTGGTTGATGCGTTATCAAGCGAACATTCGTTGCCACAATCGAGAGGTTATTCTTCATCTTCCGAAGGACAGTCAGATCACGTTTTTGGGCTCGAAGACGCGAACCCTACCTCGTGTCGTTTCGATGGCAAAGGCGAGGAAGATTCTGCACAGAGGAGATTGTCAGGGTTACCTGGTGAGCCTTGTCGATGAAGGATCGAGAGCACAGACACCTCATGACGTTTCAGTTGTGCTTGAGTTTGTGGATGTGTTCCCAAATCAGCTACCAGGAGGACCACCCAGCAGGCAGGTGGAGTTCACCATTGATCTTGTTCCAGGAGCATGACCGGTGTCTAAGGCACCATACCGAATGGCTCCGAAGGAGTTGCAGGAGCTGAAGACGCAGATCGAGGAGTTGTTGAAACTCGATTTTATCCGACCAAGTCTCACCTTGGGGAGCACCCGTCCTATTCGTCAAGAAGAAAGACGGATCCATGAGAATGTGCATCGATTATCGGGATCTCAACCGGTTAACGGTGAAGAATAAGTATCCCCTCCCCAGGATGGACGACTTGTTTGACCAGCTGAGAGGAGCTTGCGTATTTTCCAAGATCGATTTACGCTCAGGCTATCATCAACTGAAGATTAAGGAGTCCGATGTAGTCAAGACTGCTTTCCAGACGAGATATGGGCACTACGAGTTCGTGGTTATGCCGTTTGGTCTGAGCAATGCGCCAGCGGTGTTCATGGACTTGATAAATCGTGTGTTCCATCAGTACTTAGACCAATTTGTTATCGTCTTCATTGATGACATTTTGGTCTACTCCAAGAGTTTGGAGGATCATAAGCAGCATCCGAGGGTTGTTCTCAGGGCCCTTTTAGGTGAGAAAAGCTGTACGCCAAGTTCTTTAAGTGTGAATTTTGGCTGAAGCGAGTGGCATTTCTAGGCCACATCATCACCGAGAGAGGCATAGAGGTTGATCCGGCGAAGATTGCCGCAGTTCGGAATTGGTCAACACCCAGAAGTCCCACCGAGGTTCGCAGTTTTCTCGGTCTAGCAGAGTACTATCGCAGATTTATCAAGGGATTTTCGAAGATTGCCCTCCCTTTGTCCAAGTTAACGAGGAAATCTGTAAAGTTTGAGTGGACGAGTCATTGTGAGGAGAGCTTTCAGGAGCTCAAGAAGAGGCTTACGACGGCTCCAGTGCTGACTATTCCGGATCCTACTCGAGGTTTCACCATCTATAGTGATGCCTCGAAGCAGGGTCTTGGGTGTGTGCTAATGCAAGATGGCCAAGTCGTTGCATACGCTTCACGTCAGTTGAAGCCACATGAGCAGAATTACCCTACGCACGACCTAGAGTTGGCAGCGATTGTGCATGCACTCAATTATCTGTATGGTGGTCGATGCGAGATAATTACCGATCACAAGAGTTTGCAGTATATCTTCACACAGAAGGAGCTCAACATGCGCCAGAGGCGATGGTTGGAGCTTGTGAAGGATTATGACTGCACCATACAGTATCATCCGGGGAAGGCGAACGTGGTAGCAGACGCCCTAAGCCGAAAGGTGAGGGGTGAGTCAGTTTGTGCTATCACCGACCAGCGCCAGCTTATTAGAGAGTTTTCCCGGATGCAGATTGAGGTCTTCGACTCATGTCCTAAGGAGATTTCGGGGAGTGTTAGCTCGATGCAAGTTCAGCCCATGCTGAGAGATAGAATCCGGCGAGAGCAATCCTGCGATCAGTTCATTCGCACTTTAGAAGCGAAGGTTCACGCCGGAGGCATAGAGGGCTTTTACCGAGGCACAGATGGAGCCTTGGAGTTGAAAGGCCGCATTGTCGTGCCAAAAGTCGAGACTTTACGCAAGGAAATCTTGACTGAGGCCCACAGTGCGCCATATTTAGCCTACCCTGGGAGTACCAAGATGTACCACGACCTGAGAAGGTCGTTCTGGTGGCGAGGAATGAAGAGAGATGTAGCAGACTTCGTGAAGAAGTGTTTGGTCTGTCAGCAAGTTAAGGCCGAACACAAGAGTCCCATAGGTCTGCTACAGCCACTTGAGATTCCCAGCTGAAAGTGGGAAGAGGTTACCATGGACTTCGTCACGGGACTACCTAAGTCGTCCGAGCATCACGACGCAATTTGGGTAGTGGTGGACAGGCTGACGAAAGTCGCACACTTTATTCCTGTGGCGATGACCATGTTGATGGATCAGTTAGCCGAGGTATATATCCGTGGTGTTATCCAACTCCACGGAGTGCCCGTTACGATTATATCCGATCGAGATCCCAGATTCACCAGCCGATTCTAGGAGAGTTTGCATGAGGCAATGGGTACCCAGTTAAAGTTCAGTTCGGCTTACCATCCAGAGACGGACGGCCAGTCCGAGAAGACAATCCAGACGCTCGAGGATATGCTCCGAGTCTTGATTCTGGACAGAGGTGCTAAGTGGGAGAAATGGCTGCCACTAGTTGAGTTCGCCTATAACAACAGTTATCAGGCGTCTATCCAGATGGCTCCCTACGAAGCTCTTTATGGCCGCAAGTGCCGTTCGCCCCTTTATTGGGATGACGTCGAAGAGCGACGAGTACTCGGTCCGAAGTTGATCGAGGAGACAGTTGAGCAGGTAGCCTGGATGAGAGAGAGGCTCAAAACAGCCTAGAGTCGGCAAAAGTCCTCAGTCGACAAGCATAGACGAGAGATGCATTTTGAGCCCAGAGATAATGTATTCCTGAAGGTTCGACCGATGAGAGGTGTCATTCGCTTCGGGAAAAGAGGGAAGTTACATCCTCGCTATATAGGCCCGTTCGAGATTCTTGAGCGAGTGGGCGAAGATGCCTATCGAGTAGCCCTGCCTCCCGAGTTGGCTAGCGTGCATAACGTGTTCCACGTTTCGATGTTACGCCCATACGTGTGCGATCCCGAACATGTGCTTCAGCACAGCGAGATTCAGCTTCAGCCAGATTTGACTTACGAGGAGCAGCCGATAGCAGTATTGGATCGAAAGGTCCTTCGGCTCAGGAACCGAGACATCCCCTCGTTTTTATCAGATGGAATCGGCATGGACATTCAGATGCCACTTGGGAGCGCGAAGCGGACATCAGATCCCGTTTCCTAGATTTTCAGTTCTGATTTGTATCTAGTTGTATGTAATTCCCCAGTTTAGTATTTCCGAGGGCAGAAATATTTTAAGGGGGATAGATTGTAATAGCCCAGTTCTGTATTAATAAAAATGATAGTTCTTAGTTCCAAGTTTGAACTGTTTCTTTTTATTAATACTGCTCGTCTTGAGTTCCGAGCCCAGTTATTCTGCTATTCAATCCCAGTTATTTAATTCCGGTCCATTTATTTTTTTAGAAATGGATTTTATCCAGTCGGAATTAATTATTTTAGTTGATGAATAATCAGAACCGAGTATGTTCCGATAAATCGTCCAATTCTAGCCGTGTCTGGAACCGAGTTGTTCGGTCACGAGTATCGCGCATAGTTCGTGCCTAGTCGAGTATCGAGCCCTAGCAGTGCCGAGTCTCGTTCGAGCCCTAGCCATGCTCATAATCTTACTTAGAATATTTTCTAAGTATGAGTCGATCATTTTATCAAGCCCTGGACCAAGTCTCTCGGTCACGACGAACCCCGCACCGAGCTCGTGCAAGGGTTCAAGCCCTCGCGCCCTAGTGCCGCGACCAAACCATGCCGAGAATGCTCAAGTCTTGTCCGAGCATTCATGGATAAATTTTCCTAAGTATTTTGGTTCTTTATTGAGCCACAAGTTCAGCCCTAGCCAAGTATCCTACTCGGTCCAAGTGATGCCGAGCCCAAGCCAAAACGGCCGCACCCTAGTCCGCGCGAGAGTGGCTAGTGCCGTGCGAGATAGAGCTCGAGTCATGGCCAAACACTTATGGGATTTTTCTAAGTGTTGAGAGCTTTATTTCAGCTCTTAAGCTCGGCCCAAGATCATCCCGCGCTCAGCAGCGAGTCCAGCTCGTCGCCTCGGGCCAGCCCAGCAATGCCGTGCCCGTGTCCCTTGCGCCAGGCCCAACGGCAGCATGGTAGTCCATCTTCTCGGGCCCAATGTGGAGTTTTCGGCCCACTTCTCCATATCCCAACTCCATGCGTGTATTAAGGGGTTGATTAGGGATTAATTCAGCTAATATTGCCCTAAGCAAGTTTAAATAATGGTCATCTATCATTAAGACAAAGTGGAGCATATGCAAGCTAATATTATAATGTATGTAGGTTTGGAATTATCCCCCACTCACCTCCAGCCGACCAGAATCCTTCTCCACCAACATGGTCTGCCAAAACCACCAGGATTCCCCTCCAAGACCGTGCCAAGCAAGTCCCAAGGTCAGCTCCACCATGCCTTGCGCGTGAAAAGAGAGAGTGGGCATTTGTGTCCCTCACTTGGAGCCTAGTTATATCCGCCCATCTCTACCTATTTAAGGCCATTCTCAGCTGATTGTTGAAGCTCTTGGAGACTTTAAACACTTGAGTTTATTGATAGGAGTTGAGCAAAACGGAGACCAAAGTCCTAAGCCCTTAGTCGCGCGCGTGCACCCGAGGAGGAGGAGGTTCGCTCTTTGGCTTGTTCCAGCCGTGCCTCTCAAAGCTTAGCATCTTCCAAATATTATTTGGATTTTTCTAAGTGTTTTGAGTCTATCTTTCTCAGCCATTTAAGCCTCAAGTCGAGGCCAAGTCCGAGTGGCCGTGAGTAGACCCGAGCTAGGGTCTTTGGCACTATTCTTGTGTTCGAGCAAGATAAGCTCCTACTCATTATTTTTCCCAGCTTATACATGACATTTTAAGATTTATCATGTATAAAAATGATGCCATGCACGTGATAAATGTTGAGTTCTGAATTTTCACATTTGAAGCCCTAATTTCAGACTTTTATGTACGTGCATGACATGGCCGAGTTTCATAGCTTAAAAATCCTCAAAAATCATGAGTATGACATGGTTAAAAGATTAGCATGCTTTAAGTTCATATGTTCGGTCAAGTTGGTTAGTGAATTTGAGCCATTTTCACCCCCGAACCAAGTCTATATGCATGCAAGTATTTAGCGAATGTCCTAGCCTCAGTAGCAATGATTTTGGATTTAGATTATTTGGCCCTAAGTCAAATTGCATGTTGAGCATGTTCTTTTTGGTGACCTAGTGTGGCCTCATGCCTAATCGGCCCTATAAGCCCACCTCATTAACCAACCGGGGTCTCTCAGTGACTTTTGACACTTTTAAGTGTATTATGTCATATTATGTTGGGTTGGTTCAGTAGTCACTGGAAATAGTGGCCGGAAGTCCGGCAAGGACCGACTAGGGTCACCCGCCGCGCCAGTCGCACGTGCCGTGCCCATGCCGCGTCGCAGAGGCCAGGCAGTGCCTCTGTCCGTGCCCGCGCTTAGCGCTCGCGAGGCACCGCAGCCCCAGCGCACGCGACAGCGCCCANGTCGCCCGGCAGCACCCTGACATCCTTAGCCGCGCCCGAGCCGCGCGAGTAGTGCCTGGCCGTGTCAGTTCTCGTGCCAGACGCACTCGGGTCGTGCCAGCCGCACGCCCAGTGCCCAGTCAGCCCGGGTACGCGTCAGCCCCGCGTCCCTCATGTTCGGTCGTGCCCAGCAGCGCGCCAACACTCCTAGTGACCCTCGGTTGTGCCCAGTAGCACCCGAGTGGCACCAGTCGTGCCCGTGCTCACGCCAGCAGCGCATCAGAGCACCCAGCCACCCTTAGCCGTGCCCAGCAGCACCTAGTGGCACCAGTCGTGCCAGGGCTCGTGCCAGTCGCACCGCCCGCGCCCAGCAGCGCCTAGCACTGAGGCTGGTCGCACCCAGCTCGTGCCTAGTGTCGTGCCAGGGCCCCAGCCGGCCCAGCACAGGACCGAGCCCGGCCAATCCATGCAGCCCGAGACCACCCGGTCCAGAGTGAACCAGCGGTCCAACCCGGTCCGGTTCAGCCCGACCCGGTTCAGTTAGTGAGCGAACCGGCCGGTTTAGCCGGCGGTTCGAGTCAGTTTTGGTTTGTGATTTTCGGTCCGAGTCTTATTCCGATATTTTAGTAATTTTCCAAGCCAAACCAGATCAGTTAAGCGTATCAGTCAAATTTCCGGACTTAGAATTATTTTAGTGAACCCATAGAGCGTTCCTTTTTATCCGGATGAGTAATCTGATAGAGTAGAGCATCCTAGCATATTATCGAGCATATGACGAGCATAGTACTTAGTATATTTGTTTGCTTATATTTTTATGTAGCTTGAGGAGTCAGCTACCAGCACAGCCGCACTTACCTATTTTCAAAGCAGATCAGGTGGGGACCCAGTCTGGGTTATACATTGAGTATAATAGTCGATATCATGTTCAGGTATGTATATGAGTTTTATCCGCTTGGGGTTAAGGCCGAGTTGTCCTTCCCTAAGTTCTGGTGGTGGCCCAGTTCACCTTAAATATACCATCAGAGTGTGCACACGGTACCGGCCAGAGTGTCTGGGAGATTACAGTTACCGGCCATAGTGTCCAAGAGTTTCAGTTACTTATATATACCCGTTCTGTGATATCATTATTATTCTTGCTGTTTACTTTAGAATGAGTTTTTATGGAGTACAAGTGGACCGTACTCACCCCCACTTAATATTTTCAGATGGCAGAGTCGGCGGGCAGCCGTGAGTCAAGCTGTGGTGGTTGTGGTCGTGGAGATGGCACAGTGAGCCGTTCCAGGGACATTTGTTATCATGTTTTGTATAACTAATATTTCCACGCATTTTCAGACTTTCCGCTATGCTTGCTTTTATTTCGAACTTGCATGACAGTACTTTCAGACTTAAATAATTTACCCAGTTCGCTAGTACGAACGAGACCAGTTAAAAATGCAAGATTCGATAAAAGATTTAAATCTGATTTTCTTAAAGTCTAAACCAGTTGATAGACCTAGTTACGGAAAACGGATTTTCAAAGCAAATAAGTTTTTAGCAACATCGCGAGATAAGTTTGCAAATGATTGTGAAAAATTTATAAGCGTTTTCGAGGGTAACATTTGCGAAAAATTGGCCCTAAGTAGAGGGGTGTTGCATTGTAGCAAATTATTTTTATTTTACCGAGCACCGAATCGAATGATTCATTTCTCGGGTCGATCTCTTGAAGAAAGCGGTTCGGAATTTAGAAATGGTATTGATAACACATTAAAGGAAAATAAATCCTAAACATACTAATCAAAAGATTGGTTTTTAATGAATTATTAACTAAGAAATCAAATAAACAACAATCTACCTAAAAATATAAACGACACAAAGATAAAGAAGCTAGGGAATCGGGAATAATCGCTTCCGGTTCTACACACATTTAACGGCAATCAATAACTCGGTTAAAAGGCTCAATTAATTGACTCAATTAGCGGTTTATCCTAAATAACTCCTCGTAACATGCGAATAATCATAAACGAATTAATTAACGAAACAATTAACGCATAGACAATACGTCTCCGAACATGTCTACTCTAAACGAGCCAAATTCCACCAATTTCTCCCCTCGGTTTTGAAATCGACTAATTCTACGACTCCTCCCCTTTGGGTTCTAAAAGTCGCTAATTCGTAGAATTAACAAACTCTAACTCAACAAATCAATATTCAATCACAAACCAAAGTGTCACTCTTCGATTATATCAACAAATTAACTTAAGTGTCACTCTTAGGTTATAACGATTTATCGAGTATGATTTTATCTATTCATAATTAAAACAACTCGTCAAGATTGAGCTATCATCATGCACATAAACGAGAACAAACCGGAATGATTATCCCTTAATCCTAGCTAAGGAATTAGCTACTCATTATGAGATCAACCACAACAAAAGAATTAACACAAGCTTTCATATTCATAATCAAATGAGGAAAACTTACTATTAATCCAAGTCGAGAATCGAAATCAAACATACAAGCCAAACCGAGTTCTTGAGGAATGCTTAATCTCCAAAATAAAAACAAGAAAAATAAGCAAGAAGAACAAGAGAAAGAGAAAGAGAAGGAGAAGAGGTGATAACCCCCTTCAAGAAGGCATGCCTTGAAGTCTTGCACTTCACCCCCTTTTATACTACTCCTCATCAAACATTCATGCTAATTTTAAGGCACCATAATCTCAAGACATGGAGTAAAACATGGAGGAAATGGCACAAAACATGGAGGAGAACATGGTGGCTCAAAACATGGAGAAAACATGGAGAAAAGTAGAAGAAAACATGGAGAAAAGCTGCCAGACAGGGTTAGCAGCCGCTAACCCCCCTTAGAGGCCACTAAACATTTCAGTACAAACTCTCTGGCCCCGCTATGATTGGTTAGCGCCGCTAAGGAGAAAAATGGGCTGCGCGACTTTGCGTTTCGGGCTCGTTTGGGCTCGTCCGAACTCGAGATTGAGTTTCGTTTTTTTCAATGATGCTTTCAAATTCAACTTTTGCCCAGAATACAATCCTCTAGGGTCTTCCAACCTTCAAAGGCTCGGTAGTTTGCTGGACTTTACGTTTCGACCCTGTTCGGATTCGTCTGAACTCGAAATTGGATTATGCTTTTTCTTATGTGTAGTTATGGAACTCCTCTATGCAACCATGATTGCTCGGTCGATTTTCGGGTTAAATTTATTCGTTAAGGTGCTTCTGACCTGCACACCAAAGACAATAAAAAAAACATAGAAAACCGACAAAATATACGAAAAACACATAAAAAGCTAATATAGAGCAAAACACACAACAAACTACAAAAGGAACTAAAAACTAACCAAAAAGACCTAAAACGGGGGAAAAAGAACGACAAAACAGGAATAAAAAACATAACAAAAATGGTCACAACAACTCCTCCACACTTAAACCTTTGTTCATCCCGAACAAAGAGAAAAGAAAACAAAACACGAGCATAGATACGGATTCAAATAAGAAGAGCCTCAAAATGTCTAACTCAATCAGGTCGAATTCCAATGACCGTACGACCATATGCCTCCAATATCGACTTGGCCTTAAAATGACAAACTCTCAACATATAGATCATCATATATGCCTCACTCATTTTCTTGTTCGAATATGTGATGGGTTTGCTAAAAATTAGTCGACATTCACATTTCAACATATGCTTGCCAATCGTCTAAATTACTCGGAATCAATCAAAGCTCAAAATTTTTGAATCAAGAGGACTTCTCGGGTTGTAATGTGGGATGTTGGTAAAGGTAAGGATATATATGTGGACAAGAAGCTCAAATAAACAATCGAAGTTCTCGAGTAATAGAATACTCGAATGTGCGCCACTCGACCAAAATAAACAAGATAGCACACATACCGTCCACAAATGTATCCACAAACAACACATAAATGCTCCATTCGAATTGCAATATTGCTTGACTTATTACACATTTTTTTTTTTATTTAGAGAGTTACTATTTCCGAATAAGCTCGAATCGTATGGAAAATATTCCTTAGGTTTAAACATTGGAGGTCATCCTAGTGTCCTAAAGTAGTTTTCAAATACTCATTACTCGTTAAAATGAATAACAAGTAAGCGGAGTAGAATCCAATCGATTCGTCTTGCGAGCTCTCATGTATTATTATTTTTATTTTTATTTTTTATTTTGGTCAAGCATAAAATGAAACTCGATTTCCACCTCATTCAATAACGACTCCGTCTTTACCAATCATCACACAGATCAATACATTATATGTACGGCTGAGAAGAAATGGCTCAAGGCTCAAACGGGTTAATTGGGAATATAATTTTAGGACTAAAGAACAAGGCAAAATGAGCTAACAAACAAAACGCCTATATCATTTTCAAAATTTCAAACTCTAGCTGATTCTTTTCAAATAGACTCAAGGCAAGTTCTAATCATTCGAGAATACGACCAATATCTTTCAAAATAAAAGTAAGGATCAAAACCTCACAAGGTAAATAAATGTCACTCAAAGCAATCAAGTAAATATCGAGGCAATGATCAATACGTCCGTCATCACAACTTCCCAATTTCATCAAACATTTATCAACAAATCATATAATCCACCAATACCACATGCTTAACGACATAAAAAACCTAAAACTAGACCGGTCCACCATATAAGCATGCAAAATCCAAGTAAACTCCCACACACTTAAAATGAAGCAATGTCCTCATTGCTTCCAGACATAACCGGGAAGTTCAAATATCAAGACTTAGCAATTTTACATCATGAACCAATTTAGCATCGACACAATAACACAAAACTCAAAAGAAAAGAAGACAAAAAGAGAAAAGGGTGTGCAAACCGAAGGTGCATCGATGAGGATAATCGTTCACGTGCAATTCTTTTGCCCACGCTCAACCCGGGACTATGGTTTTTTCTAGTTAGCTCAACCACCATGCTACAAGCTCGTCTCTGGCAAGAAAATCACAACACCCCAAAACTCCCATTATTCAAAAATAAAAATAAACTAAAAAGCATAAACGAAACACACAAGAAAGTAGTAAATCACTTGGGTTGCCTCCCAAGAAGCGCTTGTTTAACGTCATTAGCTTGACGAAACCTGTACAAATCAACCAGGATCAAAAAAGAAGTAACGATCATGCCACGCCTTCGTATTTTCGAGAAGTGGTAGCACGGAAAGATTGGCGAGAAGGCTGGTACGGTGGATCCGGGTGGCTATGTTCTTGGTGAACCGGGTTCGAGCACAAGCGATCCCCAATTCTAGACGCAGAGCTTTTCCTATCCGAGCTCTGTCGTCAACCTCCAGAACTATAAGCACATCTGTGGAGCAAGTCGAACTGAATCCTCCCCACTTCGTAATACAGTGCAACGGCCTCGAATACAAATGCTTCAACTCGGAGGTGAGAGGAGTGACTTGAGAATCAAGCCCATGGATCTCCTTCTCTGAGATATCATCAACGTCTCGCTGGAGCTCATCGTCTTCTTCTTTGGCCTCACAAATTTGCTTCATCATACGGGCTTGAGTATCAAGCACAAAGTAGGGGTCGTCGACTTGGGCCTCGATTAAGTCGGTATGTGCTGTAATAATCTCCATTTGTGCACTCAGTCGAGCACATCCGAGCTCAATCTTGACATCTCGAGTGGTCTGGGCAGGTATGCGAGCAAGGATGAGGTCGAGCTTTTCATTGTAAGTCAAAGCAGCCTCTCGAGGTTCATCCTTATGTGTAGATTCTCCTTGAGCGGTGGGCTCGGGAGAGACATTGGTAACTCAATCCTCCAAGACTTGCACGCGCTCCACTAGGTTCTCGATTATGGACTCAATATGGCTCCTTCGGGCCGCTTAAGAAGCTAAAAGAGCGAGGACCTGGTCGAGCTTCGCATTGTATTCCGAGGAATCCTCGAGGGACTCGTATGACTGCTCGATAGGCCAGGAATCCCACTGCTGCTGGTAGGGATATGTCCAAGTCTGGCCATAGTCCCAAGAATCGTGGTATGGTGGTGACTGGTTAAGAGGGGCACACCGGGTTGCGGTCTCTTCTTCCTGAGTTAACCGGGATGATGCAAAATCATAGATACGGTTGAGCTTCTCGTTAAACTCGTGGGACTCGTAATATTGCTCGACCGGGAAGGGGTAACAGCATTGCTCGGAAGAGTATGGATAAGGTTGGACGTGGTACCCGGTGTGACAGCTCGGCTCGTTCACCCAAGATTGGGTGTGCGGATATGGGAAAGCACGGTTGAAGTTCATAATACCTGCACACCAAAACAGAACAACTACACGTAGCCACGAAATATATATATATATAATTTTTTATTTTATTTTTCTTTTTTTTTTGCGATTTTTTTTTGAAAATATACCAAAAACAAGAAAAATGGAAAATAAGAAAATCGAGAAAAGCAGTGCTTCAAGCTCTACCAGTTTTCACCATGTCCTGTTTCAAGTTGCCAAAAAGCATTTGCAAAGAGATATCCAGAATCTGTGCTCAATTCTGGTGGAAATCTAAGGAAGAAGGGTCCTCTGGCATTCACTGGAAGAGTTGGACTAAAATGGCTCTCCCCAAGCTGCAAGGTGGCATTGGTTTCCATGACATTCAACTCTTCAATCAAGCTCTGATCTGCAAACAGCTTTGGAGGATCACCTCTCAGCCTGATCTCCTTGTAAGCAAAATTTTGAAGGACAGATACTACCCTGACACATCTATCTTTCAAGCAGCTAGATCTAGTAAAGGCTCTTGGCTTTGGAACTGCTGGATGGATACTCTTCCCATCTTCTCCAAGTGGCTGAGAACTGAAATCAGAGGTGGAGCAGATACAAGGATTGATGATCACAACTGGGTCCCCCACCTTCCAAAAGCAAAACCTGAAATGCTGCAAATTGCCAGAGATCATCTCACTTTTGTTAAAGACCTGATGCTTGAAGATGGTACTGGATGGAATCAATGGCTTGTGAAACAGTTATTTTCTGAAGAAGACAGTGCTGCTATATTGGCAATCAAAACTGTGAAGATGAATGAGAAAGACAGAATTTTCTGGGGTCTGGATAGTAAAGGCACCTTCTCGGTTTCTAGCACTTACAAGTATCTGGCTCAGCAAAAAGTTCACTTGCTTGATCAACCTGAGAGCAGCTCATCAGCTCAGTTAATGAAGAAAACTCTCAAAAGAAGCTGGTCCTTAAAAATTCCAGAAAAAATCAAGTTGTTTATATGGAAATGTATCAATGGTACATTACCTGTGATGGCAAACCTGCATATGAAGGGTCTTGAAGTGGACTTATGCTGCAGTTGCTGTGGAGAGGATCAAGAAACCATTGAGCACCTGTTTCTGAAGTGTAAGAGAGCCTGTCAAATATGGAATCATGCACCAGTGTCTTGGAATGGACTCACTACTCACAATATCTCCTTCAAACACTGGTGGCATCAGGTGTGTTCTATACCTAAATCTGAAACTTCCACCAACAGAATACAACTTACTACTTATTTACTTTGGTGGATGTGGAAGACCCCAAACAATTGGATTTTTCAAAAATCTCTCCTACCTGTTCATTTGGTGATAAAGACAGCTTTTAAGGACTGGAAGGAGTTTTGTTACATTAGATAGCTTTGATGTTTTTGTTAGTTTGTGTTGTAGTTGGTTGTGTTCTTGTTTAGTTTTGGTTCTGTTGCTTGTATTTCTATTGGGATCCTTTTGTTATTTGGGATAGGAGATACTACTAGGCCTTGTGACAGTGGTTAGGACCTTCTATTCCCTAGTATTGGATTGGTTTGTATTGTTTGAGGTTCTAGGCCATCTTGTAGATGTGCCTCTCATTTTCTTTTCAGGTCTCGATTGGGAATTTTCCCCTTGTATTGGAACTTTGTTCCCGTTTGAGTTTATAATGACATCTATCGTTCTGAAAAAATAAAAAACTAAGAAAAATCATGCTTTTTTTTAATATTTTCTAACTTATATGAAAAATCCTACACATTCTAATCACGATAGGGTTGGAAAATTATCAACTAAGAAATAACAAAAGACGATAATCTACCTAAAAATATAAATGATAAAAAAATAAACGAGCTAGGATATCGGGAATAATCACTTCCGGTTCTACACACATTTAACGGCAATCAATAACTCGGTTAAATTGTTCGACTAACTAACTCATTTAGCGGTTTAACCTCACTAACTCTCGTAAAATCTCCACGCTCGGTTTTGAAATCGATTATCTCTACGACTCCTCCCCTTTTGGTTCTAAAAGTCGCAATTCGTAGAATTAACAAACTCTAACTCAACAAATCAATATTTAATCACAAATCGAAGTGTCACTCTTCGATTATATCAACAAATTAACCTAAGTGTCACTCTTAGGTTATAAAAATTTATCAAGTATGATTTTATCAATTCATAATTAAAACAACTCGTCAAAATTGAGCTATCGTCATGAACATAAACGAGAACAAACCGGAATGATTATCCCTTAACCCTAGCTAAGAAATTAGCTACTCATTTCAATCTCAGCATCAATATTAACATTTAACATAGCCATAATCAACATAAACACAATGGAAAATAAAACTTACTATTAATGTGAATTCCAATGTCAAGAACAAAATACAAGCCAATTCCAAGATGCAACAAGTCTTCAATAAGTTCTCCAAGAAAGCAAAGCAAAAACTTAAGAAAAACTCAAGAAAGAAAGAAGAGATGGTGAAGAAGATAAAAATAGGTGAAGAGGGGGGAGAAACCCCCTTGGTTCCAATATTGGTGAGGGTAGTTGGGTCTCATGTGTTGTTGGGGAGCGAAGTTGAGATGGTGTTGTTGGGGCTGCTGGTATTGTTGCAGTGGGAGACGTCTACTTGTATGTGTTCAAGTATGGGTCATTGGTTGGTCGGTTTTGGTATCCCTGTGAAGCATTCACATCTGCATAGTGTCCTCCAAAGCTCGGCTCGATAGCCGACGGGCATACATCAGAACTGTGTCCCTGAGCTCCACATGCGCCGCACACACTCACGGCCATGGTCTGAACTGGTGAACCTCCTCTGGCATTGGCAGCCGCATCTGCTCTGTGAGCTCGACTATCTGATGAGCAATCATATCCCTTCTGGGAGCTATCTCATGTACCATCGCCTTCTTTCTTCGACTGCTCTTTTGAGACGAGTTAGCACTCATCGTCTCAAAAATCTCCATCATCTCCTCGGCCGTCCTTGCCCCGATGTCTCCACCGGCCGCATTGTCCACCATGTACTGAATGTTTTGGTGGAGGGAGTCATAGAAGCTATTCACCAATAAAGCGGGTGGGAAGTTGTTGTGTGGGCATTGCCTCTGGAGGTCTTTGAAGCGTTCCCACGCCTCATGAAGTGGCTCGTTCGGTTGTTGGTCGAAGGAGACAATTTGCGATCGGAGCTCTTGTGTCCTTTGGTGTGAATAGTACCTTCCGATGAATTTCGAATATACTTGCTCCCAAGTGGTGAGAGAGTCGGGAGCAAGCATCATAAACCAAGCCTTAGCCCGGTCCTTGACGAGACACCTCATTTTCAATTGGTCCTCCGTGAGATTTTGAAGTGGAAAGGTTTGGAGGACATTGTAGAACTCGCGAATGAAATGGAGCGGGTCTTCGTTGGGGAGGCCGTGAAAGGATGGAAGTTGGTTGTAGTGGATGGACTTGAGCTCGTAATTCCGAGCTGCCGGTCCCAAACGGATGCACGAATCACAGGCCCAATCACCGGTTGGGCCAAATCCCGAAGAAGAGACCGCGGGGGGTTGTTTACTTCCTCTCCTTTGTTTCGAGCCATACCGCTTTGGTTGTTCGAGTTTGATGATTTGTCGTTCGCAGTGAGTTCACAACCACTTCTAGTACGCATAAACTCCAACAAGAAACGGGTTACGAGCACCAATGATAGACGAAGGAAAGTAAATAGCAAACACCCCAAAATACTAACTAACAATTAGGAAAAACAAAAATAAGAAAACAAGAGAAACACGGAAACAACAAATCACAAGAATAAGGGAAATACAAAAACAAAGTGAATAGACGCACGAAATAACTCCTAAACCTTCCCCGGCAACGGTGTCAAATTTGTTGTAGCAAATTATTTTTATTTTACCGAGCATCGAATCGAATGATTCATTTCCTGGGTCAATCTCTCGAGGAAAGTGGTTCGGAATTTAGGAATAGTATTGATAACACATAAATGGAAAATAAATCCTAAACATACTAATCAAAAGGTTGGTTTTTAATGAATTATTAACTAAGAAATCAAATAAAAAACAATCTACCTAAAAATATAAATGACACAAAGATAAAGAAGCTAGGGAATCGGGAATGATCGCTTCCGGTTCTACACACATTTAACGACAAGCAATAACTCGGTTAAAAGGCTCGATTAATTAACTCATTTAGCTGTTTATCCTCAATAACTCTTCGTAACATGCGAATAAACATAAACGAATTAATTAACGAAACAATTAATGCATAGACAATACGTCTCCGAACATGTCTACTCTAAACGAGCCAAATTCCACCAATTTCTCCCCTCTCAGTTTTGAAATCGATTAATTCTACGACTCCTCCCCTTTCGGTTCTAAAAGTCGCTAATTCGTAGAATTAACAAACTCTAACTCAACAAATCAATATTCAATCACAAACCAAAGTGTCACTCTTCGATTATATCAACAAATTAATCTAAGTCTCACTCTTAAGTTATAACATTTTATCGAGTATGATTTTATCAATTCATAATTAAAACAACTCGTCAAGATTGAGCTATCATCATTCACATAAACAAGAATAAACTGGAATGATTATCCCTTAACCCCAGCTAAGGAATTAGCTACTCATTATGAAATCAACCACAACAAAAGAATTAACACAAGCTTTCATATTCATAATCAAATGAGGAAAACTTACTATTAATCCAAGTCGAGAATCGAAATCAAATGTACAAGCCAAACCGAGTTCTTGAGGAATGCTTAATCTCCAAAATACAAACAAGAAACATAACCAAGAAGAACATAAGAAAGAGAAGGAGAAGGAGAAGAGGGGATAACCCCCTTCAAGAAGGCATGCCTTGAAGTCTTGCACTTCACCCCCTTTTATACTACTCCTCATCAAACATTCATGCTAATTTTCAGGCACCATAATCTCAAGACATGGAGTAAAATATGGAGGAAATGGCACAAAACATGGAGGAGAACATGGTGGCTCAAAACATGGAGAAAAGTAGAAGAAAACATGGAGAAAAACTGCCAGATAGGGTTAGCGGCCGCTAACTCCCCTTAGCGGCCGCTAACCATTTCAATACAAACTCTCTGGCCCTGCTTTGATTGGTTAGCGCCGCTAAGGAGGAAACTAGGCTGCACGACTTTACGTTTCGGGCTCGTTTGGGCTCGTCCGAACTCGGAATTGAGTTTCGTTTTTTTCCACGCGCCGCTAACGAACCCCTCTATTCAAAGATGCTTTAAAATTCAAATTTTGACCAGAGTACAATCCTCTAGGGTCTTCCAACCTTCAAAGGGTCGGTAGTTTGCTGGACTTTACGTTTCGGCCCCGTTCGGATTCGTTTGAACTCGAAATTGGATTCTGCTTTTTCCTATGTGTAGCTAAGGAACTCCTCTACTCATCCATAATTGCTCGGTCGATTTTTGGGTTAAATTTATTCCTCAAGGTGCTTCCAACCTGCACACCAAAGACAAGAAGAAAAACGTAGAAAACCGACAAAATATACGAAAAATACATAAAAAGCTAAAATAGTGCAAAACACACAACAAACTACAAAACGAACTAAAAACTAACCAAAAAGACCTAAAACGGGGGAAAAAGAATGACAAAATAGGAATAAAAAACATAACAAAAATGGTCACAACATCAGGTCGCGTACACAACATTGCATACATAAGGCTTTCTACTGCGGATCCATAAGGAACTTCCTTCATGTCCTCTATCTCTTGAGGCGTCGTCGGAGACATCCTCTTAGATAGAGAGATTCCATGTCGAAAAGGTAATTCCCCTTTCTTTGAATCATGCATGTTGAATCGCTTTAGGACAATATCTATGTATGTGGATTGGGATAGGCACAACTTTCTCTTCTCTCGGTCCCGAATGACCTCGATTCTGAGAATATGTCCTACTTCTCCCAAATCCTTCATATCAAACTGCTTGGATAACCATACATTTACGTCAAATAATTTCTTCACACTGTTTCCAATGAGAAGAATATCATCAACGTACAACACAAGAAACACCATCACATTCCCATCACTTTTTTTGTACACACAGTGCTCATCCGGACATTGGGTAAATCCAAACGATTGGAAAACCTCATCAAAAAGGATGTTCCAAGATCTCGAAGCTTGCTTCAGTCCATAAATAGACCGCTTCAGCTTACGGACCAGATGCTCTTGTCCCTTTGCAATGAATCCTTCTAGTTGCTGCATATAGATGTCCTCGTCCAAATTTCCAATAAGGAAAGCGGTCTTAACATCCATTTGCCGGATCTCATAATCCATAGGAGCGGAAAAAACCAAAAGAATCCTGATGGATTTAAACATGGCTACCGGCGAAAAGATTTCCTCATAATCGATCCCTTCTTTCTGAGTATACCCCTTTGCAACAAGCCTAGCCTTGAAGGTCTCAACCTTTCCATCTGCTCCTCTCTTTCTCTTATAGATCCACTTGCATCCAATGGCGCGAACACCACTGGGTGGTTCTACAAGTTCCCAGACCTGATTGGAATCCATTGATTCCATCTTAGATTTTATCGCCTTTTTCCAAGACTCTGCATCCCGATCTTGGAGTGCCTCATTGTATGTCCATGGGTCAGTTTACAATACATCTGGGACGGCCTCAGAAGACTCTCCCAAAGCTAGAAACCGTTTGGGCTGCCTGACAACCCTCCCACTACGACGAGGTACTACCAGCTCAGGTGCATCTTCAGTGATACGTGTTGTAGTACTTTGTGGTATTACATCAAGTGCACCCGGTATTGAAGTGTTTTCTCCCCTTACTTCCTCTAGGACATGTCTACTAGTGGGCTTATGATCTATAATGTAGTCTTCTTCCAGAAATCTAGCGTTCGGGCTAACGACCACTTTCTGGTCATCTGGACTATAAAATTGACCACGTTTCGTTTCCTTAGATTATCCCACAAACAACCTCACTTCTGTTCTAGGTTCTAACTTATCAGTATCAGTTCTCATAACATGTGTTGGACTACTCCATATCCTGAGATGCTTGAGACTGGGTTTCCTCCCAGACCACAACTCCAATGGTGTAGATGGTACTAATTAGGACGGTACCTTATTTGGAATATATACTGCTGTTTCTAGGGCATATCCCCAAAATGAATCTGGTAATGTACTATAACTCATCATGGCCCTAACCATTTCCATAAGAGTCCTATTCCTTCGCTCTGCCATGTCATTCTGCTGGGGAGTGCCAGGCGCAGTTAGTTGGGATGTAATCCCATTATCCATTAAGTAGTTCCTAAATTCATTCAAGAGATATCCACCATCACGATCGGAACGTAATGACTTGATACTTTTTCCTAACTGCTTCTCACAACTGCCTCATACTCTAAGAATTTCTCAAAGCATTCAGACTTGTGGTGCCATAGATAAATGTATCCATATCTCGAGTGATCATTGATAAACGTAGCGAAGTACTTGAAACCACCTCTCGCTTGAACAAACATAAGACCACACAAATCAGAATGAACTAGCCCTAGCAAATCTTCGGCTCTATTCCCCTTTGCCTTAAAAACCCTCTTAGTCATTTTGCCTTCCAGGCAAGACTCGCAAGTTGGAAAAGCGTTGAATTCTAACGACACCAAGGGCCCGTCTACTACCAACCTTTGAATCCTCCTAAGGTTTATATGACCAAGTCTTAGATGCCAAAGATATGTTTCGTTCGTTTTCGAAGGTTCTTTCCTCTTATTCAGATTAGATGATGAATTATGTAATTCTTTATGTTGCAGTGGACTAGACTTTGGTTTTAGGATATACAAATTGTCTACTAATGGACCATTACATATGAACTTTTTGCCAAAACGAATAACAACTTTATTATCGAAAGTAGCAGAAAAACCGTTCATAAATAACTTAGAAACTGAAATCAAATTCTTTCTAAAGCTAGGAACATAAAGACAATCTTGCAAAATAAAAATCATATCTAAACTAATTTCTAAGTAGACGTCTCCCACTGCAATTGCTGACGCTTTACTAGCATCGCCCAAGTAGATGGTAACCTCCCCTTCCTTAAGTCGGTTGGTTTCTTGAACCCCTGCAAATTAATCCGGACATGATCAGTGGCTCCTGTATCTACACATCAGGTACTGGTAGATAACACCGCTAAACATGTTTCAACGACTAATGAAAAAGATTTACCTTTTTCTATCTTCTTGAGGAGAGGGCAGTCGGCCTTCCAGTGTCCTTTCTGCTGGCATCTGTGGCATTTGCCTTTCGGCTTCTTCGCTATCCTTTGAGGTTGCACGTCATTCATGACGGCCTTGCCCTTTCCTGCAGACTCCTTCCTCTTCTTTAGAAGAAGATCCCTCACCTCGTTGGGCCACCATAGCTTGAGGCTTCTGACTAAACAGGCCCTCCGCCGACTGAAGTACTGCTAGAAGTCCCGAAAGAGTCAACATCATCTTGTTGATGTTGTAGTTCAACTGGAACTGCTTAAAACTCTTCCGCAGTGAATGGAGGAGTATATCGACCTGCGTTTACGCATCAATAAAACCTTTAAGGACCTCCAGCTCATTCAGTTGGGCCATCATAGCAAGAAAATGTTCCCTTACGGGAGTGCTCTCACGCATAGTCATAGTCATCAAAGTTCTCATGGCTTCTTGTCGGGCAGCCCGGGACTGATGACCAAACAGTTCCTTGAGATTGTTGAGCATACCTGTTGTAGTATCCATAGACTGATGTTGATGCTGAAGCACACTTGACACCTGAGGCCAAAATATAACACTTTGCCATCTCATTAGCCTTTTGCCACTTAGCATACTATTCTTTCTCTTGATCTGTTAATTCATCTTCTGGCTTTTCCGGACAATACTCAACAGTAGCAAATTTATACCCCTCAGCAGTTAACACAATATCCAAGTTCCTTTTACAGTCAATGTAATTAGGACCAACAAGTTTATTTTCTTTGAGAATTACGGACAACGGATTGAAAGACATTTTGAATTCCTGGGATCATGCAAACATAGTTTTAATCAGTCAAGTTAACTATCAAATATTGACCCCTTCAAAATAATATTTAAATAAATTCACCGACACCTCAAAGCACCCAATCCCCGAAGGCCACTTTGTGTGGATGTCAATGGTTCAAACCATAGCAAGAGGAGGGATCTAATCCCATTAATTAACATACTGTCCCAACAGTACTTAACTAATAGTCGGTCTACCTTTTGGCCAGCGCAAAATACGAACAACCTTTTCCTTTGGGAATATTGTAATTATTTGCACTTTAAGTGTAACCCATTAAATGGTCCTAAGCTTACTACCAAAATTATACGTCCACCTTTGGGTGGTCCGTACGCTTTTGAAACAACTCACTCTAAACATCCTTTAGGAGATTTGTCCTTATGAATTGTGAAATAAACCGTCCTTTGGGCTCGGTTAAATCACTTCATTGACAAACCTATAATAGAGGTTGTGGATACAATTTATTTCAATCCATTCATACTTAATATAATTAATTAAGGGATTTTCCTAAACATACTCCTAATAGTTCAACTTGCACATAAGCAATTAAATCACATAAGGACATGCATGATTAGAAGACAATAGTAAAACAAGGAATAAATAAATTATCCAACTATCATGGCCATTTAATCAATCTCCAAACTTTTTGGAGAAACGCAATCCCTGTCCTTGTCGAACTGCACCTTCCTTTTCGGGAGTTGGAAATCCTCTTTTCTCGGTGACTCCCACTGTTCCTCTTGAACGAGTCATCTCCGGATAATCTGCCATTGGATCGCCATTATCGGTTTCTGTCCGCGTGTTTCTCGCCTCGTAGAGGTTGGTCCTTGTTTTCCGGATCAATAATGAATAATATAAAACAATTACACAATTTATCCTATGACCCACGTAGGAGTCGTACATGAGCATTCTATGAAAGCAATAAACTATGCGATGTCCCACCGCGCGAATAATTTATTACAAGCATTCACCAATCCATAAACTCCTCGACATGTCCGAGGCTTATAAAACAACACACATGAATTAAAACCATACATACGGGCCATAATAGTCGGATTAGAAATCACCTGCAAACAACTCATTGCAATTTCTAATCTACTATGTGCTGCGTCCGTACGCAATTGATTCACATAAATAGGTAAGTCGTAATTCAAACCGTGCACGAAGTTGAATTAAACCTGGGCTCTGATACCAGTTGTTGGGTTCTATTAGGAACGACAACAACAAGCACGTTTGAATTTTTGAAAAATAAACCCTAACGCAGCGGAATCTATAGTTAGGGTTAGAACATTACAAATTAAAATGTTTGTGGACTCAGAGACTTTTCTGATTTTCTTTGATGGAGATTGTCTGATTACCACAACCCAATCGGTTGATTGGTTTGGCCTTTGTCAACTCTAGTCGAGTGTTGAATCACGAACAGATCACCGGATCAGGCTCGGGCCAGTTGGATCGGGTTCGGTTCGGTCGGGACTCGAGTCGAATCGATCGAGTCCCGTCACAGGTTTGGTCGGGTCGCGGAGGGGTCGCGGACAGGCGCTGGTCACTGGTCACGGGTCGCAATCGCTGGCTAGTCACGCGGGTCGCGTCTGGCACTGGACGGGACACGTGAGTGCTGGAACGATCGCGGGCGGCGTTGGGATCTTGGGCGCGTGTGGGAGGTGCGCTGCGGGACTCCTACTCCGGGTAGGACTGGGCGTGCATGCGTCTGGGCCACGCGTGCCTGCGCTATATTTTGCATACGCGTGATCGGACTGGGGCACGCGTGCTTCTCGCGCGGATGGATGGGGCACGAAGAACACGGGCGACTGGGCAGAGCACGGCTGGGCACTGAGCATCTTCCGGCGACTTCGTGCGGCGGTGACGATTTCCGGCGACTTGCCGTTGGTGGAGGACGGTGGCGGCTGACCGGAAAATAGGAGATCTATGGGTTTGATCTATCTAACCTTAAGATCTTCTAATGGATTACCTTAACACCTACTTCGACTAATCTTGGTGCTGCGATTAATCGAAACTCCCTAACTCTCGAATATGTATTAATCTTGATTTTCCTCTATTGTATAAGACTTTAAAATCGAGTTCAATCAATAGTAGGGGAAGAGGTTGAGACATGGTGTATTTATAGGCTCCATTAGAGACCTTAAGGAGGTGCCAAATATGGGCTTATCCCATTTCACTAAGGAATCCTAATTCCACTCCATATACTAATCCCAACTAGGTCATGATTCTTTTTTCCTAACATAACCTTATAGAAGACTCTTAAGTCTCCTAACCCTAGGTAATTCTAGAAGGAGTATTCCCCACTCTTGAAATATTAAATATGAAATAAAATTAATTCCTAAAATCCTAATTAGAATTAAATAATAATATATCCCACTAGAATATTATTATTGCTCTCTCCATTTTGCTTCAATTTATTCAATAAATCAAACCTCCAGATGGTTAATTAATTAATTAATTAATTAATCCCATTGACTTAATTACCTCCCCATGTTTAAGATATAATATCCGTCAATTAATTTAATTACTGAGAATTAAATTAAATTGACTACTTCATTTTCGAAATTAGTACCACTCAGTTCATTAATAATTATGCCGGATAATTATCCTGCTGCAGGGTTTGACATAATATTCATTCCTGACCTCATTTCGGGGACGTCATCAACCCAGCGCACTGGGACATAGTGACTATAAATACTTTCTAACGGCACAATATATAAATATTCTTACTTACCAAAATAGCGAGTATGTCATCCTAACAGAATAGGAATCACCCTTGCTAAATCAAACAAGTAATTAATATATATATATGCCCATTTTACATTATCTTACAGCTTAAGAGAACACATCAATAACTGAAGGTCTAGATTATAACAACGATCAGTAAATCTTACAATCTTATCCTTCCGCGGTCCGTTCAATACTTATCATAAGTACTAGTGTAATCCATCAGTTAAATATCAATTGAATCAAGACTACACTACGGTCTTTTTCCAACAGGAGTCTCACTGCCTGTCTAAACTGTGAACAATAAATTTATATTTTACAAGGAACCAATAATATGATCTTTCTGTTCGGCACGACGAACCATATTATCTACAGTGTAAAATAATGGAGTTATGATTGCATAAATAAACAAACTGCAAACATAAATACTTTGACTAAAATACGATTGCCAGATCAAAATAGTATTATTAATATCTGAAAGCCAAACTTTTACAGCATATCTAACACTCAACTCCAAGGGAGCTCGATCTCGTCGAATATTTTGGCTATCCTATCAGTCGAATAAGATGCGAGGATGCTGAGGCACGCCGAGGTGACTGCAGATACGACACCCTTAGCCTTATTAGCAACCGAGGTGGAAGTAGCTTCATTTGTTGGAGCTGGCAATGATAGGGTAAGTGACGGCTCACCTATGGGTTTTGAGTTCGAAGGTGAGGTGGTGTTGGAATTAGTCGGGGAAACGAGACGAGACGAGACGAGCTATTGAGATAGGATGCGACACCGTAAATATTGAGAAATGCTAGTACATGCAATTGAATGTCGTGATAATGATGATTAATATCAATATAATAGGGAAAGTGGTACTTACCCATGATGTCGTTCAAAGAAGTGGTTGTGGTGGAAGATCGGCGATTCTGTATGAGCAGTTCACCGGAAATTAGGATGCGATAGCCAAAATTCGAAAATACAGAGGAATCTGGGGAAGAAATAATGAAGGTGGAATGATAGAGATAAGCGGGTATTTATACAAGAGAGTTTTTTAATGGAAGTGGAAGGGCCGGTTGATCTGTCCACCTATTAAAAAATAAATCTACGGCTTAGTTTCATGGCGTATGCAGGAAGACGAAGGGGTTTTAGGGTTGGCTCATCATGGCCGCTAATTTACAATGGAAAGCAACGATTGGGATGAAAGCGTGCGTTACGAGAGATGGTGGATGAGGTGGAGTCGAAATTCAAAAGTTTAAACCTTGTCATTATTATTACATCACGAAAGAAGAAATAAAGTGATGAGCTTCTGATGAGGTGTCACGTGCAAATTATCAGTAGGGTGACGCATTTTAGATGGCGTGATAAGCTGCAATATGTGTTGGCGGGGGCGGGTGAGAGCAAACTAGGAGGTTGGCGTTTCAAAGTAATGTAAGAGCTCGTCTCAGCTAATGGGAATCTTTAGCTCATGGTTCGCCGAGTTGCTCGTTGCTAAAAAACGTACGCACACGCCAAGTCCGAGGCTAGGTTCGAGTCGGAACACGCGATTATTCATCACTGCGGTGCCTCGCGAGCGCTAGGCGCGGGCACGGACAGAGGCACTGCCTAGACTCTGCGACGCGACATGGTGATGAGCGATCGTGCGTCCGATTGTCGGTCGAGCCACGCGAGCGCCTAGGTTACGACGATAGGTTCGGAGGTTCACTCGCGCGCCCCTTCGAAAGATAGTTGCAAAAGAAAACGTAGAGAATTCTAAAGCAAAGAGTTGAACATAAGTTCGATTTTTGTATATATTTCTCAATGATCAAATTAACAAGAGCATATGCCTTTATATAGGCTTCAAAATAAATCTAGTCCTAATCAAACTAAATTACTAATAAAAGCAATAAAATATTAAGAGTCCTAAACAATCTTGAAAGCATAAGAAAACTAAAGATCTAGTAGAATCCTAAAGAGTCTTAACTTGCACGGCACGCCGGAAACCCTAGCCGCCACGGGTCTAACATTCGGGCGCCTCGGCTATTGCCTCGAGGACTAAGACATCACCGCCCTTGCGCGCGCGCGCGTGCACTCTCGCTACCTGCATCTCCTGATTCCCCGAGGACTTCGGTCGCGTGCGTCTCCCCGCCAGCGTGCGCCCACGCGATCTCCTGGCCCGTGCCACCCGCGTCCCCGACTATTTCGCGCGCGTCGCCTTCGCACCCGCGCATGCCTGCCTTGAGTACGAGCGCTTCGCCTCCCGTCCACACTATCCTCTTCCTCGCGTGATAAGCACGACTCGCGGCATTTTTGAGTTGTCGTGCCACATTCTCATCATTCCCGTCCCCTTCAAGTGCTTCCTCGTCCTCAAGGATGAAAGTCTGAAATTGAGCTCACATTTCTTCTAAGTCCTCCCATGTTGTTTCTTCCGTCGGCAAATCTTCCCATTCGACCAATGCCTCCCATCGGTATCGGCCGACCTTTCTACTCTTGCAATATTCAACTGCGCGGACGGGCTGCACAACGATGTGTCCGTCCCGTGTTGTTGCCGGCAGCCGGTCATATACTCGGTGCGACCCACTCAAACTCCGCTTGAGCTGTCAAACATGAATCACCGGGTGGATGTGCGAATCCTCCGGAAGCTCAAGTCAATAGGCCACCTTGCCTACGCGTCTCAAAATTTGATATGGGCCGTAGTAGCGAACGCCGAGCTTGGTCGCGGCCTTTTGCGCTGTCGTGCGCTGCCTAAATGGCCTTAACTTTAGGTAAACAAAGTCACCGTGCTCAAAGCTCTCTTCGCGTCGCTTTGCATCGTGATAGGCCTTCATTCGGTTGATCGAGCCTTCATGATTTTTCTTCAACTCTCGTAACATCAAGTCGCGTTCCATCAATTCGCGATCAACCTCGTCGTTTATGGCGTTCCCCGCGGCATAGTTCACTAGCGTCGGAGGCTTTCGCCCGTACACAAGTTCGAATGGTGTCGCCTTGGTCGAGCTGTGATAGGTGGTGTTATACCAATACTCGGCCCAAGGTAAGTACCCTTCCCATTGCTTCGGGAACTGGTGCACATAGCACTGTAGATATTGTTCCAACGTGCGATTGGTGACCTCGGTCTGGCCGTCCGTTTGCGGATGGTAGGCCGAGCTCATTGACAGCTCGGTCCCTTGTAGCTTGAAAAACTCGGACCAGAAACTACTCATGAATCCGGTCACGGTCAGAAACAATCGACCTTGGAACCCCATGTAACTTCATGATATACTCCACAAATAGCCTAGCTATGGACTTCGCCGTGTAAGGGTGTGTCAACGGCACAAAGTGTGCGTACTTGGTCAACCGGTCCACAACGACCATCACGCCATCAAACCCATTCGACAATGGTAACCCTTCGATGAAGTCCATCGTGATATCCTCCTAAATCCTAGCGAGTACCGGCAATGGCTGTAACAACCCACCCGGTCGTCGTGCGTCGGTTTTGGTCCGTAGGCATTCATCGCAACGCGCAACATAGTCGTGCACCGTCCCTTGCTGTCTTGGCCAAAAGAAAGTATTGGCCATTCTTGCCCATGTCCTATAAAAACCGGAGTGTCCTCCAAGCCTAGAATTGTGAAAATGTTGTAGGATCTTTTCGCGGAGTGGCTTCTCATCCAGCACGAAAACCCGACCTCGATAGAGCAAGAGGCCGTTGTGCCGCTCGTAGTCCGCGACGGTCGTATCTCCCGCGTCTACCAGGCACTGAAGGTCTCTGCATTGCGCATCCTTTTCCTGAGCCGCCTTTACCTCATCCCACACGACCCAGGTAGGCCCCGAGATAGTCTCGAGCTCCGTGACGTCCGTGCGTCGAGACAACGCGTCGGCCACGGAGTTTAGGCGCCCGGGCTGATACACAATCTCGAAGTCGAAACCCATTAGCTTCGAGACGAACTTCTGTTGCTCCGGCGTCACAATCCTTTGTTCCAACAAGTGCTTGAGGGGTTGTTGGTCGGTCACGATCTGGAAGCGTCGTCCCAAGAGGTACGGCCTCCAGCACCGCACGGCTTCTACTACCGCCAACATCTCCTTCACGTACGCGGACATGCCCAGCCGCGTCGTTTCCAACGCCTTGCTAAGGAAAGCCAAGGGCCGCCCTTCCTACACTAGGACCGCCCCAATCCCTATGTCACTCGCATCGGTATGGACTTCGAACATTGCCTCGAACCTAGGCATGGCGAGCACCGGTGTGGTCGTCATAGCTTGCCTCAATTTCTCGAACGCGGCCTCACTATCCTCCGACCACTTGAAACCGCCTTTCTTAGTCATCTCAGTGAGGGGCTTGACGATGGTACCATAGTCCTTTACGAATTTGCTGTAATAACCCGTAAGGCCGAGGAAGCCCCGAAGCTGCGTGAGGCTGGTTGGTTTCGGTCAGTCCACCATTGTTTCGATCTTTCTTGGGTCGACCTTCACCCCTTCGTGTGGTATAAAGTGGCCGAGGTACTCGACCGATTCCTGCCCGAATGAACACTTGGACGGCTTGATGTAGAACGAATTCGCCTCGAGGGTCTCCATTACCACACGCAAGTGCCCGAGGTGTGCCTCCCAAGTCTTCGAGTATACTAGAATGTCGTCGAAGAACACGAGCACAAACTTGCGTAGGTGCTCTTTGAATATGGAGTTCATTGCGAACTAAAAAGTCGATGGTGCGTTACACAACCCAAAGGGCATCACCAAGTACTCGTAGTGCCCTTGATGTGTACGAAAGGCCGTCTTTGGAACGTCAGATGGATGGAGACGGATCTAGTGGTATCCGGCCCTAAGGTCGAGCTTGGAGAAGTAGCGCGACCCTCCTAACTCGTCGAGCATATCGTCGACACTTGGGATCGAAAATCGGTCCTTGATAGTCGCGGCATTCAGGGCACGGTAGTCCGTGCAAAACCTCCATGTGCCGTCCTTCTTCTTCGCGAGTAAAACCGGCGATGAGAATGGGCTCGTGCTATGCTAGATGAGTCCGGACTCGAGCATCTCGCGGACCTGCTTCTTGATCTCTGTTTTCTGGAAGTGCGCGTATCGATAAGGATGAACATGCACCGCTTTCTTCTCGTCAACCAGTGGTATGCGGTGGTCGAACTCCCAGTGCGGTGGCAGCCCTTGAGGGTCGCCAAGGACACGACCAAATTGCTCGAGCAACTCATGTATCTCCGCCTGTGATCGCTCGACCCTGCCTTCGCGTGCCTCGTGCTCCTCAATTACTACCGCATAAAGTTGGCCGCCTCCCCGCCAAACTTGCTCAATGCTTTTGAGACCCACTTGCCTGGCTTCATTAGTGGTCACCTCGCCCAACCCTTCTAGCCATTGGAGCCCCAACACTACGTCGGGTCCTACAAGAGGCAGAGCGTAAAGATCAGCCTTGACGGTTACCCCATGGAACTTGATCGGTACATCTTTGAAGGCTTCGGAACATCACAATCGTTCGCCATTACACGCACGTTAAAAGGTTCGACCGTGGTTGTTGGTAGCTTCAACTTCTGGGAAAGGGTTGCGTTGATAAAATTATGTGATGACCCGTTGTCGACGAGCACAATCACGCGTCGGTCTTTGATCCATGCGGGTAGCCACATCGTCCTTGGCCCGCGCGTGCCAGCCATCGCATGCATCGAGATCTCGGCCTCTTCTATATGCGCCTCAACCTCATCAATTTCCGGCTCGTCCGTCATTGGATCTTTCTCATCAGATTCGACCATGTCGATCACGAATGCATGTTTGCACCTATGGCCGGGTACAAACTTTTCCTCGCACTTGAAACACAGGCAAAGGGATGATCACCTCGGGTATGGGTGGTCGAGGGTTACTCGGCGGTCGTGGACTAGGATTGAACGTGCTAGGGCCTGGTGGCGCTCGACGCTGCTCAGGGAACCGCGGTTCCGCCCGTCCCCTTCGAGTGGCAGCGAGGTGATCATCCCTTTGCCTAGCAACTTCCATGGCCCTTTGCATCGTATCCGGTTTTTCTAACCGCACCTCTGCAGCCAACTCAAATCTTAACCCTCCAATGAACGCACCCACTAGCGCGCTCTCGGGCCATCCACGCACCCGACACGCAAGTCGTTCAAACTCCTTCTGGTAGTCGCGTAGGCTCCCAGTCTGCCTTATGAGCGAAAGTACCTCATCGTAATTAAGGTAATCGGATATCCCGAACCTCGTGAGCAGTTCGCGTTCGAAATATTCCCACTCGATTACTTGTTGCCTGCCGCGATAGACGCTCGCGAGCCATTGTCACCATACGTTGGCCTCGCCGTCTAAATAATAGGCCGCATAGCGCACCCACTCATGCCTGGCGGTTTCATTGAGCTCGAAGTATTGCACGGCCCGGTTGAGCCATGCGTCGGGGTCGGTCCGGGTGAATGTGGACAACGTGAGTCGCGGTTTTTCAATCCGCGGCCGGTCATGGTTATTTGAGGCTTGGGACCGCTGCTCGATCTCTTCTTCTTCGTATGTGCCATGGTGTGGATCGGGCCTCCTGCCTCGTCCTTGGTCGTGAGGCTGGCGTTGGATGCTTCGCGCCATCTCGTTGAACCTCCGGTTCATGATTTCCATAAGATCACGCACCGAAGCTTTGGTGGTGTCGAGTCCTTCACCCAAACTGCCCATGGCCTCGCTCATGCTGCGCACTTGTACGTCTAAGTTCTCGAGTTTGTCTTTCATCTCTTTGTTGGCCATGGCTTTCTTCTCCCTCCTTCACTTTCTTTACTATAACAAACGAAAAAAAGAAAAGATGGGACAAAAACACACGATCAAACACTCTCAATGAAAGCACCAATGATGAGCGATCGTGCTTCCGATTGTCGGTCGAGCCACGCGAGCGCCTCGGTTACGACGATAGGTTCGGAGGTTCACTCGCGCGCCCCTTCGAAAGATAGTTGCAAAAGAAAACGTAGAGAATTCTAAAGCAAAGAGTTGAACATAAGTTCGATTTTTGTATATATTTCGCAATGATCAAAATAACAAGAGCATAGGCCTTTATATAGGCTTCAAAATAAATCTAGTCCTAATCAAACTAAATTACTAATAAAAGCAATAAAATATTTAAGAGTCCTAAACAATCTAGAAAGCATAAGGAAACTAAAGATCTAGTAGAATCCTAAAGAGTCTTGACTTGCGCGGCACGCCCGAAACCCTAGTCGCCACGGGTCTCGCATTCGGGCACCTCACCTATTGCCTCGAAGACTAAGACATCACTGCCCTTGCGCGCGCGTGCACTCTCGCTACCTACGTCTCCTGATTCCCGAGGACTTCGGTCGCGTGCGTCTCCCCGCCAGCGTGCGCCCACGCGTTCTCCTGGCCCGCGCATGCCTGCCTTGAGTACGAGCGCTTCACCTCCCGTCCGCGCTAACCTCTTCCTCGCGTGATAAGCACGACTCGCTGCATTTTTGAGTTGTCGTGCCACATTCTCATCACATGGGCACGGCACGCGCGACTGGCGCAGCGGGTGACCCTAGCCGGTCCTTTCCGGACTTCCGGCCACTATTTCCAGTGACTACTGAACCAACCCAACATAATATGACATAATACACTTACAAATGTCAAAATTCACTGAGAGACCCCGGTTGGTTAATGAGGTGGGCTTATAGGGCCGATTAGGCACGAGGCCACACTAGGTCACCAAAATGAACATGCTCAACATGCAATTTGACTTAGGGTCGAATAATCTACATCCAAAATCATTGCTATTGAGGCTAGGACATTGGCTAAATACTTCCATGCATATAGACTTAGTTCGGGGGTGAAAATGGCTCAAATTCACTAACCAACTTGACCGAACATATGAACTTAAAGCATGCTAATCTTTTAACCATGTCATACTCATGATTTTTTAGGATTTTTAAGCTATGAAACTCGGCCATATCATGCATGTACATAAAAGTCCGAAATTATGACTTGAAATGTGAAAACTCGGAACTCAACATTTATCACGTGCATGACATCATTTTTATACATGATAAATCTTAAAATTTCATGTATAAGCTGGGAAAAATAATGAGTAGGAGCTTACCTTGCTCGAACACAAGAATAGTGCCAAAGACCCTAGCTCGGGTCTACTCACGGCCACTCGGACTTGGCCTCGACTCGAGGCTTAAATGGATGAGAAAGATAGACTCAAAACACTTAGAAAAATCCAAATAATATTTGGAAGATGCTAAGCTTTGAGAGGCACGGCTGGAACAAGCTAAAGAGCGAACCTCCTCCTCCTCGGGTGCACGCGCGCGACTAAGGGCTAAGGACTTTGGTCTCGGTTTTGCTCAACTTCTCGCAATAAACTTAAGTGTTTAAAGTCTCCAAGAGCTTCAACACTCAGCTGAGAATGGCCTTAAATAGGTGGAGATGGGCGGATATAACTAGGCTCCAAGTGAGGGACACAAATGCCCACTCTCTCTTTTCACGCGCAAGGCATGGTGGAGCTGACCTTGGGACTTGCTTGGCACGGTCTTGGAGGGGAATCTTGGTGGTTTTGGCAGACCATGTTGGTGGAGAAGGATTCTGGTCGGCTGGAGGTGAGTGGGGGACAATTCCAAACCCACATACATTATAATATTAGCTTGCACATGCTCCACTTTGTCTTAATGATAGATGACCATTATTTAAACTTGCTTAGGGCAATATTAGCTGAATTAATCCCTAATCAACCCCTTAATACACGCATGGAGTTGGGCTATGGAGAAGTGGGCCGAAAACTCCACATTGGGCCCGAGAAGATGGACTACCATGCTGCCGTTGGGCCTGGCGCAAGGGACACGGGCGCGGCATTGTTGCGCTGGCCTGAGGAGACGAGCTGGACTCGCTGCTGCGCACGGGATGATCTTGGGCCGAGCTTAAGGGCTGAAATAAAGCTCTCAACACTTAGAAAAATCCCATAAGTGTTTGGCCATGACTCGAGCTCTATCTCACACGGCACTAGCCACTCTCGCACAGACTAGGGCGCGGCCCTTTTGGCTTGGGCTCGGCATCACTTGGACCGAGTAGGATACTTGGCTAGGGCTGAACTTGTGGCTCAATAAGGAACCAAAATACTTAGGAAAATTTATCCATGCATGCTCGGACAAGACTTGAGCATTCTCGACATGGTTTGGTCTCGCGGCACTAGGGCGCGAGGGCTTGAACCCTTGCACGAGCTCGGTGCGGGGTTCCTCGTGACCGAGAGACTTGGTCTAGGGATTGATAAAATGATCGACTCATACTTAGAAAATATTCTAAGTAAGATTATGAGCACTGCTAGGGCTCGAACGAGACTCGGCACTGCTAGGGCTCGATACTCGACTAGGCACGAACTAGGCGCGATACTCGTGACCGAACAACTCGGTTCCAGACACGGCTAGACTTGGACGATTTGTCGGAACATAATCGGTTCCGATTATTCGTCAACTGAAATAATTAATTCCGACTGGATAAAATCCATTTCTAAAAAAATAAATGGACTGGAATTAAATAACTGGGATTGAATAGCAGAATAACTGGGCTCGGAACTCAAGACGAGCAGTATTAATAAAAAGAAATAGTTCAAACTTGGAACTAAAAACTGTCATTTTTATTAATACAGAACTGGGCTATTACATACAACACCTGATATCTGTTATGCTGTAGGCATGGTGGCGAGATATCAGAGTAAAATAGGTCCGGAACATTGGTCTGCGGTAAAACATATACACAAGTACCTGAGAAGGACTAAGGAGTATATGTTGGTTTACAAGGCAGATGAGTTGCTTTTGTTGGGTTACACTGATTCTGACTTCCACGCAGATCGGGACGAAAGCAAGTCAACCTCTGGGTTTGTGTTTACTTTAGGAAGAGGAGCCATAGTATGGAGGAGTATCAAGCAGAAATGCGTGGTAGACTCCACCATGGAGGCCGAATATGTAGCAGCCTCAGAGGCAGCGAAAGAAGCGGTGTGGCTCAGGAATTTTCTCCTCGATCTTGATTTGGTGCCGAGTTTGCCCGCTGCAATTACAGTTTTCTGTGATAACAGCGGAGCAGTAGTGAATTTGAAGGAGCCACAGACTCATAAAGCGAGTAAACACATAGAGCGCAAGTACCAGCTGATACGAGAGATCGTTGGATGAGGGGAAGTCATTGTTTCCAAGATATTGTCGGAGGACAACCTAGCAGATCCTTTTACAAAGAGCCTACCGACGAAAGTCTTTGAGAGACACGTAGAGGGGATGGGTCTCAGACGATAGGTGACATAGTAGACTAGTCTTTGAGAATTAGATTGAAAGAGAATTGTGGTTAGTGATAGCCATGAGCTTATTAAGCATAGGTGGTAGATTGTTAGATATGCTGTAAAAGCTTGGCTTTCAGATATTTATAATATCATTTTGATCTGGTAATCGAGTTTTAGTCAAAGTAGTTATGTTTGCAGTTTATTTATTTATGCAATCATAACTCCATTATTTTACGCTGTAGGTAATATGGTTCGTCGTGTCGAACAGAAAGATCATATTATCGGTGTCTTGTAAAAAATAAATTTATTGTTCACAGTTTTATACAGGAAGTGAGACATCTGTTGGAAAAAGACTATAGTGTAGTCTTGATTCAGTTGATCTTTAACTGATGGATTACACTAGTACTTATGATCAGTATTGAACAGACTGCGGAAGGATAAGATTATAAGATTTACTGATCATTGTTATAATCTAGACCTCCAGTTATTGATGCGTTCTCTTAAGATGTAAGATAATGTAAAATGGGCATATTATATTTATTACTTATTTATTTGATTTACCAAGGGGTAATTCCTATTCTGCTAGGATGACATACTCGCTATTTTGGTAAGTAAGAATATTTATATAGTGTGCCGTTAGAAATTATTTATAGTCACTATGTCCCAGTGCGCTGGGTTGATGACGTCCCCAAAATGAGCCCATGAAGGAATATTATGTCAAACCCTACAGGTGGATAATTATCCGACATAATTATTAATGAACTGAGTGGTACTAATTTCGGAAATGAAGAAGTCAATTTAATTTAATTGTCAGTAATTAAATTAATTGACGGATGTTATATCTTAAACATGGAGAGGTAATTCGGTCAATTGGGATTAATTAATTAATTAATTATTTATTTAATTAATAATTTGGAGGTTCGATTTATTGAGAAATTGGATCCGAATGGGGAGATCAATAATAACATTCTAGTGGGATATATTACTATTTAATTCTAATTAGGATTTTATGATATAATTTTATTTCATGTTTAATATTCCAAGAGTGTGAAATATTCCTTCTAGAATATTACCTGGGGTTAGGAGACATAAGAGTCTTCTAGAAGGTGATGTTAGGAGAAAAGAATCATGACCTAGTTGGGATTAATATACGGAGTGGAATTAGGATTCCTTAGCCTAGTGGGATAATCCCATATTTGGCACCTCCTTAAGGTCCCTAAAGGAGCCTATAAATACACCATGTCCCAACCTCTTCCCCTACTATTGATTGAACTCGATTTTAAGGTCTTATACAAGAGAGGAAAATCAAG
Source organism: Striga asiatica (assembly GCA_008636005.1). NCBI lineage: Eukaryota > Viridiplantae > Streptophyta > Magnoliopsida > Lamiales > Orobanchaceae > Striga > Striga asiatica. The sequence continues at coordinate 186,546 of BKCP01000336.1, read as the reverse complement.
ATTAATACATATTCGAGAGTTAGGGAGTTTTGATTCATCGCACCACCAAGATTAGTCAAAGTAGGTGTTAAGGCAATCCATTAGAAGATCTTAAGGTTAGATAGATCAAACCCATATATCTCATATTTTTCGGTCAGCTGCTGCCGTCCTCCGCCGCCGGAAATCGTCACTGCCGCCCGAAGTCGCAGGAAGACGCCAAGCGCCCAGCCGCATGCAGCCGCGAGCCATCGCCCGCAACAGCGCGTAGCCAGACGCTACAGCGCGCCACCAGCGATGCACCGCGCTATCACCTACCTGCTCGTGCTCTGCCCAGTCGCCCGTCTTCTACGTGCCCCGTCCNCGCCGCCCGCGATCGTTCCAGCACTCGCGTGTCCCGTCCAGCGGCAGACGCGACCCGCGTGACCAGCCAGCGATCGCGACCCGTGACCCGCGACCAGCGCCTATCCGTGACCTGACCGCGACCAGCGCCTGTACATGACCCGACCAGACCCGAGACGTGACCCGATCGATTCAACCCGAGTCCCGACCGAACCGAACCGATCCAACCGGCTCGAGCCCGACGAGCCCGATCCGGTGATCTGTTCGTGATTGAACACTCGACTAGAGTCGACAAAGGCCAAACCCTTCAACCGATTGGGTTGTGATAATTAGACGATCTCCATCAAAAGAAATTAGAAACGTCTCTGAGTTGGCAGAAATTTTAAACGGTAATGTCCTAACCCTATCTAGATTCCACTGCATTAGGGTTTATTTTATCAAAATTCAAACGTGCATGTTGTTGCAGTTCCTAATAGAACCCAACACTGGGAACTTAAAGTACCCCGACCAAATAATACATATACCAACCCTCCGCCGGACTATTACACCTTTTTCATCGACCAGGCCACTGCCGGGCTGAAATTTCCCATTCACGACGACCTCATCCAACTCAGCAAACTATATTGACTACCCATAAACCATTTTTCACCCAGAGTTCTGTTTTTATTGCCTTTGGATGAAACCCCTCGGCACTTCCTATTACTTGTCCACCTGTCACAACGCCCATTTTCTTAGTTGACCAAAATCGAAGATTCATAACTGGGCGTAAGTTTTACTTCGTCCGCCCACCTCCTGACACTTTCAATCTTTCCCCGGAGTGAATTCACGAGTTGCCTGGTCAGCGTAATAATCACCGAGCTAATGCAAAATACGATGCTCTCATTCGGGTATGGAACGGCCAACCCTTACACATCGTAAAACTAACATCTGACTTGCGCTTACTCCGCACTTCAAGTTGTCCGATCGCCCGGCCGAAACCGTTGCCGACGTAGGTGAGTGTCACCATTACAAGCTAACCACTTTTTAACATGTTGCAATAACACACCCTTATTAATTATGCTAATCATGCTCGCTCTCATGGCTAAAACCACGTATCCACGCCTCATAACTGTCTCTGACAGTTCGAGTAGCTCTGACAGCCCAAATGGCTCACGCGCCCGCCTAGGGTAACAAGGCACCATTCTCCTATATAAGAGAGTGAGGTATGCCTACCATTACATTCTCTAATATACACCATTATACAGAAATTTCTCTTCGTATTTCATCTTCTACACTTACTCATTTAAGCATCGGAGGCTCTTCACCGGAGAACCCCTCCGGTGTGAGAGTTCTTCAGGCTCGAGGACGTTCAACTGTCGATGAAGCTCAAGAAGAGATCGATTCCAGCCGGTCAAAGGTCATTTGATGCCAGAATTGATGAGATTTTCCGACACCCTAGAACTTCTGCTGATTCTCTAGTTATTTTATTTCTATTTAATTGTTTTAGTAGTCTTTAGATAATTCAATCAAACTTCAATCTTGATTAAAATGTTTAAGACTTTTTTTTCTTTTTTTTTTTTGTATGCTCGACAGCGATTCTAGATTCTAAACCGCTTTCCCCGAGAGATCAACACGAGGTCGGGATTCATCTCGTATTCGGTAAAACACAATTTTCTACAACACTAGCCAAGACTCTACTTGGGCAACAAGATACCCTAGTATACAAAGGGTGATGATCAGATTTTACTTTATGATTAATGAATATTTACACACATAAGTTCACAATTTACATACTTCCCCACGAGCGAGTGCTGACTTGAGCGTCAGATGTTTTCCACCAAGACCACTCCCTACGTATTGCAAGTCACTAGAGCTCGAGACAGAAAGTCATTTAAGGTGGTACTGGTTTAACCTGGTTCAAGGATAATTTGCGTATCAAAATATGTGATATTAATAGGAGATACTAACGAGTTATATCATATCAATTTATACAATTACTACAGACGCATGAATAATCAAAAATATTCATAACATAAAAGTATTATATATTTAAAATTTTATAACCTTCAAAATATATAAATATACATATTAATTAGTCAGTAAATAAATTATTACCCTCAATTTTTTTATTTATTTTTTATTCATATTACATGAGTATGCATGCTAGTGTTTCATTAAGAAAATAATACTGATGATTATCTATCTAACTGGGTAATGTATAACTGAAAAAAAATATTACAAGTACAGGCACTTCCAGATTATGCAAACTGAATTGCTAAATACCGCACCCATTTTACTAATACCACACCCTAAAAGGACAGTTTTGCCCTTTATTCTTATTTTTTTTAAAAAATAATGTCCCACCTTCTAACCTATTTATCGGCCGAACCGAGCACCGAAAAATTCCGAAAACACCTCCAAATAATTTCGGCGAAAAAATACTATCCAACAAGACCGATCATGCGGCGATCGGCCAGTCAAACCGGCCGGACTGGAGCCAGCATTTTAAATTTTTTTTTTTTTTTTGGAACCGGCCGGTCGCTGATTGCGGCTGAAACTGGACCGGCCGAACTCTGATTGCGGCCGCAACTCGGCCAGCCGCACGCGGCCGGTAATAGCGGCCGCAACTCGCGCGACCGAGCCCATTTTTATTTAAAAAAAAATAAATTAAATATTTAAAAAAATATATAATTTTTTACTACTATTAATTATTAGAGAAACTGATTAATAGTTATTAAGGCAAGTTGGTACAACATATATAGCTATTCATTGCCTGACATTGAACTTTCTCATTCAATGTGGGATAATTGCAAATCAAAGTTTTCACTCTCCCAACCTTTTATAGCCACTCTTGGCCTTTATTATTGTGTTTGTAATTGATGTGGGATTGTCTCAAACCTTTATAGCTACTTTTTGCATTCTTTTTTTTGCTTTCAAAATCAATGTGGGACTAAATGATCCATGCTTTAACACACTTTCACTATGTATGTCAAGATGAATATCACATTATCATTAATTAAACTTATTATTATCTTAAACTGATAAATGATTAAATTTAACTAAATGAACATGAAAATTGTAATATATTCTAATATATACCATAATAATCTCTAACTTCTAACATAATAGTAATAAACTTTAATTTATAACATAATCAATTCTAATCTATAATACAATAATTTCTAACCTCTAACAAAATAATAATATATTCTAATTGCTTTTCTAACTATTTGTACATATAAATTAATTTGTATTTTTTTTAAATTTTCGTGGTTTTTAATTTTTGTTAATTAAAAAATGTTGAAATATAAAAAATATATTTAAATAATTTCATATATATTATTATATATTTTATAATAAATGAAAAAAATTAATAATTAAGTTTGATTAATAATTAAAATATATTAATAATTGAAATTAATATATATTAAATTATATATATTAATATTTTCATATATATTATTATACGTTCATATATATGAATTTGTATAATTTAATAATATTAATATATATTTTATATAAATATATATTAATATTGTTAATATATAATATAATATATATTATACTAATATAATTATTATAAATTATGATGGTATAAAATATAATTAATTATAATGAAAAAAAGTATATCAGTATAAATTATATTAGTATATAAAAAATTATATTATTAATTAGTTTAATTATAATAAATTATAATAGTATAAAATATAATTAATATAATAGTAAAAAATAAACTAACAACAAATACAGTTAAAAAATAATATTAGTATAATTACTTTATTAGTATAATTACTTAATTAGTATAAATTATATTATTATAAATTAGAAATGATACTAGTTTCAAAAAATTATATTACGTTAAATTATTATGTTATATATTGGAATTGATTATCTTATAAATTATTATTATTATGTTAGAAGTTAGAAATTATTGTATTATATATTAGAATTGATTATGTTATAAATTAGATGGGCAAAAGATAACAATTATATTGGGCTCAAATTGGTCATCTCGAAACACGAAAAAGAAGAAAAACATAAGGTGATGACTGTCATCGAGGGGAATGTTACAGATGCACTGTTGTAGGAGATTTAGTTAATGTTGTTAGAAATTATTGTATTATAGATTAGAATTGATTATCTTATAAATTAGGATTTATTACTATTATGTTAGAAGTTAAAAATTATTATGGTATAGAATTAGAATTGATGGTTTCGAATTGATCATCTCGAAACACAAAAGAGAAGATAAGTGGACTTAGCGCTTTATCTAAAGAGATGGTCCGTGATATGACAACTGCTCAGGAAAAATCGACAGTAATTTTGGCTTCGATTCAGGAGAAAACCCCGGTAGACAACGCTACAGACAGTTGTACGCTCCTTTATATTTCAATGGGATCAACGCTGTACTCGATCAAATAAGATGGGACGGGGGCGCTTGATATATTATGATAATCGGTCGTGTTTATATGTTAATTTTAACTGATATTTGTGATTGACTTTAGACCAAATACATATACGTTGATTGTTATTGAATTGTTAATTTTAACTTATGTTTGTGATTGACTTTAGACCAAGTACATATACGTTGATTGTTATTGAATTGTTAATTTTAACTTATGTTTGTGATTGACTTTAGACCAAGTACATATGCGTTGATTGTTATTGAATTGTTTATTTATAATGTGGCATAGCATTTGGAAATGGATAAAAATAAAACGAAGCAAAACATTTTCACTAATACTTCAATTAAACATGAGCTTGAATGCTTTTCCTACTATAATATTCACACGAATCATATAACACTGAGAAAAGTGTCAAACAATTTTGTCATAAAATTCGGTCTAATCATACGAAATTAATCGGTCTCAATGAATTGCTCGAACAGAATCCGACTTTTTCCGTTCAATTTGTTATTTATGAATTTCAAATTTAATTAAGAATATTATTTTGTATTTTTAAAGTTTATTACCTAGTTAAAAAGGAGCAGATTTAAGAAAAAAAGGGGACTACAATTTTTTATAACATCAATCACTAGTATTTGTTAGAGATAATTAGTATTATGTTATATAACCTAATAATTTCTAAGTTTTAACATAATAATAAAAAGTTCTATAACATAATGAATTATAATTTATAATATAATAATTTCTAAATTCTAACTATAAGATAATAAATTCTAATTTATAACATAATATCTAAATTCTAATAAAATTTATATAATAAATAAATATTTGATTATAAAAAAATATAATTTATATATGTTTTAATAATTTAAAAATTATATAATTTATTATTATATATTAAATATGTTACTTACTTAAGTATATATGTTAGTTATAATTATAACTAATATAATA
>BKCP01000336.1:149695-162886 GCA_008636005.1 Striga asiatica | reverse complement strand
CAGAGTTTAGCTCATTTGAAACATAACATCACGAAATGGTGGAACTAAATTACAGGTTCATGTTGTGGTTTACTGCGTAGGCTCAATAAGCAACATTAATACTTTCCCCTTTTTTTAACTCATCACACTCATTACTTCACGGTGTAATATGTTGAAATGATTTACTTAGTTAAGTGTTTTATATAAGTTGACAATCTAGCAGGCTTAACGAGACTAATACAATTGAGATAATATTTGCTAGAGTCATTTGTTGTCGAATTTAGCAGTTTCACCTACATTAATCTGGATCTGCGATTTTAGTCCAACTTGAGGTGGCATTATTTGACCGACCAAAGGTAGAGGGACTCATATATATTGAGCTCGCAGTTCAAGTCTCTCCACGGCTCGTGTTCTGCATGAAGCCTTCATAATGGGATCAATATCAGCTGTGTTAAACTCCTGCTACTGGATCAACTATAGCACTGGATCAACTATAGCAGTGACTAAGGGACTTTGAGGTTTAGCATGAACTTGAGTACCTCGGCTGTTCATTGCCCTTTCCTCAAGAAAATGCTTCTTTTTTTCTTTGTATCAATAGTGTTCCCACTTCACCTCCTTGGGGACTCGAACCCATGACCTATGACCAGGTCATAGGTGAAACGTCTTACAACTCAAGCTGCGCTTCGTTATGTGTTTTCTATAAGTAAGAAAAATATATTGTAAATGTTGTGTTCTAGCAACACAAAATAAGACTTCATAAATAAAATTATATTTTATCTAGCCTACCATTGCTTCGAACTTAATAAATTTGGCATTAGAGATAAGATTAAAAAAATGTTTCCACAAAATGTTCTCTAGAATATGACTTTGGCAAATGGCTTCTACTCCGGCGTCATTATTTCGATATTCTCCATGTTAGATTTATAGAATCGGGGGAAGAAGTGTGATCAAGGGTCAAGGTGAGTCTAGTTGTCGCGTTAGTCGGGTAAAAAACAATTTGGTGACGAGGGAAGCAGTCCAATAGGCTTATACACTAATTCCATTTGTTGTGGGATAACTCACAAATGATATTTCAACACACCCTAACTTGTGAGTCCTCTAGCCGCCCTAGATCAAGCTCGGTTAGCAGAGTTGTCATATAGATTAGGTTTGCTCTGATACAATGTTAGATTTATATATAATCGGGGAAAGGGGTACGATCCCAAAGGTAAAGCGCATCTTATGAGGGCGAGCCTAGTTGCCACCTTAGTGAGGGTCCCATCAAATCCAATTAATGATAAGGAGTAGTCACTATGCTTATAATCAATGATGAACAACTCACGAGTGGTATTCCAACATACCCCACTTGTGAGTCCTAACTTAATAGATTAAATCATTGCAGGTCATCATGAGAAGTTTGGTATTCTTCTTCGCCCTTTATAAATAGATAGAAATGGAATACCGAAAATACATTGCAGTCGTAGATCAGGCTCGCTCTGGTACCATATTAGGTTTATATAGTGGGGGAAGGGGTGTGATCCCACAAGGGTGAAGCGCACATAAGAGGGCGAGTCTAGTTGTCACCTTAGTAAGTTTCCATCCTAATACCAATAGGTGATGGTAAGAGTAGTACACTAGACTAATAAACTAAGCTCATTTGCTCTAAATATAAACAATTTGAGAGCACTATGATTATTAGAGTAGCCAAATACAAACAATTTTTATCTCTTTTGATCTTTGGCATGTGATCTACGATCAACAATCATCCAATAAAGAGGCCAAATCCCCCAAAGCGCTAAAAAGAGTTGACAAAAAGAAAGATGTTATGGTGTACATCCAACCAGGCATTGACATGTCTATTTTTTCTCAAACATTTTGTATTAAAAAAGCCAAGTATGCATGGGAAATTTTGAAACAAGAATTCTACAAAATCAAAAAAATGATTGCTTTAAAGCTAAAAGCTCCAATCCTTATGGTGAGATTTTGACAATCTCCAAATGGATGAAAAAAGAGATCGTTCATGATTTATCATCCCAAAAGATAAAAGGGTCGTGGAGAAAGTGCTAAGATGTCTTCCTTTGAAAATTGATCTGCAACCGCAACAATTGAGTCGTTGAAAGATTTGTCCAAAAAAACTATTGACAAGATCGCTTCTTGTGCTGAGCAAATAATCAATTCACTAAACAACTTTTTCGATTAAAGCAAGCATCAAGCGTATGAACAATGAATCTAAAGGTTGGTTCCAAAATAAAGAAAAAACTGAAGAAAGAAGATGCACGATTTCCGAATGAAGAAATATTGTTCTACTTGAACTTGTAGTGAATCCAAAATTATGTGGTATTTAGATAGCAGTTGCAACAATCATATGGTCGGAAACCAAGATCTCTTCGTTGATAAATCCACATATCACAACTCAAATCTTTCTCGATGATGAATCACAAATGAGTGTTGAAGGAAAATGTATGATTGTGTCCAAACAAAAAAAAAAAAAAGGGTCAGAAAAAACGTATCATGGAAGTGCTTTATGTGCCGAATCTTGTGCTTGGCCAACTCATCCAAACAAAATTCTTGGTTCATTTGTGTAATGGGGAATTGCTGAATTCTCAATGAAAATAAGTATGTCATCAATCGCAAACGTTGAAATGAAAAATAATACATTTCTTCTCATGATGCCTCCCAGTGAAAATCGTGCATTTAAACAAAAACCCAACAAATCATCCAACAAAAATCCAGTCAGAATATACTTCTTGTTGTAATAAAAAACGAGAAGCCTCAATGATTAGTAATTTTTGGATCGACGAGAAGGAGACGCCTAAGTTGCACAAACTCAAGATGGAAGTTCCTACAAGAAGATGGAAGTGAAAGTAGAGGTGGAGGATAACTCAAAACTACAAATTAGTAGGAAGAAGAGTAAGGACCAAGAGGATAAGAACAACACATGGTACAGAGTGGAAGCGATTTCCGATAAGTTCCTCCATCATATTCGGCTGTAAGACTATGCCAAGCTCGATTAGGTTAAGGCCACTACGGAGGATGTGGTGCTCACAGTCATCAAGCCTAAATAAGAGGTCAAGAATCCTACAGTCAAGGTCATTAACATCCCTAGTATAACACCCTTACAAACTCAAGATTGCAAATTTAGAGGGTGCCAACAGAAGAAGTAATTTGCAATCTTCATCATAGGTAAAATTATGCATTGAAATAAATTTGGATAAAGGATATATTCATGCATTAATATAATGAAGTCTAGTAAATAGGGTATTTTAAAAGACATGTAATTGTTTATGACATTTATCTTAATGTCCATAGAATTCTCTTCCATCTAGTATAAACAGGAGTCAAGTTAGTTTGTTGTTTATCATGTGTGTGAAGTAAGAAAAATCTATCTATTACTAAAGAAAAAGAAATATATTAATAGACATTAAAATTTTCCACTAAATGTTACTTTATTTGGTCATTTTTGTAGTTTCTATTAAAAAAGCATTTTTAAAAAAAAAAACTCTTGCACTCTATATTAGATCATCATTAGTCGAATCTCTATTTTCATTTTAATAGTGCTACCATGTCAATATATTTACTGAATGATAACTATATTTATTTTATTAAATATTAACAAAAATCAAAAGAACAAAATATAAATATCATGCATGTCTTCAGCTGATTGTATTTTTGAAAATCTTCTAAAAATAAAAATAAAAACCTTAAAAATATTAACGAGAATATAAACTCAAACAATCAAATAAAAACTATATTTATAACAGTGATATGTATAAAACTGATTACCTTTACAATTTTGTTGTGATTTATGTTTATTAAATTGTGTCTACCTAAATATAATATATAACATATTAGTGATTAAAAAATTTAGCCATAGCATTATAAAAATGACAAATCGAAAAGATTAAATATCATTATACACAAAGTACCAAATAACATATGTATAATGTTGTGTATGATGAAAATTCTTATAACTGATAATAATTCATTATAATTAATTTTCTTATAAATTGAATTAAACTTTATTTAATACATTGTATAATCAAACTTGACCTTTCACATAACGGGTAAAATAGAAGTACTATATTCTAAAGAATGTGTAGTAGTAACTCAAAATAACACTGCATACACAAAATNAATACCTACATATTTTTAAAGTAAATATTTCATTTGAAAAGAGTTGAAAAGAACATAACGGGGAATGAGAGAGAATAATTAAGAAGAGAAAAAAAGGAAAGGAAAAAAAAGGCAGAAAAGAAACCTGGAAGGAAAGAAAAAGAGACAAGAAAAAGAAAGAGAAAAAAAATAATATATATATATATATATATGTATATATATATATAATTCTCGAATACGCTATAGACCTAATATTTGGCATAAGTTCGTGCTTCGTATTTACACATGTGCAGGTTTAGTTTTGACTATTAGGCTTGTGAATTAGCATAAACAATTTTACGTTTCGTTTTTTTTCTTAAATTACCATATACTACTCTTACGTTTTCTTATTTAATATATATATATATATATATATTATTATTATAAACATGTATTTTTTTCATTTTTAAACCTTTATACTTTTTTATCTATATTTTATTTTTTCATATATGATACATCTAAATAATCATATTTTAACGATCTTCAATTTGACATCGATATTGTATTTATAAAATAAAAAATAATTTCATCTATCTTTATACATAAAGCCAATTTTATGAACAAATCATTTTCAAAAGTATCAAATAACAATATAAATTATTTATTAAAAAAAAGTAAAAATCAAATTCATTAATACACTATAAAATAATCATTTAACGTGTTTTTTCAATACATTTTGGATAAAATATGGAAATTAACTATTACATAAAATAAATTTTAAGAAACATTATAAAATATTATTTCTCAATTCAAATAGATTATATAAAGAACCGAATATTATTATGTTGTTTAAAATAATAAATATAAAAGAATATCATAATTAAAAATAATAAAATAATTTTATATTTCATAAAGTTATAAAATAATATGAATAAATTAATATTTTAAATTATTAAAAATTATGAATTTAAAATAATTGAAAAAACAATAAACGAGAGACATGAACTTTATAAATATAAAATATGATCATAATACAATAAAACTTGTTTTATTTTAAAAAAAAATGAACAATTTTGTGGAGTTGTATTAATAACTATTTTAGACATATAATATTAATAACTGTTTTAGACATAATTTTAAAAATATAATTAAAAATATATTTTTTGACAAATTTAGCGTAAATACGAATGTCATTTTGAATTAATAATCACTTTGTTAAATGTATATTCCTTATACATAATTTCACATTATAATTATAAATTATTTAAATTTTTTTTGTATTGTAGAAATATTAATATATTTAAATACCTATGTAGTACAAGGGTATCGTACAAGATCTATAAATATATATATATATATATATATATATATATATATATAGAGAGAGAGAGAGAGAGAGAGAGAGAGTGGAGGATCACTCTTTATAATGAGTTCATGAGACTTAATTTTAGCCATTTTCGTGTTGATCAATGTCTCATATTAATCACTTTGAATACACATTAATTATGTAATAAAAAATAATTATTATTACATTTAGATTAAGATAGTTTTTAAGTAGGAATTTCAATACTATTTCAAGTAAATTTCTATCTCTATTATATAGTAATAGATTAAGATATTTACTTGATGAAAATCCACTCAAGATATCCACAGCTCGAGTAGCTTTTGTAGTTATCCCTACAAACTAGGCAAATTAGTTTCATGTAAATAAATTAACCAAGTTTATCAAATTATTGTCTATTTAGCCTAAGTAGCAGCACTTCCCAACAAACATAATGGAGAAGAACTTTAGGGGACAATGAAAGTCATTGCCACTTTTGTTGTCTGATTTTCAATATTCGCAACTCTGAATGTTTGGCTTTCAAGAAACTTGAGCGTTTGAAAGAACTAACAACTATATCCCACCATCAGTTTTAAACTTTAAACCACACCATTTGGATTAAGCGTTTGAAATCAGATTAAACAACATGAATCCGATATATTACCTTGGTATGAAGATAATTTCACCAATATTCAAAATAACTAACAACTATATCCCACCATGAGTTTCAAACTTTCAACCAAACCCTTTGGATTGAGCCCTTGAAAAACCAGAATAGGTAACATGAATCCAATATATTATGTTGGTGTGAAGATAATTCCACCAATATTCCAAAAGGGTAACAACTATTCCAATGAAATTTATGACAAATTCCCCAAAGTAGTTCAAACAAAAGATCAGATTATAAAATTAAAAACAGATAAACTCACCAGAATTCAGCCATTTCACTCGAAGGTATTTGCTTCGACAATGACTCGTAAAAAATTCTCAATGGTTCTCGCTGCAAATCAGTAGTAGAAAATCAGGATAGAATTCATTTGAAAATCAATGTCGATGATGTAAATAAAAATTCTAGAGAAATACAGAACCTCCTCTGGAACATCGAATTTTTGTCCTGGCAAGGAATAAACTTTCTTCACTCTGGTTTTGGTGACTGTTGTCGTGGCACCTTTTGATTGAGTGGATGTTTTCTTTACCTTCACTTGATCAAAATATAATGAAATTAATTATTGTAATGGCTGAAAGTTGGAATCTCTAGCACTATAGCTGAACAAAAATCATTCTAGTAATTATCCATCTGTGTAGCTAGAAAAATCCTGTAAGAAAATATGTATATCTAAATAGCATGGAAAATACAACAATCCAGAAAATATGTATATCCAATTAATGAGGAATTCATATCACAGAAACTCCCTACAATATTCACTTACCAACCATCACGAACCCAACCGCCTCAATGAAAGGAAAAACTTAATTTAATCTTATGTTTTAAAAACCAAGTAGTTTCAACTAATACGAATCCAAATCAATCAAAAGGATAGATCAGTTGTAACTCTAGCAATACAGCAAAAAAATTTCTTCACACTAGCGATTCCGATGATTAAAAAAAATGGGAAAAAAAATCATATTAAGTGATAGAAAAAACAAGTAACTATAAAAAAGCACCTCACATAAGAAAAGAAAAAAAATAAACCATAGAATGTTCACTATATAACTTTTCTGTAATATGCCTACAAAATACAAAAAACTGAAGGATTCAAAGCCCGATCTTTGCATAATGGCACCTTAAATAAATATCGGAGACAATAGAAAACGACGAAGAAATACTAAAAAAAAAAAATCGAATCTTCTTTCACATGGGTACCATTTTGGAAGCACTAACGGTGGATTTGTTTTTGGCATCAGCTGAAGAATTCTTGATTGATACCTCAACAGATTTCTTCTTGGTCACCAATGAATCAACCCTGGGTTTTGAAGATGACGACCCATCCCCAGTGTTGGGCCTCGATTTCATGGAATTACTGGATTTTGCTACCGAGGTCATGATTTTGTTTCGCTAAACTGTATTATCGAATCTTAAATTCCTATTTCGGACCCGTTCAATCTTGGTTTTTTCAAATCTATAATGTAAATAGTAGAAATTTTTCTTGACTGGTTTTGAGGAATAATGAGGATTGAAAATGTAGGAATTGGGATAAATGAGACAGATGAGAGGTTAGGTTAGGTTTGGACAAAAAGTGGTCTGATTAGTTTTCAATCGTCTTTTACAGATGCTGTAACTAATGATTTTTCACTGTTACATTGGAAGCTCCTTTTCGCACATGCCACAAAATTCAACAAAGTAGTAACTAGTAATATCAGGATTTTCAGATGTCTCGAGGAAATAATGAAATTTTGTTTTGTGATTCTTGTCTGAAATCTGAAATACTGAACATTCAGATTTCGAAGATATTTGGATAATAGAAATGTAAGAAAGTGCAGGAAGATGTCCAATTCTACTTTTTAATTAGATGTACGTGATGAGAGATTTCTGAATGCTATTTACCCAGTCATAGTTAATGAGTATTAAATTAATGCGATAACTGGTGGATTTTCTTGAAAATAAAAGAACATATTTTTGTGAATTAAAGCCAGATGTCAATATTTTTAAAACCTAATTGTTGTAAGTAATTATTTTAGGGAGGTACTATTTACTGCCCCTTTTACTACTCATCGTCTCTCTTGGACGATTTTGCCCTTTTCATTTTTTCTAAACACCTCAGAGGAAAGTGTACGGTGAAATGTCGTCAAATTCGGAGATACGAAAATTTTGGTGTCCGACCGCCGGAACTGGATGGCTTTTAGCCCGTCCGACCGCCGGAACCGGACGAATTTTAAGCCGTCCGGCCGGCCAGTTCGGACGGGTTAAAAGCCGTCCGAAAAGTTCGGCCGGTCGGATTGGCTATGGCCGGTCGGAATTGCTCCGACCGGTTCGGCCGGCCGGACAAATTTTTCAATTTTTTTTTTTAAATTATTATGTTATAAATTGGACTATATTATTATGTTATAAATTATTATGTTACATTTTAAACTTGATTATGTTACAAATTGAACATTAAAGATTATCGTGTTAGGAGTTACAGATTATGTTACAAATTGAACATTAAAGATTATCGTGTTAGGAGTTACAAATTATTATGTTACATGTTGATTATGCTATAAATTGGACGTTAGATATTATCGTGTTACGAGTTAGAAATTATTATATTACATGTTAGTCTTGGTTATGTTATAAATTGACGTTAGATAGTATCGTGTTAGGAGTTACAAATTATTATGTTACATGTTATAGTTGATTATATTATAAATTGGACGTTAGATATTATCGTGATTGTGTTAGGAGTTACAAATTATTGTGTTACATGTTGGACTTCATTATGCTATAAATTGGACGTTAGATAATATCATGTTATGAGTTACAAATTATTATGTTACATGTTAGAATTAATTATCTTAATTTAACATGTTCTAAAAATATAAATATTGTACTATATAGCAGGAGTTATGGGAAGAAAAAAAATCTCATTCAACTTAAGTTTAGCAAAAAAAAAAAAAAACATTAATTTGAATGATTTATGTACTAAAAATGACAAAAAAGGTACCATTAATGCGATTTCGATTCCCCTGTAACACGAACGTATGTTCCTGCGCTCGAGACAAGCTCGTTCTCCTGAGTCGACCCATCGGGACTCTCAGGAGAATGAGCCTGTCTCAAGCGCAGGAACATACGTTCGTGTTACAGGGCAATCGAAAATCGCATTAATGGGACTTTTTTTTTTCATTTTTAATATAAACCATTCAACTTAATGTTTTACAAATAATAAATAAAAAAAACCATTCAACTTAATGTTTTACAATAATAATTAAAAAAAAATATTCATTACATCATTATTGGGCATTGTCGTAATCCAACTTAAACTTAGCGAAATCTTCTTGGACTTGCGCCGCCTCTGGACATTCAACAAGGAACTGCTGCATGGTCGATGTAAAGCCCAAAAGACGGTCTACCCACTAAAAAAATGAAAGAATAAAAAAATATGACGAAAATTTATTAAAAAAATTATTGTAATGAAATAACATTAATTAAAATTTAGTAACCAACTTACATAGGCGGTATTGACACGCGTAGGGACCTCGTTCTCGTCCGGCAGCTCCTCGCCCATGAGAGTCGACTGGGAAACCCGACTGTACCACTGCAAGTAATCCTCAGTCCCCTCCCCGCGATCATGTGTGGTGGGGGTGAACATAGCGGTGTTGACCGTCCCAGAAATCGGAAACTAGGTCCAGGCACCTACTGCAGCAGCCTCAGAATGCTCAACCCTGTAGTTCCTAGACTCCCAAGCACGTACTGCACTTATTGGCGGGTATGTAGGGGGAGGGATAGTCTGGACATACCCCAACTGACGCAGACACCGCGCAGGCAAGTACGGCTCGACAACATCGCGGTATCGAATCAATCCGCTATAAAGAGTCCTCGGCACTATCGCATCTGGGCTGGAGCTGCCGTATGGCAACCATTGCACCTGTTCACAATTGCATAAAAACATTTATAAAAATAATTATATTATTTTAAATAACAGGTAACTAAATTTAAATAAAATAACTTCACGTACATCGGAAGCAGTGAGTCTGTCGAGGCGCCGACGGATGGCTGTGAGCCGATCGTCTAACCTTGGCGCATTCCCTACGCTCCACGAGCGAGATCCTGCGAGACAGTCAGGACCGATGGGTAGACGCCCTTGGGGTCGAAAATCGGGGAAATACTCATATATCCAGGACTGCAGAAGAGTTCCGCAGCCCGACAGTCCACTGGAGTCCCCTCGGTTGGCAATACCTAGCTGTCTGTACATGTATGCCAGCGTAGCCGATCCCCATGAGTAACCCCCAATCAAATACAAGCCGTTGAGCACCTCGTGCAGGAGCTTGGGGGTCACTCTACTACCACTCTTGTCGACGAACAATGTGGTAGCCAGCATCACCCACGTCCAGGCACCCGCCTCATCCCTAGCCGGCCGGTGTTTCCCCCTGAATGCCCCCACAATGGAGGCTTCGGACACCGAACCACGCTGCCAGAACGAACTCATGAGTTCGCCCTTGGTGACCGAAAGTATCGACATGCAGAGTCCATGGCAGGCGTCCGAATCCGGGTCCTCAGCGACCACGGCTCCCTCCACAGAAACGCCCAAAATGGCCCGAACGTCGTGCACCATGGTGCTCATTTCACCAAAATGCAGGTGAAACGAGTTAGTATCCGGCTGCCATCGCTCCACAAATGCAGAAAGGAGTGGGATGTCCAAGTGGATGTGCATGGAGTCGGCCAGATGTGACAGCCCGGTCTTATCGATCAGAGCTCTCGCATCGGAAGACATCTCATCACGCCAAGCCTTCAGATTCTCGACCGCTCTCAGTCTGTTGTGGCATTTCAGCAGCCCCCTCAAATCTTCACTCCATATGCAGGAGGCGACGTGCCCTAGAAAGCTAGGGAGGACACTCCCATCAATGGGCCCACCGGCCACTAGGCCTTTAATGATCCAGGGTGCATCATCATCGGTCCTAGCTCGTTTACTAGTACCTGCATTAAGTACAACATATCTGTATATATAGATTTGCTGGCAGATGCATTAAATAAAATATATTTAATAAAACATATTTCATTAGTTTCCCGTTCTTTTTTTTTTTAATTAATGAAAAACGTTACATTTTACATTAATAAAATATAATGACAATTTTAAACTAATTTATTATGTAACATTACTACTAATTGATTATAACAATAATAAAAATAATTATAATAATTTTCTAACTAATTAATTGTATGGTTCCTCTAAATTACAAAATAATTATACCGTAGTTGAGGAGCAGGCCGATAATACTTTTCTAACAGTGCCGATAATTTGTTATGATTAAGTGAAAATAATTTATGTTAAACAACAATAAATACGTAAATTATTTACCTGATGAGGATGCAGATGGGCCAAAACGCCCCCCAACCTGTCGTTGACGAGCAGCCTGTATAGGACGAACAACCTGTACCGGACGAACCTGCTTAGAACCGGTTGTACCGGACGAACAGGCTGTACAGGAGGACGAGGGTGGCTAGGACCCGTAGGCTGTGCGTGGTCCTGATCATCTGAGGAGTCGTCCGAGTCACACTCCTCTAGACCCTGCTCCCTCTCGCCGTACGACTCATCAGCATACCCCTGCTGACCATAGGGTAATGGTACGCATGCGCAAGGAGGTATTGACTTCCCTGCGTAGCGGGGAAAAGCATATCCCAACTGATCGTACGGTCCTGATGCTGGGGGCATCGAACTGCCTGCCTGACCAGGATAATAAAATTCATGCTCGCCGTACGGGAGGACTCCGTGGAGTCGCGAACTATCTGGCTGGCCCTCAAAATGATATCCCTGCGAACCATCTCGCACTGGTGCGGGGAGGTCTCGAACTCTGGCTAGCCTGACGAATCTGTACCCTCCGAACTTCATCGATCATCGTCTGCCTTTCCATGTCCTTCTCCCGACGAACGGACGCATTAACACCCCGACTTCTAGTGTGTCGGGTACCAGAACCATCATAATAGTCATCGAACGCCTCGTCGTCGTCCCTGACATTAGATTGTTCAGGTCTGCTAACACTCTGAATCAGAAATATAATTATTAAATTTTTACTACTTCTGCTTACATCAAGTTCCATTGGTTTAGTGAATAAAGGCTTATTTCTCACACTCACACCACCCCCCTCATTGAGTCCCCCTACCTTCTGTTCATTGCATAACCCCTTAATAATTTGGAGGTTTTCCCCTGCACCTACAATCTCAGCACTATCCTGCTCATGTCTATCACTAATCCCTCTTACCTCACCCACCAGCACTAGAACTCTCCTCTCTTTCTTCTATGATTTTATCCTTGCTAGACTCAGAATTAAGCTTACCACTACTAGGGCTAGAAGACCTCCTACCCCTAGACTCACTAAAACCCCCAATATATCCCCCTAAGTCATTCCCCAAATTGCTCTGTTCTAACCACGTTCCTCTGGATATCACTCTTTTTAACCTCATACATCCTAGCACTATGGCCAATCCTACCACAATAGAAGTACAATGTTAAAAGATTTTCATACCTAAACTCTACTCAGTGCTCCTTTGTTCCTAAATGTTAGTGCTTCTTGGAAGAGGCTCGAATAGACTCACTTCAACCAAGATTTTGGTCAACTTACCATTCGAGTTACCTGCCCCTAGGACTATAACATCTAACACTTTTTCAAAGACATGTCCCACATGTAACCCTACTTCTGTAGAGATCCAATATAATGGCAAACTGTGTATTTGAACCCACAATTCCACTTTGAGCTCTGTCTCCTTGAAGTCCACCTCATCCTTCTTCTACTCCTTGAGCAGCAGATATTGTCCTTCAAACCACCACGTCTTTCCCTTTACCCCTCTACATTTATCTTCCTCTACTTGGAATAGAAATTGGAATAAATTCTGCCCCAACACCCTAACTGAAAATTGTCGAATTGTTCTCCAAATCACCCCCATTGTAGTCTTGAGCCTCCTAGATTTACTTTCTTTTCCCCCACAATCTTGCCAATCAGACTTAGAACACAATCTTGAATTCCAAGTTCGATGTCCGCCTCAGACAGAGATGTCCGCTCTCCTTTTTCGACAACTCGAACCTATTTAGCTTATCAATGATATCTTTATCCATCGAAACCCATAAAGTCCTCATAATCTCACTACGAAGCAGACTCTTTAGAGGAGAAGAACTACACTCTAAGACAAA
>BKCP01000336.1:112050-149553 GCA_008636005.1 Striga asiatica | reverse complement strand
TCCTGCGAGTTTATTTATAGGAAAAGAATCTTCTCGTTCCCTTGATAATTTTAACAAATCACTCTTCATCTATTCTAGACAATCCACAGTACAAACAGCTACAAGATTTTCTGTACATCCAAAATCAGTGCAACTACAACTGCTACAACGCCCTTGTCTGAAAAACCCTACTGTACCACACCGAGTGCAATATCATATGAAAAACATCATACTTCTCGGGCCTTGAATGCCACAAGAAATGCCTCTGCACCTCCCGCACTCTCTTCTGCATCCTAACATACCTCCTACTCGAAATCGACAAAAGTATCCTCTTCAAACTCGGCACATCCCTCTCCAAAACGAAAACCGCAAACGACTCCCAATTTAGAGTCTCGAAAAAGGGAGGGACAAAATTGTCCGATATAATAACTGGGATGCACTCGTAGAAAATAGCCTCCACCACCCGAGGGCTGTTGACCTCGTAACCTCTGGCACAAATGCAATACTTGCTCGTCTTCATGTACTGCGCGTAGCTCGTTTGACCTTTGACTTTCCGCAGTTGACCGAATATTTTCATGTCGGGGTCTTTGTTCTGCCAGTGTTTGAGCAAGACGGGACGTAAGTAGCCGTGCATGCTGCCGGCGAAAAAGGCAAGGGTTCGCCTCTGTCCAGGAGGCTTGCCGCCAAGCTGGCGGAGAGGGTTTTGTGGGGTCCGCACTAGGGTTTCAGGGAGAGAAACGTCTTTTCCCAACCGAAACCCTTCTTTAATGTCTGAATTGCATAAGGCTCGGATGCTGTTGGGCATGGTTCGCCGAGTCTCAACTGGGGCCTGGCAAAAAACCAACTGTCAAACTTTGTAAGNAAAAAAAAAAAAAAAAAAAATTAATATTGTATGTGGGGTCCAACATTACAGAATATAGTGGACTTCAGTACCAATAACATTCAAATAATATGTTGAAAGAGTATGGACCAACTACTAGTCCAAACGTAATCCTGGTTTTTGACACAAAAAATGGATAAATTCTCAGAAGTTGGAAATGTTAACAAAACATAACTCAGAGATTCCTGTTTGTTTCTGTGGTGAGAGTGCATATCGGAGCACAAAGAGGTCGAGGGCTGTATGTAAATTAATCAATTTAAAAGATAATTGGGTGCATTTTCCTAGTTAGGCTAGTTATTAAGTGGGAACTTTTGCAAATAACTCCTTCCACATACAGACAACACCAAATGTACCCCTGATAAGAGAGGGTAATTTGTTAAGGAAATACAGACTTCAAGGGGGTGGGTTTTGTAAATTGTAATACCTCACGCGGGGCATCGGTAAAGTTCTGAAAGATAACTGGGACTTAACAGTAAATTATGACAAATGGTAAGGATAATGTTTCGTAAATATCCCTGAAATGAATGCAGGAGTAGGTTAAAAAAAAAAGCAGAAAATATACCCAATCATGACAGGCAACGAGAAAATGGTCAGACCCATCTGTTCTATTCCAGAAACTGTGTTTTCTCATGATCATCTTGACATAGTCACTCAAATACTGGATCAAGTTGTCTCTACTGTGGGAATCGGGAATATATAAGGCCACCTCCAACATGCGTGAACTGAAAGGTAAGTAAAATAGGTGTGCTTTTTTTGGGTTTTTAGTGACAAATCGCTTGTTCGATTTTAGCAGCTTCATGAACCATCCTTCGGATGCGTATATTCCTTTAAGGGGAGGTTGGTGGAATATTGGTTTTTCGCCTTCAGCGTATATATAAACCTTGAGAGTTTGCTCCATTAACTCATAGCTCCTGTACAGGTCAAATTTGAAGTGTATTTGGTTAGTCGAGCGAATATCATTAATACTAATATTTTTTTCTTAAGAAAACTAAATAAGTTTCTAATGCATGACATATGAAAGCACTGTCAACAGGTCCTAGAACAATGGACACAAACAGAACTGCTCAAAGAAGCATATGGAAAAACAGAGAATGCCAAAATCTGAAGTATAGCATATAGCGGTCAACAAATTGAATTAGGCAGTTGAAATTTTGCTTACCTTTTGAACTCCGAAAAGTTTCTGTACAATTTCACATCAAATTGAGGGTCCTTTTCAACTATTGATGCATTCTCAATGAGGAACTTTGCATTTAGTAACTCCTGATCAGCTGATGAAGACCATTGAGGCTTCTGGAAACACAATACAATCCACAAGCATAAAAAATTAAGAAAGAATAAAAGAAAAAAGACATAATTTTTTCACATATCTACATTTAAGATGATAATTTGGATACAAACCCCAGAACTGTATGACACACGACTCTGGAGCAGCATATCCTTCATCTTAGATATAGGCACCACCACACGTGTACGTTCTTTTCCAATTGGTTTTCCAATGTTTTGAAGTATATTCCCAGCATCTTTTCCCGTAGATGTGACCGGGTAAGGAGCTTTTACATCCACAGTCATACTCGTTTTTGGAAGAAATGGAGATCCAAATCCAGGTGGCAGATTTTCCGGTGAATTAGCAGTCAAATTCAAATTTGGAGTTTTGTCTTTATTTTCCCCCATGACATCATAAGCACTACTTTCCGGAGCATATCCCAGTTTTTCTCCGTCTAGTAAGAAACTATCATTTGTTACGGTTGAGGTATGATATGTTCCAAAGAACTCTTTGGATCTAGATTCTTCCTCGAGATCAATATCGTTATTCAAACTATCGTCTGAATTTTCTTTGTTTTCTTGACCAAAATCATCTTTGACATTTCTTGCACCAATATCAGTATTTTCTTGATCAAAATCAAGATCAGTAGAATTTACGCTACCCAGATACGTTTGGTTTTTCAAGGTAACGGATTTCTCAGACGAGTTTCGCAAGTTGTCAAGAAGCTGTACTTGAGATTTTCCATTCGAAAATAAAGACGATAAAATATTACTATACGGGAGCTCAAAATACTGGATGAATAAAATCAACCCGAAAATCACCCCCATTAGCAACAACAATCTCCGGGTCTCAACCAGGCACACATACCGAAGTTCATTGCCCATACTGTTTGTCACAACAGATGAAGGATAGATAAGCTGCAACTAGAAAAACCTGGAATTTGTGAAAATCAAATTAAGGTGTGTCCATGGCTTCAATCTGAAGTGGCCAATCTGAACAAGACAAGCATAATAGGAAAATCTCACAAGTTTCAAAAATTCGAAAAACAGGCAGCAAATCTAAAACGAGGGCAAATTTAAGTATTATTATTCAACTATCAAATTGAGGGAAGCTTCTAAGATACCGCAGTTTGTAATCAGCCAAAATTCAAGATGGCATATAGACGCATAGATAATATTAGTATATGAACAGCCAAAAAGGACATACAAGACAATCGATCACCAGGGTTCATCACCAAATCAAATAGCCGATTAGTCAACTAGAACAATCAATAGGACACAAAAGAAAGGGCCAAAAGGCACTCATTATTGAGCATAAATTTAAAACCACAAAATATAAACCCTATGCAGAGAAAACGAATACTGACAATCAGCAAAGAATACCTCTGTAATGGGATACCTCTGTCACAATTGAAATGGAAAATCAACTCATCAATTTCTGGCGGCTCCGGTAATTTCTTTAACTTCCTCTTCTTCTCCTTTTCTTTTCCCAAATCCCAAGTACAATGAATGAATTGAGATTTCACGTGCCTGAGCGCCGCCCCCGGGAAAGAAGAACAAAAATAGCAATAATTCGAAATTTTTCTCGTCTCTGTGTCGTGGTTTTCTTGCTGGTGGACGGCTATGTCCCACTGTCATCTACAAATAATCTAGTTCGATTATAGGCCTAATTAGTAATTACTCTAAAAATACTTTCTCCCTACTTTTGAAACACTAGTATCCTATCCTCACCCCTTTCCACGGGACAACATATTACTGTTCAAATTGTATAAGAGAAAAAATTTAATCCAGCATGTATTATATTTTATGTTGAATAAATATTTTTTTTATTTTGCAACTTGATTAATGTAATTGATATATATACTATTCAACATAGTCAAGTTGCTTGTTGGTTGGTCGAAAACTTTTTGAATAAAAATTCAACCATGTCGGAGACAAGATGCCCAACCTTAAACACTCAGGTTATCCGCGTGAGACCTGGCCTTCAATACTTAGTTGTCCTCGTGAGACCATCAATACTCAGGTTGTCTGCGTGAGGCCCAACCATCACAAACTCAGGCTGTCCACAAGAGACCCGACCTTCAATACTCAGATTGTCCGTGTGAGACCTAGCCATCACAAAATAAGGTTGTCCGCGTGAGACCCTACCATCACAAACTCAGGTTGTCCACCAGAGGTCTGACCTTCAACATTTAGGTTGTCCACGTGAGACCTGACCAACACAGGCTGCCCACAAGAGGCCCAACCTTCAATACTCAGACTGCTCGCTTGAGGCCCAACACACTCAAGCTGCCATGTGAGGCCCGACCATCAGTATGCAAGTTATTTGCATGAGACTCAACCACAAAGAATTCATGCTTCCCACATGGGGGCTCGACCTTCAAAAACTCAGGTCACCCACACGAGGCCCGACCATTAAAAATCAGGCTGCCCAAATAAGGTCAGTCCATAAAAGAACTCAAGCTTGCCATCAAAAGGCAATAAGCCGATCGTTTCCTGGTGGCGACATACCCTGACAGAAAATTTTTATTATCGCCGACCTACAGCCTCAATAAATCCTACTGCTTGTATAACGCGAATGCCAAGACATGGCCACACTATGAACGAAAGATATTTAACACGACATTTTTAAGAGAAAATCACCGATTTACTTGGCTACTATTTATTAATATATACATCTGCAAGAACCGAACATGTTCCACTTTTCCTGGATATACACTCTTTCAACCGTAATCACGGACATTTTGTCAATCAAACCTTTCCAAAGGCCATATATAGGTCGAAACTTCAACACATTTTTTTACTAAGCCTTGCAACAGCTAAACATAAATAAAAGGCCTTACATCGGCCGAAAAAAAATCCAAACTATTTTTCAAAAACAAATTACTACAGGAAATTCAACGATAAATAGAATCCTTGCCGCTGCTAGAGGAGCCTCCCTGGCCAACCGACATCTTCTCTCTCGATGGAGTTGCACCCTCTAAAGATGTCTATTGCACCATTGTTGAGCTAAGATCAAACTGAGAGATGGGCCTCGTCTACACCGGAAGATCGACTCGTTCATTAAGCATGCCTCAGCATCTTTATCTGGCTCGTTGTCTTCATCTGAGGTCAACTCTAGAACATTCTTCTTTCAGGCGCAGACGCGCTTGATGATGTTTAAGTCTTGGCCTTGCTCTAGAGTCTTCAACACACACCAAATGGCGCCTGCTCTCTCTCAGCCTCTTCAAGAAATCCAGTCTCACCATTAGACCCTTTGCTCGAATCCTTGTCAATCTTGATCCCTTATTCTCACCTAACACATAACCTTTGGCATGACCTATCTCTTTCTCTTCTTGGAAGCCAACATCTCCCCCTTAAGCTAAGACAATCTTTAGGCCCTTCTCGGAGGACGCGACCTTCCTATCATTTTTTTTAGCTTCGCCTCTCTCACACTCAAGCTCCTCTTGGACTTCAGACAACATCTTATTCAGCAATCTGCCTTAACGACGTGATTGTTCTTCAAACTATCGATCTCTTGCCTCAACACAACAAGACGGTGTGCATGTCTACCGTCACCCTCTTCCAGACGCACTTCAAGACTATCCTTCTCGACAGTCAGCATGGCATAATCATCAACACGTCCCGCTCACCTCATCAAGATGAGCCGCCAACACATTTTCACAATCTCGGCATTTGACATGCTCCACCTTGAGCTTCTTGAGTTTCTTTAGTTTGTAGATAGTCCTCTAAGCCTTGCCGGTCCTTTACACCATCGACCCCAAATCCACTGCCATATGGCCTATCAACCACTAGCATGTCTATGTTGGCGACATCGATGACACCAAATTTTGCAGTCCTCTGAGTCTAAACCATCATGGGAAAAATCACTGCTTGCACTACTCCCTACGACACCTTGTGAGGGTTTAGGATCTGAGGAGTATTCGACGAGATGAAGCTATAATATCACTCATGGATGAGGTTCTTTAGCTCCTTTGCTGCATCCAAACATCAAGGATTGCGGGGAAGGTATCCACCGAACAACCCTCGTGTGGTTGATCCCTCAATCGTTCCTTTAGGCTCATGACCATACTGGAAATCTCCTTCATGTGAATCGTGGCGGTCAACATCCTGCTGACCCTGGCGATCTTTTATCAAAATTTTTGGATGATCTTCTGGCAGACCTGACAATCCTCTTGAATATTCTTGGCGATCATCTCCCTACGAGCCATGACGGGTCTCTTCTGGCACATCCATACGATCTCCTTCATGTGAAACTTGTTGATCCTCCACGACCACCTCTCCCGCTGGCTCTGGCTCTCCCTGCACTAGCTCTTTATCAGTCTGTTGGGATCTGTGAGGATCAAGATAATATGCAAGTCACGGATTATCTACGAATTAAACCCTATGCGCAGCGGAACTAGAAGCAAGGGTTCAAAGCGTACCATTTTTTAATTTTTCTGGACTCAACGGATCGTTCCCTAATTGTATTGGACTATCCTGGACTTGTCGCGGCCTCATCGGAACCTCC
This sequence comes from Striga asiatica, assembly GCA_008636005.1. Taxonomy (NCBI): domain Eukaryota; kingdom Viridiplantae; phylum Streptophyta; class Magnoliopsida; order Lamiales; family Orobanchaceae; genus Striga; species Striga asiatica. Next base: position 142,921 of record BKCP01000336.1, on the reverse strand, counting down.
AGAACCCACCGGAATGCAGCTGGACCGGTTCTGGACCGAGTTGAACCGCGTGGACCAAACTGGAGCAGTCTGGGAACCCGCTGGGCCAATCTGGGAGCTGGAGTCATTTGGGCCATTGCTGGATGCATTTGGGCCATGGAGAAGTGGGCTGGAGAAAGCCTGACGGGCGCGGGCTGGCAGCAGTCAGGAGCTCGGGCTGAGACGCGGGATGGCTTCGGGCCTCGCGCGGGCAGGAGCATAGAGACAGTGTGGGTAGCACGCGAGTCGACATCCCCCGTCCCTTTTCCTTCCCTTGGGCTCGCGCGTGTGGGCTTCTCGCGATGCTGGACTGGGTGGACCTCGTTCCTGCTGGGCCGCACGCACGTGATGGACTAAAGACATCTGGGTCTCGCGGACTGGACCTGTTTGCTAGAATCCTAGGTTGCGCGCGACTCGACTGCCAGGTAAGCTGGGCCACGCGTGGAAGTTTGCCAGGACTGCTTGGTGCCGCGCGTGACGGCGCGTGGGCCACCGACACGGCGGCGGTCGTTCGCCGAAATTACGCCGGTCGTTGTGGGATGGTCGCCGATCACTCCCAACATGTCCGATTGGCACAGATCTGTCTTTTCGTGAAGAACGGACAACCCCGCGAATTACAGAAACATTACAGGGTCGAATATATATATATATATATATTACGGGGTTGGATATATATATATATATATATATATATATCTCGACAACCTCAGATCTTCTGTTGTATGACCCGATATCTCATCCGATCATCTTGGTGGGCGATAGATCGGAGATATCTCTACTAGGATTACTTGAAGAAGAAGAAGAAGAAGAAGAAGAAGAAGAAGAAGAAGAAGAAGAAGAAGAAGAAGAGAACACAAGAGAGAGAAAAGAGAACACCAAGGGGGCGTGAACCTCATTCCCACGTTAATAGGCGTGTATCTGCTATTTTTTTCTTAATCCTAAGGGATGTGATGTATTTATAGGCTACAACAGGGACCCTAAAGAAGCATTAAATTGGGTTTCTCCTATTTGGGTTAGACTATTGGCCAAGCCTACCAAACCCAAATAGGAATAATACATCCATTCCACGATAGTAGTATTATTGAATAAACTCCCAATTTAATTCTCGAATTATATTCGAGTCTCCAATAATAATTACTCAATTTACCTTCCCGTATTTAAGATATAATGTCCATCAATTAATTTAATTACTGACAATTAAATCAATCGACATCTATAACGAGACTAGTACCACTCATCACATTCTTATTATGTCGGAATAAATTCCATTGGCCAGATTTAACATAATAATCCTTCATGACCTCATCTCGGGGACATCATCAAACTAACGCACACGGTGGCTGTAGATATTCTAACAGCACATCATACATACAATAATATTACCCAAAACATTAAGTATATTGATCCAGTAAACTGAATCTCACCCATGTGAATCAAAGTAATATTAATTGTATGCACATGCCTGTTTATATCTTATGGGTTAAGAGTACACAGTAATTAATCGAGGCCTAGTTCGTTTACGACGATCAGTATAAAACGAACTTTTCCTCTTTGGGATCCGTTCAATACACAATGTGTACTAGTGTAACTAATCAGTCAAGACCAACTGTATGGTTAACACTACAACCGTTCGGATGGGGTGTTCATTTCCATCTAAGTTGTGAACCACAAATTCTTGTTTCGCAAGTAACTGATAGAATGATCTTCTGTTCGCCCGCTAACGACCCATTCAATCTAAGTGCGAAACAACAGAACATAGACTGTTTAATTAAACATGATTCTCATTCAAACGGGTTAAGTGTAAATACATCTAAAGCCAAGCTTTCAGTATATATACCAACACAGTCTCCATTTCAACCATCACAAGAGGGGTGGAAGGGTGATCGCGACCCAATGACTCTTGTTTCTGTCACTTCATTTTGCTTATCGATCTACTCGGTGATCCTACTGACCGACGCTTCTTGCTTTCGCAAACTTATCCTCGACAGAGACCTCACTTCAACCTCGATAGGGATCGGCGATTCATCAACCCCCGGTGATCTCTCCTTACTTGAGGACCCCTTACACTTCTTCTTCAACAATTTATTTTTCAAATTTTCAACCTTCTTCTTGGACTTCACTCTCGACATAAAGTGCTCCCCCAATTCACCTGTTTTTGGTAAAACATTACTGATCGGCAAAAGGTTGCCACACTTGATAAAAAAGACATAAATCCCCTTAATGTACACATATGTTGCAAAAACTATAAAATTACGCCGATTTAGTTACCTGGCTCCATCGGAGTGTTGTCGAAATGCGGATGAAGTTTGGAATTGATCAACCCTTCATTTCACACAAATTGCGGCAACTCCTTTCAAGGATCATCAAGGCCAATATGTCTCTCAACTTCTTAGAAAAAACTGCGTCCACAAGCGGGGCAATCTTATTATCCGCTGTGCTGGGAAAAATTGTTGTATGAATTTTGGATTAATATAATGATCGATAAACAGTATAATAGAAGAATAATGATACTTTCACATCTTTTACACAAAGAAGTTTGGTATGTGTTGCTGCCGACCCGACAATCAGTGCCCTTTCCACTCCCCTGCAACCTAAAACCATTCTGGCTTACAACCGTGTCATGACTCGGGGATATGTTTCACTAAATTGGCGTATTTGCTATCACGCGAATGAAGATGAAATTACCCAGGCCCCTCTTTCGTTGTTCTCTATACATAGATGGAATCAAACTCCCTCGTTGTCGGAGTCGACTATCCTTTTTTGACAAACATCACTACCAAGGAGCACAAACGGTATATTGCTTTCGGATGAACATGCATAATGCCGATTCCCCACTCATTCATATAGTAAGTGATCACGGGGGACAAAGAGAACCTCAACCCTGAACAAATTGACTCTTTATGCACCACCACGCTCCCCTTCGGGAGATAGTGAACTCGCTCACCTTCATATGGGATAAACATTTTGACGATCCGCAGAATCTCATATTTTTCACGCAACTTTAATAAATCAGAATCCCTCATGGTGCTCGCTTGCTTACAGATCTCCATATCGCTTTCCTCTGATGGCTCTTGCATCGGTGAGCGGCGCTAGCAGCCTTCCGGTTTCAGGATTTGCCCTTCGTGACCTACTCTGGACTTTCTTCGTCCCCGATCACTCGACAACGACATATTTGCCAACCAAAAAATGAGAAAAAGGGAGAGAAAGGATTATGATGAGATTTTCAAAAAATTGAAATTATATGTAACTCGAAAAAGGCGAGATCTTATTTTTATACGTGGCTTTCCGTTGAATAGTCACCCGCAATTTGCCCCGTGCCGTGGCTATTGGCTGCCGTTGCTCGCCCAGGTCTGCGGCGCGTTATGCAAGTGGTCGCCCCATTGCTTTGATATGAGCTCGTCGAGCTCAATTATAAACATTTTTGAATTGTCGTCCCTCATCCGCATCAGACATCTACAACATGTTCACTTAAAAAATCTCGTTATTATTCTTTACAGACAAAGTTGAATAGTCATTATACTCTTAGATGAGTCTTAATTCGATATGCTCGTATGGAGTAGGGGAGTAGATGATGTGGCACCAAAATTTATCCACTTCGATCGTGACTTGTTCTGAAATCTACATATTAAATAAATTAAACTAGCACGAAGATCAACTAATTATCTTTATAATATAATATTTTTACTTAAATAAATCATATCCTATTGATTTACATAAAACTCTTGATTTTATAAAATACAAAAATTCTATTGAGCCATCAGATTGTTTTTTATGGAGTCATCCACCACTTAATGTATTGTCACTTGTCCAAATTGTATTTATTGTAGAACACGTGCCAATACATTATTGGTGAATAAGTGTGGATGGCTCCATAAATCGAGCCATCTGATGGCTCCATAGCAAAACTATTTTAGAATATTTGAGTTATTGATTCGTTTCTTATCAAATAAGACACCAATTCTTTACAAATATGGGATTCGAGTTCACTATTTATACCTCTTACCTACGAAATATTATTGATTCGAATTGACTTTTTTTATTTTTTTTTTGTCAAACAATAGATAACATAAAAACCTCCAAAAGATTACAACCGATTGCCCACTGGCAATATTTAACACCTTTGCATTTAACACACTAAATGCAAAGGAAAAGAAGGCTCCTACAAGGGAATCCGTCCCGAGCCAGACAAACTAGACTAAACACAGAACACACAACACTTTCCCCAAAAGGAAAACAAAGCCACTCCTCAGGTGGGAGACAAAGGCACTCCCCAAGGGAGACCAAAACACAACAACAAAAACACAAAAACACACAACAAACAAAAACACTTAACAACACAAACCAAACACCAAAAAGAACACAGAAATAAACAAAAAAAGCCCTCCCCACAGCAGATGAACCAAGTCGAACAAACACTACGCCGACACCCACGGGCAGCCACCCATACAGACAGAGACCTGGTCCCTGTCACGAATGCAAAAACTGCAGAATAAACGCCTAATTAGACTCGAGGCATAAAACCTTGCCTGCCCAGGTAGACAACCCGAGACCTGCAACTGGAGATCAACAACAAGCTCCACCATTCTAGCCCCGACGACCTAGGCCCAGGCCACAAGACCCGACCTCGAATCCGCCAATGCAGCCTAGAGACCCCAAAAGCAGAGAAATCGAGAGAAAGAAGGGGAGCGGAACGACCCGATCTCAGCCTGACCACCCCACAAGAGACGACCGAAGCCACAACCCTTAATCGCAGACTCACAGTAGACTCGCCGCCGGAGAACCGCCGACCAAGACCCTCCATCCATGGCAACCTAATAGGAGGCGAAAGCCAGATTGGGCGAATCCGTCGTTTCACCCAGGAAGAGGGAGCCTTCAATATCCAGCCGCACTGTCCGGGGATGACCGGCGCCGAGATGGCCCGGCGAGGCCCTACTGAGAAAGGCGTGGTTCACCGCCGAACGAGGGTTTGGTTGATTGGGGTTTTTCTTTTGGTGAGAGAGAGAAAAGTTAGAGAGGGAATTTTGCCGTTGATTCGAATTGACTTGAAGTTAAAGAGAGAATTTTGCCGTTGATTCGAATTGACTTGAACATCAAGATATCTACACCGAGGCCCACCCTGAATGTTTTTGTGTTGCAAGTTGGCCCAATTCGTGATTTCAACGAAGCAATTCGACCAAAAATCTTGATAAGTTGATCATTCGATCACACAACTAAAATTACAACTTAACCAAGCTAACATTGCAATATTCCCTCGATGTGTTAATTTGCACCTATAAAAAAAAAAAATCGTGGGGCCATAAATTTTCAAAAGTGCGTGCTACAACTCTCATGTACATGATCTCCTCTTTCTCATTTCACGTTACATAATGTATGGTATCTCCAATGACACCATATACACTCAAACCAAAATTGCTCCTTTACAGCGTTGCGTTCACACTTGAAAGTGTGAACGCAACGCTGTATGTTCAGTACCTCGTCCTGCTTCTCGTCCTGAACTGAACATACAGCGTTGCGTTCACACTTGAAAGTGTGAACGCAACGCTGTATGTTCAGTACCTCGTCCTGCTTCTCGTCCTGAACATACAGCGTTGCGTTCACACTAGAATTGGTGAATTCAATTAATTACGGTACCGTCCCTAGTATGAACGCAACGCTGTATGTATTGAATTCAAGCAGGACGAGGTACTGAACATACAGCATTGCGTTCACACTAGGTACGGTACCGTAATTAATCGATTCCAGTGTGAACGCAACGCTGTATGTGCAGGACCTCGTCGAATCGATTAATTACGGTACCGTACCTAGTGTGAACGCAACGCTGTATGTGCAGGACCTCGTCGATTCTAGTGTGAACGCAACGCTGTATGTGCAGGACCTCGTCGAATCGATTAATTACGGTACCGTACCTAGTGTGAACGCAACGCTGTATGTGCAGGACCTCGTCGGGACGAGGTACTGAACATACAACATTGCGTTCACACTAGGTACGGTACCGTAATTAATCGATTCTAGTGTGAACGCAACGCTAATCAGGCAGGACGAGGTACTGAACATACAACATTGCGTTCACACTTGAATTCAATTAATTACCGTCCCTAGTGTGAACGCAGTGCACATGCCGAGGTTAGAACATACAACGTTACGAGGTTGGAACATACAGCGCTGCGTTCACACTTGAATTGATTAATTACGGGAACAACAGGACGAGGTACTGAACTTACAGCGTTGCGTTCACACTTGAATCGGTTAATTACGGTACCGTCCTTAGTGTGAACTCAACGTTCTATGTACCGTAATTAATCAATTCAAGTGTGAACGCAACGCTGTATGTTCTAACCTCGTCCTGCTTGAATTGAACGCAACGCTAATCAAGCAGGAACATACAGCATTGCGTTCACTAGGGACGGTACCGTAATTAATCAATTCAAGTGTGAACGCAACGCTGTATGTTCAGTACCTCGTCCTGCTTGAACAACCAATCAAGCAGGACGAGTACAGTGTTGCGTTCACACTGTATGTTCAGTACCTCGTCCTGCTTGAACATACAACGTTGCGTTTACACTTGAATTGGTTAATTACTGAACATGTGTGAACGCAGTACCATCTCTAGTGTGAACGCAACGCTGTATGTGCAGGACCTCGTCGAATCGATTAATTACGGTACCGTACCTAGTGTGAACGCAACGCTGTATGTGCAGGACCTCGTCGGGACGAGGTACTGAACATACAACATTGCGTTCACACTAGGTACGGTACCGTAATTAATCGATTCTAGTGTGAACGCAACGCTGTATGTGCAGGACCTCGTCGAGGTCCTGCACATACAGCGTTGCGTTCACGTGTACCGTATGTTCAGTACCTCGTCCGACTTGCGTTCACACTTGAATTGGTTAATTACGGTACCGTCCCTAGTGTGAACGCAACGCTAATCAGGCAGGACGAGGTACTGAACATACAACATTGCGTTCACACTTGAATTCAATTAATTACCGTCCCTAGTGTGAACGCAGTGCACATGCCGAGGTTAGAACATACAACGTTACGAGGTTGGAACATACAGCGCTGCGTTCACACTTGAATTGATTAATTACGGGAACAACAGGACGAGGTACTGAACTTACAGCGTTGCGTTCACACTTGAATCGGTTAATTACGGTACCGTCCTTAGTGTGAACTCAACGTTCTATGTACCGTAATTAATCAATTCAAGTGTGAACGCAACGCTGTATGTTCTAACCTCGTCCTGCTTGAATTGAACGCAACGCTAATCAAGCAGGAACATACAGCATTGCGTTCACTAGGGACGGTACCGTAATTAATCAATTCAAGTGTGAACGCAACGCTGTATGTTCAGTACCTCGTCCTGCTTGAACAACCAATCAAGCAGGACGAGTACAGTGTTGCGTTCACACTGTATGTTCAGTACCTCGTCCTGCTTGAACATACAACGTTGCGTTTACACTTGAATTGGTTAATTACTGAACATGTGTGAACGCAGTACCATCCCTAGTGTGAACGCAACGCTGTATGTTCAGGGGATGGTACTGTAATTAACCAATTCTAGTGTGAACGCAATGCTGTATGTTCAGTACCTCGACAGGACGAGGTACTAAACATACAGCGTTGCGTTCACACTAGAATTGGTTAATTACAGTACCGTCCCTAGTGTGAACGCAACGCTGTATGTTCAGGACCTCACCGTAATTAACCAATTCTAGTGTGAACGCAACCTGAACATACAGCGTTGCGTTCACACTAGAATCGATTAATTATTGTTTACAGCGTTGCTTTCACACTAGGGACGGTACCGTAATTAATCGATTCTAGTGTGAACGCAATGCTGTCGAGGACGAGGTACTGAACATACAGCGTTGCGTTCACACTAGGGACAGTACCGTAATTAACTAATTAATTGAATTCAAGTGTGAACGCAACGATGTATGTTAAGGACCAGGTTAGAAACATATAGCATTGCGTTCACACTTGAATTGGTTAATTACGGTACCGTCCCTAGTGTGAACGCAACGCTGTATGTTCAGTACCTTGTCCTGCTTGAATTCAAATGTGCGCAACGCTGTATGTTCAGGACCAGGTTAGAAACATACAGCGTTGCGTTCACACTTGAATTGGTTAATTACGGTACCGTCCCAAGTGTGAACCAGCGTTGCGTTCACACTTGAATTCAATTAATTGGTTAATTACGATATCGTCCCTAGTCCGAACGCAACGCTGTATGTTCTAACCTCACAGTTGAATTGGTTAATTACGGTACCGTCCCTAGTGTGAACGCAACGCTGTACACACTTGAATTGGTTAATTACGGTACCGTAATTAATTGAATTCAAGTGTGAACGCAACGCTGTATGTTCCTACGTTGCGTTCACACTAGGGAATTAACCAATTCAAGCAGGACGAGGTACTGAACATACAACGTTGCGTTCACACTTGAATTGGTTAATTACGGTAGTTCCTAGTGTGAACGCAACGCTGTATGTGAGGAACGGTACCGTAATTAATTGAATTCAAGTGTGAACGCAACGTAGATACTGAACATACAGCGTTGCGTTCACACTAGGGACGGGTAGGGACGGTACCGTAATTAATTGAATTCAAGTGTGAACGCAACGTATAACCAATTCAATTAATTACGGTACCGTCCCTAGTGTGAACGCAATGCTGTATGTTCAGTACCTCGTCCTCCTTTTTCGGTACAGCGTTGCGTTCACACTAATTAATTACGGTACCGTCCCTAGTGTGAACGCTCGCAGTATATAAACAACCTCGTCCTGCTTGAAGTGTGAACGCAACGCTGTATGTTTAGTACCTGGTCCTGCTTGAATTAGTGTGAACGGTACCGTAATTAATTGAATTCAAGTGTGAACGCAATGCTGTATAATCAATTCAATTAATTACGGTACCGTCCCTAGTGTGAACGCAACGCTGTATGTTCAGCGTTGTATAATCAATTCAATTAATTATGGTACCGTCCCTAGTGTGAACGCAATGCTGTATGTTCAGTACCTCGTCCTGCCTGAATTGGTTTGTCATTAATTGAATTCAAGTGTGAACGCAACGCTGTATAAACAATTCAATTAATTACGATACCGTCCCTAGTGTGAACTCAACGCTGTATGTTCAGTAGCTCGTCCTGCTCGAATTGTTTTGTCCGCTGTATAATCAATTCAATTGTTTACGGTACCGTAATTAACCAATTCAAGTGTGAACGCAACGCTGTATGTTAAGTACCTCGTCCTGCTTGAAATTAATTACGGTACCGTCCCTAGTGTGAACGCAACGCTGTATGTTCAGTACCTCGTGCTGCTTGAATTGGTTTGTCCGCTGTATAATCAATTTAATTAATTACGGTACCGTCCCTAGTGTGAACGCAGCGCTGTATGTTCAGTACCTCGTCCTGCTTGAATTGGTTTGAGGACGAGGTACTGAACATACAGCGTTGAAAAACCAATTCAAGCAGGACGAGGTACTGAACATACAACATTGTGTTCACACTAGGGACGGTACCGTAATTAACCAATTCAAGTGTGAACGCAAAGCTGTATGTAGGACGAGGTACTGAACATACAGCGTTGCGTTCACACTTGAACATACCACACTTGAATTGATTAATTATGGTATCGTCCCCAGTGTGAACGAATGGTACCGTCCCTAGTGTGAACGAGCACCAATTCAACCAGGACGAGGTACTGAACATACAACGTTTCGTTCACACTAGGGACGGTACCGTAATTAACCAATTCAAGTGTGAACGCAACGCTGTATGTAGGACGATGTACTGAACATACAGCGTTGCGTTCACACTTGAATTCAATTAATTACGGTACCGTCCCTAGTGTAAACGCAACGCTGTATGTTCAGGACGGTTCACACTTGAATTGATTAATTACGGTACCGTCCCTAGTATGAACGCAACGCTGTATGTTCAGATGTAGGACGATGTACTGAACATACAGCGTTGCGTTCACACTTGAATTGATTAATTAAGGCACCGTCCCTAGTGTGAACGCCGTCCCTAGTGTGAACGAGCGTTCACACTAGGGACGGTACCTTAATTAATCAATTCAAGTGTGAACGCAACGCTGTATGTTCTAACCTCGTCCTGAATACAGCGTTGCGTTCACACTTGAATTCAATTAATTACGGTACCGTCCCTAGTGTAAACGCAACGCTGTATGTTCAGGACGGTTCACACTTGAATTGATTAATTACGGTACCGTCCCTAGTATGAACGCAACGCTGTATGTTCAGAAACATACAGCCAAGCAGGACGAGGTACTGAACATACAACTGCGTTCACACTAGGGACGGTACCGTAATTAATCGATTCTAGTGTGAACGCAACGCTGTATGTTGCGTTTTTTAACATACAGCGTTGCGTTCACACGTCCTGAACATACAGCGTTGCGTTCACACGATTCTAGTGTGAACGCAACGCTGTATGTTGCGTTTTTTAACATACAGCGTTGCGTTCACACGTCCTGAACATACAGCGTTGCGTTCACACTTGAATTGGTTAATTACGGTACTGTCCCTAGTGTGAACGCAACGCTGTATGTTCAGTACGTCGTCCTGCTTGATTCAGCGTTGGAGTGTGAACACAATGCTGTATGTGTGAACGCAACGCTGTATGTTCAGTACCTCGTCCTGCTTGATTCAGCGTTGCACGTCCTGCTTGATTCAGCGTTGGAGTGTGAACACAATGCTGTATGTGTGAACGCAACGCTGTATGTTCAGTACCTCGTCCTGCTTGATTCAGCGTTGCATTCACACTTGAATTCAATTAATTACGGTATCGTCCCTAGTGTGAACGCAACGATGTATGTTAAGTACCTCGTCCTGCTTGAAGCACATACAGCGTTGCGTTTACACTAGGGACGGTACGTCAATTCAAGTGTGAACGCAACGAACATACAGCGTTGCGTTCACACTAGGGACGGTACCGTAATTAATCGATTCTAGTGTGAACGCAACGCTGTATGTGCAGGACCTAGTGTGAACGCAACGCTGTATGATAGTGTTCCTACATACATCACATGTACGCTCCCGAATTAAAACCGCCCTGACTCTATATGATCATCAATTAGCCTGGAAAACCCTAGTGTACCACAATGAATGTAGTACCATGTGGAAAACATCATGCTCAACAGGCATACTATGCACTCGCCTCACCCTCTCCTGCATCTCCACATACCTTTCTTCGCTAATCGACAACACTATCCTCTTCAAATTCGGAATATCCCTCTCCAACACAAAAACCGCAAACGACTCCCAATTAAGCGTCTCGAAAAACGGGGGCACGTAATTGTCCGATATTATGACAGGAACACACTCATAGAAAATGGCCTCCACGACACGTGGGGTGTAGGGTTCGTACCCTTTTGCGCTTATGCAGTATTTGCTGCTTTTCATGTACTGAGCGTAAGCCTTTTGACCGTTTGACTCGTGTAGCTTCCCGAATATTTTCATGTCAGGGTCTTTGTTCTCCCAGTGTTGCAAAAGAATGGGGCGGAGGTATCCGTGCATTTTTCCGGCAAAAACGGCTAAAATGGTCCTTTGAGACGGGGGTTTCCCGTCAATATTTTTGAGAGGGTTTATGGAATGTCGTACGTAGGTTTCGGGTAGGGATATATCCTTTCCGAGCTTGAATGCACCCTTGGCATCGGCATTGCATAAGGACCTAATGCAATTCTTCATGATCCGGCTCGTCTCGGCAGGTGCCTATGACAACAACACAAATGGAAATTATTTCTTTAAAATGTGCTTTAAGATTTGAGACTTTATAAGGTATTCAGATTGAGATTTCAATTCACATTTTGAGACTTTTTAAGATTTTCAGATTTTGGAGAAATTATGTGAAATCTTAAGTGTAGAGCGTGTAAGGTTTTTTCTTTAGAAATCCTACTAAATCTTAAAAAGTCTTAACAAATCCTAGTCTCAAATAAGTATATATCAAGATTTTGTAAGACTTTTTAAAATCTCAATGAATACTCGAAGACTTGCCATTGTGGAACTAATCTCCTCTCTCTCTCTTGAAGAAAAATAAATAAGCCCCAAATCTAATCAGAACCCTAGTCGTCTCCTCCAGTCGCGCTTGTAGTGACGCTTCGGCGCCGACCAGACTGAGCAGATCTCCTCGTCTGGATTCGGCGACCCTCTCCATGGTAGAATCTCGTCGCGCTCTCCGGTTGTCTACTTGGCGGAAGAGGTTTCGACGGCTTCCAAGGCGTGGGAGATGTGCTGACTCCGGCCTTCTCCGGTGAGTTGGTCGGGATAGGGTGAGCCCTCTTGCCCCGAATTGCTTCTGCTGCCCTGTGCTGAAAATTTGTGGATTTTGGTTGGAGAGGGCAGCTTGGCCGGATGTTGGACCGAGAGTGGTGCTTTAGGTCAGCGGGGTTTGAGGGCGGTGCTCCGGTTGCTGTTCTGGGGGCGGCCCGATCGAGTAAGGTGTCTGGTTCGGCTGAGGGTCCAGCTAGCCGATTGTCGGAGTTTTTCGGTTCTTTTCTTAAGCTAGGTTTCTTCCTTTTGGCGGGTTGTCTTCAGATGTCGGGCCGTCATCTGTGCTGTTGTTTGATTGCGATTGGAGGAGGGCTTTTTCTTAGTATTATGGTGTTTTGTATGTTGTTTGTGTGTTTTGCTTTTGTAGGTTGTTTTAGTTTTTTCTTCATATTTGGATTGTTATTCTTCATCGTTGAAGCTTGATTCTCTCATGTGGGAGTGTTTAGTCTTAGATTGTGTTTAGTCTGTTTGTATTGTGGGTGAGTTTGTGTAATTCTGATGTCTACTTTGTGTAGACTTTCCTGGATTCGGCTAAATGGCTGCGGCTCATTCTAGTTGATTTCTAGTTGTATTTATGTGGTTTCATCTATAAAATCTATCGTTTCGAAAAAAAAAAAAAATACCCGAAGACTTTTAAAAAAGTCATAACAAATCTAAATTGAATACACCAGGATTTCTAAAGTCTTAAAAAATCTTTAAAAATTTCAATTGAATACACTCCGTTAGAGTTTAGAATTGACACAAAAAAAAGTAGGAGTGATTATGAAAATACCCTTGGATTTAATTGGGGATTTGAAATTTTTTTTAAAAAAAATGAATTTTTTGCAATAAGCCAAACTCAGGGGTACTTGGTGTAATTATCCATTAAAGGCTGAATGATATGATTTAGACTGCATACAATTTTGACATTTGATACACTTGACAACAAATTTACTGATAAAGATTACTACAGTCAGGGAAAATATCATATAAAGACTGAGAACAACATGAATTAGTTCATGCCACCCACGCGGGTGGCGCCCATTTCTTGTATTAACAAATTAAGGAATGACATGTGGCAATACATTTGTTACTCACACACTCAATATTGCTATGGACAAAATTAAAATAAAGGTTCATTAGTAAAATATAAATAATTAATAAAAATAAAAATAGTTAATGAAAATACTGACAAACCTAATAAAATAATTATTAGAAAAAATATGGTATTATGAGTAATCCACCAAAAGTCTCGGAACAAATAGAAGCACTTATAGAAATAGTAAAAATGAACCAATTAGAAACATTTGAAAAATTAGACGAAATAAAAGAAATAATAAGAGAACTACAAGATTTAGTACAAAAAGAAAAAACACGGAAAAAAGTATTTAAGCCTATTCAGATAGAACCACCAACAAGTTCTAATGGATGATATAGATAGGTTAACTCAGTTATTATAAAAATGCAATATTGAAGAAACTAGAATGGCAAAAATAGATGATGAGGATAAACAAGGAATAATTTATGGAATAGATAGTGAAAATGAAGATGAGCCAACATTTAATATGACTGATCAGAAACCTTATGCAACACCGCCACTATCACCAAAACGACCTAGAACAAATAATAATGAAGCATCTACTTCACATAATAATTATGTAGAAAGTAGTTTTAGAGATTTTATATATAGAAATGATTATAGTTATCATCAAGAGAGAATAAAGAAAAATATTCCACCAGCATATTTAGAAAAAGAAAGAAATTTATCTAATGGAATATTAAATGTAGATTGTGCAACTAATGCAGAAGATTTAATAGTTACTTGGACTAATCAATTAAAATTATTAGTTCAAACTAATGACTCAATGATAAATGGAATGACATTAATCGACTTTGCTAATTATATAAGATATAAAACATCTGGAGTATTATTTGATTATCTAGAAAATACTCAAATTTTATTAAATCTTGAAGCCAGTGGTTCAGAAACAGGAGCAGAATATAAAATATCAGCCTTAAAAGAATTAGCAAAAGATTTATTGAAAGAATTTTTAGGAATTACAGGACAAGAATCAAAAGAAACACAAAAAGATAAGGTTGTTAGATTTTTAACAAATATGAAGCTATGTAATATATGCTACATAGAAAATTTTTTCTGTCAAGTAAGAGAGAATTTCTATAAAATTAAAGATCGATCAGGACTAATAGAAATAGTTGAAAGTAAGCTTAAAAATGAAATGAATAAATACATACAGAAGAAAATTAGTGAAACAAAAGAAGAAAAAACTCTAGGAATTTTAGAAAAATATGCAAAAGAATATAGAGATGAACTTTGTATAAGAAAATTAGAACACCATGAAATGACAAAAATCGATTCAAGATGTTGCAAACAATTAGAAAGTGTACCGCAGGAATTTGGTTGTTATAACCCATACAAAAAGAAAAAATATTATAGATACAATAAGTTTAATAGACGATATAGACCAAGAAGATATAAGACATTTAGAAAACCGTGGAAAACAAAATATAAAGGAAAGTTTAGAAAACAAGGAAAATACTTAGGAAAACCTAAATATTGTCCTAAAGGTAAAAAGAATTGTAGATGTTGGAAATGTCAAGAAATAGGGCACTATGCAAATGAATGTCCTAAAAATATGCCAGAAAAAGAAAAGAAATTAAAAATGATATTTTCTTTAGGTTATGAACCTATAGAAGAAGAATACGAAGAAGGAGAACTATTAGACTTTGATATATATGATTTAGAATCAGAAACAGATAGTAATTCAGAAACATCTGAATCAGAAGATGAGTAAAAACAGTTCATTCATAAAAGTTAAATTATTTAATAAATTTCTACTAGCATATATAGATACAGGAGCAACAATATGTTTAGCAAAAGAATCTATATTACCTAGTAAATATTGGAAGAAATTAGATAAACCAATTATAGTAAGAATTGCAAATAATAAAACAATAAGTATTGATTATAGAGCAACAGACTTAGTATTGTTAATAGAGGAAAAACGGTTTCCTTTACCAAGTCTTTATAAACAGAATACAGGATTACCATTAATAATTGGAAATAACTTTCTTAAGTTATACAGTCCATTTATTCAAAGACTAAATACTATAAGTCTTAGATGTCCACAACTAGATACACAGTCTAGTAAAATAATTACTACAAAAATA
The DNA here is from genome assembly GCA_008636005.1 of Striga asiatica. Lineage (NCBI taxonomy): Eukaryota > Viridiplantae > Streptophyta > Magnoliopsida > Lamiales > Orobanchaceae > Striga > Striga asiatica. Next base: position 127,441 of record BKCP01000336.1, on the reverse strand, counting down.
TATAATACATCTTCTTTCATAAGGGGGGAGATATTAAGAAAAGTTTCATTTCAAATTCATAAAGTAATAAGTATAACACTAGAAGAACATGTTAATCAACTTTTAGAAAACATATGTAGTCAAAATCCATTAGATCCAAATAAATACACGAATAACATGATAGTAAAAATAGAACTTATAGATCCTAGCAAAGAAGTCAACGTGCCAAATAGAATACCATATACAGAAAGAGATGTTAAAGAATTTCAAGAAGAAACTACTAAGATGTTAGAAAATGGTATTATACAACCTAGTAAAAGCCCACATAGTGCACCAGCATTTTACGTAGAAAACCATAATGAATTAAAAAGAGGAAAACGAAGAATGGTTATAAATTACAAAGAAATGAATAAAGCTACTAAAGGAGATGCATATAAGTTGCCAAGACAAGATTATATTTTTAGTCGAATTAAAAAGGCAAATTGGTATAATACATTAGATGCTAAATCAGGATATTGGCAATTAAGGTTACATGAAGAAACTAAACCTTTAACAGCATTTAGTTGTCCACCTCAAAACCACTACGAATATAATGTAATGCCATTTGGACTTAAACAAGCACCTAGTATATATCAGCGATTTATGGATAATAATCTTAAAGGATTAGAGTCAATAAGTCTTGCTTATATAGATGATATACTTGTTTTTACACAAGGATCAAAAGAAGATCATTTAAAAGAACTTGCAAAAGTTTTATTACAGTTAGGTAATAAAGGAATTATTTTAAGTAAGGAAAAAGCAAAAATTTGCAAAAGAGAAACATAATTTTTGGGAATGAAAATAGTCGAGGGAGGCTATATTGAACCTCAAAAACATTTACTTGAAAAAATACATCAGTTTTCAGATCAGCTTCAAAACAGAAATCAAATTCAAAAATTTCTTGGATGTTTAACATATATTGGAGAAAAAGGTTTTATAAAAAGTCTTGCAAAAGAAAGAGAGTTACTACAAAAAATGATTTCAGAAAAAGTACCATGGAAATGGACAGACAATGCAACTAGAGCAGTACAGTCCTTAAAAAGACTATGTACTCAATTACCACGGCTTTACCTACCAAAACCTAGTGATTTACTTATTTTAAACACTGATGCAAGTCAGGATACTTGGGGAGCAGTCCTTCAAGCAATTCCAGATGCATATGAAGAGTTTAATAAGTTTATCGCAAACAACAAACCATCTGAAGTTAAATCCTTTATACGAAGGATGACTAAAGATAATTTGGATGAAAATTGTGAATCTAATGATTCTATGCAATTAGTATTGGGAAAAACCAATGGAAAGCAATTACTGTTATCCAAATGGGTATCAGGAACGTTTAAGCAAGCAGAACGCAATTATACAACACATGAAAAAGAAACATTAGCTTTTATAAATGCTTTGGAAAAATTTAAACTTGATTTACAACCAATTAAATTTATTTTTCAAACAGATAGTTTGTATACAAAAGATTTTACAAAATATCGAATAAAAGAATCTTACAACAAAGGTAGACTTTTAAGATGGAGTTTGAAAGCACAACAATTTGATTACATATCTGTATATATTTCAGGAAAAGAAAACTATTTAGCAGATACATTAACCCGAGAATGGAAGCACTCAAACCCGTCTTAGAAGATAGTCTAAAAATGCTGGAAAAGCAGGTAGAAGAGCTCTTTGAGCAGATAAAGAAAAAAGAAAAAGAAATCAGCAAGATAAAAGCCATACTATTTGAAGAAAAAGGCAAAGAAGAAAAGAAAAATGAAAATGCAGAAACATCAAAAGAAAAAGAAAGAAATTAAGAAAAAGAAAGACCTCATTTTGATGAGGAAGAAAGAACAAAGAACCATTATGTAATATTTACAGGTCCTAATCAAGGGATATTTTCCCAATGGAGTCAAGCAGCCATGTTTATAACAGGACAGAATGTTATACATAAAAAATTTTCTAGCCTGTTCGAAGCAAAAGAAGCGCTAGCACAGTTCAAAATAAGCTATGCGGGAAAAGCACAATCACCGGCTACAGCAGCACAGAAGTAAATGCCTATAATAGGCAAGATTCCAAGTATCAGACCACTAACGATTGGAAGCATACAGTCTAAACAACAAAAAGAAGAGATGACCAAGCTGACCAAAAATATTTTTGACCATGAATTCAAGTTTGTGGTTAATTATACAGATGAAGATAAACAGACAAGCATTTATCCAACTGACGGTCTATATCTTGGACCAAAAGCAATAGCTCTACCAGAAGCAGATCCGATGAAGGTATACATGATGTTCCAATCAGGATTACTAAGTTGTATTTATTTCAGAGATACAAATATATTCCAATACTTCCCGATCAACATCAAGAAAGCAGTTTCTCAATATTGCAAGTACGTTCTTGGAAAAAAGGAAGGATTCATGAAAATATGTGCCACCACACCAATTTTTGGTGAGGGGGAAAGCTCACAGGAAGTAATACAACCAGCAATCCAGTTTTGTCAAATTGGAATAAGCAATGGAAATTATCCAGACATCGGCCAAGCACAACATGAGGACGAATTAGTTCAGTTTCTAAATAATTATGTCATAATCTTAAATAAAGGCATTAAAATCAAGGGAAGGATTAATTATGCAGCCAAGTCCATTATTATTTGGAGCATGCAAGCACGAGATCCAACAGAGCTAGATATCAAGTTACTTAACAAATATCTGGATACACTTATAAAAATACAATTTGAAATTCCAGAAATAGTTAAGAAAGAGATCTGCATCAGGCTACAGAAGGAATTTGCAGAAGATCACATTTGTGAATTATGCAATCCAGAATCACAAGGAGAATTTGAACCTATCCAGGAATGACGTAAGCGCTTACGTCAGGAGGCAATAAGAGAGCAGATAGTGGAGGATAATGGAGCAAGATAGTACTGGACGAAAATGGAGGATCCCACCTTCTTTTTAAAATTGTCTTGTTGTAATAATAGATAGGACTTCATGCATTATGTAATGGGATGGTGAGTCACCACCCACACCCACTAAGGACCAATAATGTAAAGATGTCGGCCATGATGTAAAAGAGGCAGAGTTATAACTCTTGCCTATAAATAAGTGTCTCAAATTTCATTTGAGGACACAGCAATTCGAAATAAAATTACTTTTTAAAGATACTCTTTCTCTCTCTAAAAAGTTTTAATGCTTTCATATATAATGAGTTACTAAATACTTAGTAAAAAGAAAGATTAAAATTGTTAGTTGATTGAGCAATAGTTTCTCTGGAGCACTGAAAGTTCTGAGAAAAGGCCGAAGCTGGTATGCGTCAAGGCTATTAAATCCAGAATTGTGTTGAGAACAGGCGGAATCAGGTAACTCTTTTAAATCGAGTACTTTTTGATAATTGGTACTGATTTCTTAGTTTCCCATGGATATAAATGATTTTTGGTATATGCCATATAGAGAAATATATAAAGATATAAATCGTCTCAAGGCATTAATAAATCAAATTGCTTCATTAACAAAAATGCTAAAAGAAAATGAACAAATGTTATTCAACCTAGTAAAAATTTATGCACCTAAAGAACATTCAGTAGAAGATCATTTTCGAATATGCGATAATATTACTTCTTCAAATAATAGGATTAAAGAGTTAATAAAGAAAGCTGAGTACCAAGCATTTAGTGTAAGTGTTCAAATAAGACTAAGAATTCTAAATATAAGATAATAAAAGACAAATAATGGATAACGAATATCATGTATAGAAAATATAGAAGAACAAGGAATTTATTTATCAGATATATTATTAGATAAAAAGGTAGTAACAAAAGTAAAAAATAAAGGAAATTTAGATTTAGAAAAGAAAGAAGGAATAAATAATATATATTAGAAAAATTAAATAGAAAAAATATAATACATTATGGAATAATGAATGGAGAACAACCAGTTAGAATAGAACAAGCAAATTATAATTTTCAAGCACCCTGTTGATATCAAATCCAGTAATCAGAATTAAAGTCCTAAAAGTCGGAATATATTAGAGCAAATTACCGACTTCTTAAGAACTGCCGATTCCCGAAAGATCCAACTTCCAACAGACCTTCAAAAAGGATCAAAACCGACATCCGAAACCAACGTAAGTAAACCGACTCCAAATCAACCGACTACCATAAAGTTTGAGCATTCCAACAGAAAGTAATCATTAGAAGCATCTGATTGGACCAACGAAACAAAAAGGCAATCATTGATGTTTCCCGCCGCCTCAAAACAAAGCAGCTCAATATTAAATGCATCTCTATCCATTTCGAGGAAGAAGACAAAAGCCACCGTACTATAAATAGCAGAATTTATGATAGTACGAGGATCTTTCCGAACACATGGTACACGAACATAAAATGATCTCGGTTTTCATCTTAAAACCGACTTCTGTACTCTTGTGAACATAATCAATAAAATCCAATTAAACTTTTATCTTCATTTTTTGGACATCAACTGTGTTTAATTTGAAGTTGTTAATTCAAGACAGCAACAGTTTGGCGCTAGAAGGAGGGCGGGGGCCTTTCCCTTTTCAATTGTTTGTCTTGTAAACAACACGCAAAGGATGTCGAATTCTGGACGAAATGAACGAAATCCTGACCCTGGGATCAATCGTCACCCAACTCATACAACTGGAACTTCTGCTGTGCCATCTACATCAATTGATTATTCAGCCCTATTTCAAGATCCAGAGTTCTTGAAAAATTTGACTGATTTTATGGCACGAACAAGAATAGAATCAACCACAGCGGTTAATCCTCAAACTCGCTCAACTCCAGTTCCACGAAGAAATAATATTCCTGCAACATCACATGCAACTTCCCATCCACGTACACATGAATCACAACATGATGCAACAACTCAAAATCATGGGGTAGTTCCAGTACAAACTCGAGTTCCAGAACCAGTGCGATCAGAAGCAACTGCAGAAAGCCATTCTGGACATCGACCACGACAGCCTACTCCCTCGTTACCAGAACTATCACGACATGATCAACCTTCTGATTTACGACATACTCTCGAACAAACTCATGCTCGTCGTGGGCAGAATGAGTTACGTCGTTTAATTGAAAGGAATCGCCAAAGACGCGAATCAGAAGAGTTAGAAATGTTGAGAAAGAGAATTGCTGAGCTGGAGACTTGCCAAGATGAACATGGAGGACCACCACGACGAACTCCAATGATAGAAGAGACGTATCAAGAGGTTGGAACTCCTTTAGCTCCTCATTTGACTAGAGAGCCTATCCCGACTAAAGTGAAAGTTCCGCAAATCGGCTTATATGATGGAACTTCCGATCCTGATGCTCATCTCGGTCAGTACACATCTTGGATGGATCTTCATGGAGCGAATGAAGCACTCAGATGTCGGATGTTTTCCTTAACTCTGGGACCACGAGCTCAAAAATGGTATCATTCTCTATCTCGGTATTCAATCTCCACATGGCAGCAGTTGAGAACGGCTTTTCGCTCTCATTTTATCGGGGCCCGAGTATCTTTAATTCCCAAAGAGTCAATTGCAAATATTGTACAAAAAGATGATGAAAGCGTGAAAGACTACATTACTCGGTTCAACGAACGCATACAAAATATGGAGCAATGCCATCCCGAAACGCTATTGGTCACAGCCATAGCCGGATTGAAGCCAAACTCGTTGTTCCGATGGAGTATATGTCAAAATAAACCGACTTCATTTCAAGACTTTCTAGCTCGGGCTCAACAGCATATTTTAGCCGAAGAATCAATGTCGGTTCCTAATATCGACTTTTCCTCGTTGAAGTCGGAAGTCGGGCAAGAATCAAAAAAGAAGAAAAATAAATTTTTCAAGCCAAATAAGTCTCGATTTGGGAATCCAAAAATCCCCGAAGTACAAGAAGCCAGAACTAAATATCTTAATGAAGTTAAATCCAGCTACCAGACGGTATTCTCGGCAGGAGCAGCAACAATATTTGAAGAATTAAAAGGGAAAGGAATTCTTCCTGATCCTCGACCTGTCAGAACACCCGAAGAAAAACTTGATAAAACGAGATATTGTTCATATCATAAGTCGGCAGGCCATAATACTGATGAATGTCTCGGTTTACTTTCTGCCTTGTTGCGACTTATTGGACATCCTCAAGTCCAAAGATTTGCCAAGAATGTTGATTACAAACGAAAAGGAAGAATGCCTGATTTACCAGACGATGAAGACGATGAAGAACGTCCAATTAATCCAAAACGGGTGAGATCAAATGAGAAAGAAATATACATGACGAATCAAAGAGAAAGAGATTCGACTGAAATGATGTGTCGAGGGGGATACTATAATCCTGACAATTCACACCATGTACCTCGGGTCAACAACAGCAGCAATGCAACGTTGGAATCACGGAGGCAAATAAAAGCGTATGCTCGAAAAGCTTTTAACTCGGGTAAAACAGTTTTAACTACTGACCTCCGAGATAAAATTAATGCTCGGAACAATTGCCCGATCACATTCAATGTTGATGATGCAAGTTATTTTGCTCACCCTCATGCTGATCCCTTAATAATCACGGCACCCATCTGTGGAATACCGATACATCGTATGTTGGTGGACACCGGAGCATATTCAAGTATCATGATGTTACGTACATTTGAACAAATGGGAATCGATCCAGCCGAGCTAAAACCCTGTAAGGATCAAGTACAAGGCTTTAATGGAACCATAACGACAACCCTTGGCGAAATCACTATGCCAATTCGGTTCGGAATCCCTGGACAAGCTTCCAAAGTTATTATGGAGACATTCAAGGTGATGGATCTTAAAAATCAATATAATGCCATCATTGGACGGACTGCTTTATACAAGCTTCGTGCCGCTGTATCAATATTTCATTATGCTCTGAAATTTCCTACTAATAATGGAGAAGGAACTCATTATGGAGACCAGTACGAAGCTCGCGGAATGGTATGGGTTAAACCCTGGCATGAACCCTGTATGCCCGTACATATGATGGAGGATATCGAAGAAAGTCAAGAAAATTCAACACTCATCAACTCGGAATCATGCAATACCGAGATGGAACTTGATCCTGCGAAATCAAACAACGATTTGATTTGTGATCGTGGGAGACGTCCGGGAAAAGAGCCAATAAAAGAAGAAGATGTACTTGATCCTCGAATTCAATTTAAGGAGAAAAGCAAACTTGAACGAGCCGAACCATCAGAAGAGGTCGAGGTAATATTCATCGATGATCCAGTTTGTCACAAGTCGGTGCAAATTGGGGCCAATCTTCAAGAACCAATACGAACTCGGCTCATTCAGTTCCTCAAAGCCAATTCCGATGTATTTGCTTGGAAACACGAGGATATGAAAGGAATTGATCCAAGGGTCGCCTCTCATCGACTTAATTTGGATCCAACAATTAAACCGATGGTCCAAAAACGACGCAAACTCGGTTCTGATCGACAGAAAGCTCTTGAAGAAGAAGTTCAAAAATTGGTTGACAACAAGTTCATTCAAGAGACGAAATACCCGACTTGGGTGTCAAATCCTGTTCTGGTGAAAAAGAGTTCCGGTGCATGGCGACTTTGCATTGATTTTACCGACTTAAATAAAGCCTGTCCCAAAGACAGTTACCCTTTACCACATATCGATTACATGGTGGATGCCACAGCTGGACATGAATTGATGAGTTTTATGGACGCATATTCGGGTTATAATCAAATTCCAATGGACCCTGAAGAGGCAGAACATACATCTTTTTATTCAGCCCGAGGATTATATTGTTATACTATGATGCCGTTCGGTCTTAAAAACGCTGGGGCCACATATCAAAGGCTGGTTAATAAAATGTTCGCCAAACTCATCGGACATACCATGGAAGTTTACGTGGATGACATGTTAGTCAAGTCGGTTCATGCGGCCGATCATATTGATCACTTACAGGAAATGTTCAACATCTTGAGAGAATATTCAATGGTGCTTAACCCAAAGAAATGTACTTTCGGAGTCGGTTCTGGAAAATTCTTGGGATATATCGTCACTCAACGGGGTATTGAAGCCAATCCAGTGAAAATAAAGGCAATTATGAATCTCTCGCCTCCCACATCGGTAAAAGGAGTTCAAGCCCTTACCGGCCGACTTGCTGCCTTAAATCGGTTCCTATCCAAATCAACAGATCGATGCAAACCCTTCTTTGAATCTATAAAGAAGGGAAAATGCTTTGAATGGACAGAAGAATGTCAACAAGCTCTGGATAAAATAAAAGAAACACTCCTTCAAATCCCGACTTTACAGAAACCGATTCCCGAAGAAATGCTATATCTATATTTGGGGGTAAGTGACTCTGCAATCAGTGCTGTTCTTATTCGTGAAGAAGGACGTCAACAGTATCCAATCTACTATATCAGTAAGGCCTTACATGAAGCTGAATTACGATACCCGGCGATGGAGAAGTTGGCATATGCCCTTGTTATCGCTGCTCGAAAGTTACGTCCTTATTTCCAAGAACATTCAATAACGGTACTTACTTCTTATCCCTTGAAGTCGATTCTACACCGACCTGATATGTCGGATAGACTAATCAAATGGGCCGTAGAACTCGGCCAATATGATATTCATTACAAACCGAGAACTGCAATAAAAGCTCAAGCTTTATCCGACTTTATTGCCGAATTTACTCCTGCAATCGAGACAATCAATGAAGATCAATCATGGACGTTGTATGTTGATGGCTCCTTAACTCAACATCGAGCTGGAGGAGGAATCATTCTTATTGACCCTCAAAACAAGATGTTTTGTCATTCTGTCAAGTTCCTCTTTCCAGCAACAAATAACGAAGCCGAATATGAAGCCTTCCTATCTGGATTAAATCTTGCAAACTCCATGAATGTAAAGAAGCTGAAGGTATTCTCCGATTCACAATTGCTAGTAAATCAAGTCCGTGGAGATTTTGAAGTTAAAGAACCTCGGCTACTTCCATATTTGACGCTCGTAAAACAGAAGATGTCTCGATTTGATATTCAGTTGGAACATATTCCTCGTTCACAAAATGTTCCAGCTGATGCTCTGTCTAAACTCGCATCAAGTACCGGATTGGAGGATGTCGAGTATGTCCAAGTCGGTCATCAAGAAATACCTTCTATTTCTGTGCCTGAAGTCTTACATGCCGAGTTACAGAAATCCCCGACTTGGATGACACCGATTATAACATACTTGGAAACAGGAGCTTTACCTCAAAATCCAAAAGAGGCTCAAACACTTCGCATACGAGCTGCTCGGTTTACACTGGATAATGGAATTCTTTATAAACGAGGATACTCTCTTCCCTTGCTGAAATGTTTAACTGAGCCAGAGTCACGATATGTCCTTGAAGAAGTCCATGAAGGAATTTGTGGGAATCATCATGGAGCACGAACATTAGCATACAAAATACTTCGACAAGGATATTATTGGCCGACTTTGAAAGCAGATGCAATGAATTGGGTACGAAAATGTGTGAAGTGTCAAATATTCTCCCCAAACATAAATCAGAGCCCAGAATCTTTAAAATCGATCTATAGTCCATGGCCGTTTGCCAGATGGGGAATCGATATAATCGGTCCACTGCCAACTGCAAAAGGAGGTGTTCGATTTGCTATAGTAGCAGTTGATTATTTTACCAAGTGGGCCGAAGCTGAACCATTAACTACGATAACCGAACAGAAAGTAGTGGACTTTGTTTGGAAATCGATCATATGCCGGTTCGGTATACCGAGTTCAATAATAACCGACAACGGTCGACAGTTCGAAGGAAAACAACTTGAAGCTCTTTGTGAAGAATATCAGATTAAACACTTCTTTTCTTCGCCATACCATCCTCAATCTAATGGACAAGTCGAAGCCATCAATAAGATCATCAAAAATGGCTTGAAAGTTCGACTTGATGCAGCAAAAGGATCATGGCCCGAAGAATTACCACATGTATTGTGGGCTTATAGAACAACAGTAAACCATTCAACGGGAGAAACACCATTTTCTCTAACTTATGGAGCAGAAGCAGTCATTCCTGTTGAACTCGGATCTCCAACCTATCGAGTAACGAAGTTTCAAGACAAAACCAACTCGGAAAACTTAAAAGCCAATCTGGATCTTCTGGACGAAACTCGTCTCATGGCAGAACTTAAAAATGCTGCCTACAAACAGAAAAGTGAGAAATATATCAACTCGAAGATGAAGCCTCGATCATTTCAAGTCGGCGACTTGGTACTTAAAAGAATTACTGGACCAGATCCGGGGCCTCTAAAACCAAAGTGGGAAGGACCATTCAAGATTAGTCAAGTACTTCCAAAAGGTACTTACCGACTTGAAAAGCCAGATGGACTTATTCTCCCATATCCGTGGAACGCTGTTTACCTAAAGAAATATTTCCAGTGAGTTTTTGATGTAATAATGACTCTGTACACATTTTGATATATATAATGAATTTGTGTGCTAAAGAGTCTCTTTAAAAGAGCCGAGATACTTTAACTTGGCATATCATTAGTCTTTATTTAGCCAAGGTTATAACTTGGACAAGACTAATGCATTCTCTTCAAAAGAACCGATATTTTAACTCGGTATACTGTTAGTCTTTATATAGCCAAACTTATAACTTGGACAAGACTAATGCTTAAAATTTTTATAAGATATTTCAAATTTAAACCGAGCCTTATTAACTCGGTAAGTTATATCTTCTCGACCAAACTAATAACCTTCGAATACCAAAGTACAGTGACTTGGGAAGGTTATGGACTCAGTAAAATTAGTATCGGACTGTCTTGAAATTCAAATCCTGAAGATTGGTTTGAAATAAGATAACATCCGAGTTTCCATCTCAAAAGATGGTGTCCACTTAAAAATTTAAAGTTTGGCCGACTTCTCAACACTTGAAAATATTCAGCTAAAGTAAAAAGTCATGCTGGATATATGAATGGAAATACTTAAAATTAAATTTTCATTCATACTTAATCATATAATCCATTACAATAGAAAGATTGTGTCTCGACATGCCGAGAACACAATTTTTTTTTTTTAAAAAAAAAAAACAAAACAAAACAAAAACAAGCGAATACTACTAAGTCGACTTTGCCGGCTCATCAATTGTCTTGGCCATACCGGCATTGTCTTCATCTTCATCGGTGGCCTTGGCTACAACAGCACTATCTTCTTCTTCGGCAACTCTTTCAGCATCATCCTCCTTCACTTTAGCATTATCCTCCTCTTTGGTGACTCCTTCAACATCATTCTTGATAATCTGCTCGTACATCACGCGGCTAATGATGTCGAAGACCCGGTCCTCTTCAGCCTTGGCGGCCTGTTCAAGCTCAGAAAGGGTCACAGGGACATGCTTGTCCAAAACCGCATCTTCTCCCCCGACTTCAGATGACTTGGTCGCTTCAGACTGATCACCCTTCTGCGACAGCTCCGCAACTTTTCTCTCGAGGAAAGCCACAACCGACTTTCGAAGCTGCTCAGGAGTCATTTTCTCCAGTTCTTCTTGCAAGCTAACTTCGGATAAAGTCTTCACAAAAATGTTAGCCAGCTCCGACTTTTTCTCCTTCTCACCCTCAAGCACCATGTTAACAAAAGCGCGACGAAGACAAGCCTCCCTTTCTTGGCCCGACTCAGAAATCTCAAGACCGGCTTCGGCCCTGATAGAAGCAAGAAGGCCCTCACAGAAATTTTTCTCGTCCTCGTCTGCCTCAATATGAGTCGTCGCGATGGAGGGATTGAAGTTATGGCTTTGAATTTTGTGCAGAAGGAATTGACGAACTTCCTCGATGCCATACAAACCGTCGTCAAAACGCTCAACCATCCAGCGTAGGTTGAGACAAGTGTTCATCTCAAATTCACGATCCTCGTCTTCGGAGTCGGACTCTGCTTTTTCCTTGAGTCGGTTGGCTTCTGCCTCAAGGATCCTCCCGGCTCGGAGACCGTCATTATACTTTTCCTCGGCGAACTTAATCTTTTCCTCTTGCAATTTGCCGAGTTTTGCCAGATGAGCATCCCGGTCCTTTTTTAGCAACTCCTCAACCTCAGACCGACTCCTCCGAGTTACTTCGTGAGCCTCTTGTTCTTTTCGGAGGAGGCCCTCACACCGAGATAATTGCTCTTCAAGCATTTTCACGCGTTGCTCGGAGGTGATGACCTGGCTCGTCAACTTCAAGACATCATTATCAAGGCTAGCCTTATCCGTTCTTAAAGCCTCGATTTCGCCCTGAGCAATCGTCAATTGTTCGGTTTGCTCATCAATCTTCACTTGCAGCTCCTTCTCCTTGGCTGCTGCTTCTTCTCTTAGAGATGCAAGTGCTCCATCTCTAAGTTCCAATGTATGCTTCTTCTCATCGACCTGGGCCGCATTAAGCCGAAATTCATCCTCGGCCATCACCAAACTAACAAGCGCGCGACCCAAACAAGCCTTGGCGTATTTGAACTTATACGCACTCGCCAGTGAGGACACGCCGATCTCAGATCTCGGATCCCATACCATCATGGGGACCCGAGCGGCATCTATGACATGGGCAGGCAGTTCCACAGTACTCGATATCTCGGGAATCTCAACCGATTCAAAAGTCGAGAACCACTTCTCGACCGATTCCCGAGGCTGCCTGAAGTTCAGAAACCTCCCCTCATCCATTGGCAAGAAGGATCGATCAATGATGGGTTCCTTCTTCTTTTCGCGATCACCGCCATCGTGCTTCTTTTTTCTCCGTTCTTCGGTAGCTGGAACATCTTCTGCACGCCTTTTCTTTGACCGAGTAACGGGCACTTCACGCTCGCCCGTAATTTCGCGGTCACCTTCAGGCTCATCAGATGCCAAGTCAATAACAGGTGGATTCTTTGCTACAGCGACTTCAATAGCAGACTCAATCTCAGAAACGGCGGCGGTAGCAGTGGCAGCAGCAATAGCAGCCATCGGACCTTCTGCTGCAATAGCCAAAGGATTAGGCTGCGGGACCACAATAGCAGCAGCCGATGTCGCACCATCCCCGACGTCGGCTTTCGGTGGATTCATAATCGGGTTTTCCAGGTAGGCCTTCACTAACTTCTTGCGACCCATTCCTGTCAGACGCAACTCTTTGCTTTTCCCGACTTTAGTTCGCAGTTCCAAATTCGGACTCCTTTGTCGGAAGGCTCTAGCGTCACGAACGGTCTTAAAACCAAGAACTCCGAGAAGTGGATAATACACTGCAATTATGAAACCGAGTTATCATGATATCCAAAAGCTACCGACTTTGAATAAGATTGAAAAATTCGATTTGAATTTACCTGGCTGAAAAGAACCGTCTAAGATTTCTGGACACAACCCAGCAGCTTTCAGCCTTGAATCCTTTAGAATCAACTTGAAGCCCCGTTGTGTCTTCTTGAGCTTAAACAATTCGGAAATTCTTTCTTTCAAAGTCGCGCTGAGTTCAACTCCTTTGCTTTTGGCTGCAAATAGTAAAGTTGTTGACCTGTTAGTACACAAATAAAAAGCAAGTCAGAACAAACTCGGTTTGTTGGAAGGAAGGACAATACTTACAAACTGCAGAATTAATATTAATTGGAATTGACATTCCATCAATCAAGGGCTTATTGAAATTCGGAGTCTGCCAATCCCCGCCGACCCACAGCCATTCCTCTTGGAACCCGTGCAGCGAATCCGGGATTTCTGTGATTAAATCACCAATTTTAAAACCGCTTTGGGGTCTTCCTGCGCAAGCATAGCAAATCAGAGGATCTGCCACTTGCCTGTCAGTGCATCTCCTAAACGAGAAAAGGCTCCTTAGTTCTTCAACGGTTGGCATATCCCAACCCTTTTCCTTTAACAGAACCAGAAGACCAATGATTCTCTTCCACGAATTGGGAGCTACCTGACACAGACCAATTCCCCAATTTCTTAAGTAGTCTGTAATTAAAGCCGGGAGGGAAAACCGAAGTCCAGATCTCAGTGAGTCGGCAAATACACCAACACAACCTGGAGGCGGACACGTGATCCTTTCGCCTGGATATGGAGCGAACAACTTTACCGACGAAGGGATATACACTTCTCCTCGAAGCATAACGATATCGGCATCGGTAAGAATACTCGGTTCGCCCCTATACTCATCAATCGGCTCTGGCCACCGACGGGCAGGACGCCTCCAATAATCCGGAAGTGACATAGCGTCCTCTTCGACTCGCTTGTCCTCATTGATGATATCCCTATTGAGATTAAGACTCTTTACCAAAAGAGGATCCCACCGATAATACTCCAGAGGCAATTCCAAATCCTCATCGGTAAGGATCGGAATATCCGAAATCGTTCGGCTACTGCTATTCTCAGTTTGTGCAGACATCTCTCTTCGAAATCGATGAAAAATACAGGAATAATTCGAAACAGAACAAGAAAACGAGAAAAATTAGGGCAAACTCTTACCAAAACTTTCGAAGAACTCTAAATTGATGAAAAGATCACAGGGAAAAAAGCGAGTGCGCAAGGAAAGTACGTAAAGAAAAGACTGCTAAAGGAATGCAAGAAAAATCGAAGAAGTTAAAGGTACAGAAATTTTTTGCGCCCCAAAACCGACTTTAATTTATAGGTTTTGATTCATGACTGTTAGAAGCATCCGGAAACGGCGCGTGTAACGGACGTGTCTTTAAGGGACATAACGTTACAGTAATTATTATCCCACGTGGCCATATCCTGAAACGCCATGTCGTTACAAAATTATATCCGTTGGGCCCATTTAATGCGGACACGTCTTTTAAGAGCCGCCATGTCAGATCAAATACCGTGAAGTGTCAAACGAAGCAAAGTGTTCTCATGTCGGTAAACAACGCAAAGCAAGTCGGAATAAGGTGAAACAACAAACGACATCAGCAATCATTTAAAAAGCTTCAAATACTTACTGATGTCGGGGGCCTCACTGTTGATATCAAATCCAGTAATCAGAATTAAAGTCCTAAAAGTCGGAATATATTAGAGCAAATTACCGACTTCTTAAGAACTGCCGATTCCCGAAAGATCCAACTTCCAACAGACCTTCAAAAAGGATCAAAACCGACATCCGAAACCAACGTAAGTAAACCGACTCCAAATCAACCGACTACCATAAAGTTTGAGCATTCCAACAGAAAGTAATCATTAGAAGCATCTGATTGGACCAACGAAACAAAAAGGCAATCATTGATGTTTCCCGCCGCCTCAAAACAAAGCAGCTCAATATTAAATGCATCTCTATCCATTTCGAGGAAGAAGACAAAAGCCACCGTACTATAAATAGCAGAATTTATGATAGTACGAGGATCTTTCCGAACACATGGTACACGAACATAAAATGATCTCGGTTTTCATCTTAAAACCGACTTCTGTACTCTTGTGAACATAATCAATAAAATCCAATTAAACTTTTATCTTCATTTT
>BKCP01000336.1:75509-111878 GCA_008636005.1 Striga asiatica | reverse complement strand
ATAGCTTATGCATTAAGTAATAGTAGTTTAAGTATGAATTATCAAAATCAAGAAAGAATATATACGCAAAAAATATTCAATGAAACCAGTACCATTATTAAAAATGATAGAATTCAAAAGGAATTCTTAAGAGAACATAGTAGACGATCATTTAGTAATCTAGGAAAACTAAGTGAAAATAATTTATTAAAAATTCAAGAAATTGAAGAACCTCATAGTAGTAATAGTTTATATAAAGGGGATATAGAAATAGAAAAATTAAATAAACAGGTAAATGAGTTAAGCTCATTAGTAATAAATCTAAATAATAAAATATAATTTGTAGTAATGGATAAGAGAGATATAAATCTTGAATTAAATGAATTATTACGAAGGGAAATCAAAGAAGCAGATTATTTAATAGAAAAATCAATCCAATATTCATATATAAACAAGGATGAACAAAAAATAAAACAGATAGAATATGATATACAAAAATATAAGAAAAAATTTAAGAAATTACATAGAATAGGACCACCTAAAACAATAATATAAATGACTTTAAAGAAGAAAATATATACAAGGTAAAAATATGGTATCAGAACCTGGTAACAGGTGAAATACTTAACTAAATGCCACAAATAGATTGGTTAAATGCATTTTTAGCAAGACGTAAAACTCTTGAAAAGAAAATTGCAAATACAGCACCGCATTCTGAAATACATGAAAAACATATAAATTATTGGAAAGATAAGCTTGAATGTATAAACTTAGCTATCCAAATTTTAGAAACAAACAATAGAACCTATTCAAGATTAGAAGAGCAATTCTTTGAAAAATGTTTAGATCCTTGGAGATACAAAGAATAGAGAAAATAAGATAAAAATGAGTACAATAAAAATTTATTTGGACATAGAATGGGAAATTCAAAATATAAAAACAGATATAATAAGATATGCTTATTTACATGATATTACAAGTGAAGAATTTTATTATGACATGATAATGATATGTGAAAAACAATTAAAAAGATTAAGAGATTTACAAAAACAAGTAGCTGTTGCATAAAATAAAAATACTATATAGCAAATGGATATTATTTATAGCATTAATATAAGGGAGAAATTGCTAAGAGCACTCCAATGGGTGCCACCCTCGCGGGTGGCATCGAGTGAACCGAACAACATACCCAATCATGGCAGGCCACAAGAAAATGGTCGGCCCCACAAGTTCTATTCCTAAAACGATAAGTGGTCGTGATCTTCTGAAGGTAACGACTCAAATACTGAACCAAGTTCTTGCGACTGTGAGAATTAGGGACGTACAAAGTCTCCTCCAACAGTCGCGAGCTAAACGGCAGGTAAAAGAGATGGGCTTTGTCGGGATTTTTAGTCACAAAGTGCTTATTTTCTTGGAGCTGCTTCATGAACCATCCTTCGGAAGCATATATGCCGTCGAGTTCGGGCTGGTGGAATACGGGCTTTTCTCCTTCGGTATAGATGTAAATTTTAAGAGTCTTCTTCATTAATTCATAACTCCTACATAGGACAATACACAACTTTATATCGAATGATATTGGTGAAAATGATTCATAAGAGCATGATGTTGCTTTTGAAAAAATGTAAGTAACCACTGTGCATTCACAAAATTATAGATGAAAACAGAGGACTTTCGGATCAAATAATATTTCTCATATATTAACTATTCATCATGATAGAAGATTTTTCAGTGACAGACCAAACAGTTGTACGAAAATGATAATTACGGTAAAGAAGCATTCTAAACCAAGGGTATATATACCAACAACCTAGTAAGAAGATGAGGAAATGAGGTCCGCAAAAATCTTGCACAAATTAACTACCTTGTAAACTCAGAAGAATTTCTATACACATTCAACATCAGAATTCTTTTCCATTATTCTACCACCTTCAATAAGCCTTCTTGAGTTCAGTAGTTCACTATCCACTTGCAAAGGCCACTTAGGTTTCTAAGCAGAGAAAAATAATAAATAAATAACAAAAATTAGCTTTTGCAAGAATATCGAGTTTGGAGTGGATATCGTTAATTTTCAATTTAAAAATAAAAAATACCATAGCCCGATAAGAAGCACGGCTCTGTAGAAGCAAATTGTTCATTTCCGATATCGGCCCAACTACAGCTGGGGGTCTTTGAACCTTCTCTTACTAGTTGATTTAATAGCAGTTGAACTATTAACAAAACCGGACGTGTTGTTTTTACAAGCCCACATTTTTTCGTTCTTTAAAAACATGTTTGCAGGATTCTTTCCTGCCGAGCTTGTACTCTGTGATGGAATGCTTGTACTCCCATTCGTTGTCAAAAATACTGATAAATTTCTTTTTGAAGTATTATCATAAATCGAGATTGGTAGAGCCATTTCTGGCATCAGGCTCTTATTGCTAAAAACACTCTCGACAGTCGAGTTGTGGTTTGTTAAACTGAAGCTTCGGGTTGAAGAATTATTATTGCTAACACCAGAAGAGATGTTAAAAGATATATCTGAGTTGAAACGATTTAACATACCATGAGATTTACCAAAATAAAGGAAAGACGAGAAAAATGTATCCATATAGGAGTTCAAAATACTGAACTAACAAAACTACTGAAAAGACGAATGCCATAAGCCATAGCAGCCTCTTAGTCTCCATTCATACAATTAGTACAGTAACCGTGCGATGCACGGGAGCATTATTACCTACTTTATTTTTAATATGTGCTTTTAGTATTTAAATTGTCTCATGACATTAAAAATATCATAAAATGAAATTTATATATTATTACCCACTTTCTTATGTATAACATTCGTAGTTTGATTCTTTGAAATGTAAAATACTATATGAGTGTTCGAATTTTATTTAAAATTATGTATTATTAGTTATTAATTAACAAATTATATTTTTAAAAAAATTAAAAGATTTTATCTATTAAACAAAATTATAGTACAAAGAAAGTAGAGATTTTAGGGTGTTTTCACACCATTTTTTTTTAATTCTAATTCAAAATTTTGATTAAGTAAAATTGAAAAGAATCATTTGTTTTTCCTAAAAATCCAACCAAATTTTCCTACCAATACACTTATTTTTTTACCAAACAAATTTATCTAAATATTTGGTTAAAACAACGTGAAAAAAATCATCAATTTTTCTTAAAATGGAACAAAATTTTCTAACATTACAGAGATTTTTTTTACTAAACAAATTGAATTGAAATTAATTCTAATAAAAGATCGAAATATTTTGTTAAGATTTATGCAACTGTTTATCGATAAAACATGGTTAAGAAAAACATAAGAATCCAAAAACGTCGGTTCATTCAAATTTTAAAAAGTTGCACATGATTTGATTTGAATTTTCTTCCGAAATAATTGGATAAAATTTGATTTTAAATGTCAAAGATGAACCGATTTTGTTACCAAAAGGTGGATACGATTTTGAATGTATATCCCGTCCAAATTTTAATTTAAATTGCACGTGGTTTTATCAATTTGCACGGTTTTTAAATTAATTTGTATTTGAATTTGTTTTCCTGAATCTTCAACCTTGTCACCAAAAAATAGGATTCAGATTGGGAAAAAATAAAATAAAAAATGAAACAAAAAAAATAAAATGGGATTCAGTATATTATTTAGATTTCTAAATAAGATATGCTAAATTTTAAAAATTGTGGCAATTATTATAAGCAACACTTAATTTCAAAAGACTGTAATATATAATAAAGTAATTCTCTTGATTATTCTATCAACTTCTTTCAATATATACAGATTTTTTTTTTTAAATTAACCAAACAAAATCAAAAATCCAAACAAAATAAAAAAAAATTATATCCAAGCATCGCTTAGCGTTTAAAATATTACGTGGATTTAAAATGCCATGTTTTTGTTGAAAAACTTATGCTAGTTGCCAATTTTGCAATTATTTTTTTTTTTAATGCTACTTTATGCTATATTCTTTTTTTACATCAAAATTACACGTTAAAGCATCAAAAGAACATATTATAAAAAAAATGTTTCGAATCGATTAAGTTCATGTTCTCAAACAAAACTTAAAAATGGAAAAATAATAATAATAACAATAGCAACTTTGAGAATACTTTAAGTTGAATTAATGATTTACCTTGATTGCTTAAATTAAATTAAATTAAATAAAATTATGATTCTTATTGTATATGACTTAAATTAAATCATGAGTGTCATTGTTCAATATTTATATCGAACATTTGCACATGTTTGTAAAAAATATACTTAAATGGTAATTGGGATGTACAAATTTGAAATTTAAAAGTAAATCTTTCTATTTGACTTAAATGTTTTTAATTTTTCATAATATATATAAAAGTTTATGTAACCTTTTTTTACACAATATAAATTTTATTCCCATGTCGCTCACACAACACAACACAAAATTAGAACAACATAAGGACTATTTACTCAAAACAAAATTTAAAGCTAATACTCATACAAAATCAATTCCTTTAGTAATAACAGTCATTCTATTTCGATATTGAAATCTCTAGGAATGAGTAGCACATCAAGTTTGCTATATTAAAAATCATCCAACAAACAACACTACAAAGAAAAAAAAAAAGACCTTAAAAAAATTGAAAAACAAACAACAGATCAACAAAAAGCCTGGACAATAAGAACACAACATCGAAAACACTCATAGCAAAAATAGAGTCTGAAATTAACGTTTCAATCAGAAATAGGTATAAAGATTCAGATAAATAACTTAACTGAACACTAATCCTACCAAGAGTTTCAATTTAGGTGTGAATCATTCTTACACCTGAGCATAAATTTAAGGTATGAATTGGAATTTCTGTAAATTCTATCAGATTTAGCAGAATTCTGAAACTTCATGCATGAATCCATTAATACAGAATTTACGCATCTGATAGGTAAAGCAGCCTCGGTCTCATGATTATGTACAGGATTGTTGTCCACAGTAAAACCAATCACACTGTGAATCTTTAATGAAGGAATGTCGGACCACTTGAATCCTCTGAAATAATTGCAGGATAGGATAGGTGACCAAAAAAAGCCTTATGGCTGTCATTGGATCCCTGATCATTAAATAAGAATACGAAGTCATCTAGAATATTACCAAACACCCACATTCTAATTTGATTAGAACACGGCAATATAAATATTGTAGGAAACGAATATGACTCTCCTGCTCGAGTATCTCCATTAATCGTCGCTAAAGATAATTCAGAACATAAGGTTCACAGTGCCCTCAGTAAATTTTGGGTCCTCATATTTGTACTTCATCTGCAGCACAGGTCTTGGGGCAGTACACGTCCACTGACTCCACCAAAATGAAATAAAATAAATATGCTTAAAAAACACAACAACGGTATCAGCGCTTAATGCAAGCTTTTCGAAAAAATGATAGAAATTTATGAATGGCTAGCTTGTTACCAGCAAGAATACATGAGAGACATTTGAGGAGAGCATAAACTTCAAGAAAAACGGGAGCTCATCAAGCTCACTTTCTAAGCATGCAAGCACTCATCAAGGGCAGCGCCACCCCCATCTCCTCCACCATGAACACCTTGTTCATCCTCTACTCCGCATAGATCAGGCATCCGATCATCAGCATCCCGCGCATCACAGCTTCAAGTCTTCAATTTCCTTTGTTGTGGTAAACTCGAAAATTAGACTTCAATTTAAACAAATAATTTACGACATTTTCAACAAAATTAGACAACTTAGTATAGATCAAGAATCAGAAATCAACACCAGATTTTGTAATCCAAACCCAGTAAATCCCATATTCACACAAATACACAATCAATAGTCAAATGCATAAAAATCGAATCTTTAGCTGGAAAAAAAATATATCCCAATTTGATGATCAAACTTCAATTTCCTTTGTTGTCATAATCCATAAATCAGACTTCAACAACTCAACCAATTAATTTATGACATGTCACAAAAATTAGACAGTTTTTAGTACAGATCAACAATCAGAAATCAACACCCAATTTCGTAACCCAAACCCATCAAAACCAGATTCACACAATCAATAACCAAATTCATAAAAATCCAATCTTTAGCTGAAAAAAAAATCATAGTATGGAAAAAAAACTCACAAACTTTAAGATAACTACTGCAGAACTCGTCGTTTGTTCCAAGACAAGAAGTGACGAAAAGATGTTGGAGCTCCACTGGGCCCTTTCCATCATGGGTTCACCCACGGGAAGGCCATCGGCCGTCAATCCAATCGAAACGGCCGCAGGAGGCGGAGATTGGAGCTCCGGCTGCAGTGGGTCACAAATCCGGCCAACGCAGCGTGTTCTAACAGCAGTCTCTATGGAGCCAACGACTTTATCACGAAACCCCTGCCCTTAGTCCTCTCCATAAACCCCTCCGGCAGCAATTTGAAGATAAAAAATATATATTATTTCTCAGCCCAATTAAAAATAGAGGCAAGAATCAAAATCCATTAACTACACCAATTGCAATTTGCACATCAAACAAACAAAAAAATATTAAAAACAAAACAATAAATTTACCCCAATGAACGTCGCCGACCCTAACGATCATGCTCCGACAATCCTCATACGTCTTCACCTATTCAACCCTAGCACCGCCAACATCAACCTCAGCTCATTCGCCGTTATTAACCCGCCCCGTCCCAATCGAAAACTCTAAACGCCTTACGCACGTCCTCTTCACCGATGTCACCCTCACCCTTGTCGCATCCGCCGTCTTCCATTGTCGCCGCGTCCAGTGCGCCGAACTCCTCGGCGTCCACCTAGGCAACACCGTCGGCGGCAGTCTCCTCGATAATCGCCCGCAACGCTTCTCCTCCGGCACGCAGATCCCAAGATTCTCTAGCGACTCGCTAAGCTCCTCCCGGCCGTTCATCAACTATGGAGAAGACTCGATGGAGCTTTGTCGTTCCCTTCTCATGTTAAGCCAATTGTTTGGATATGATTTTGGGAGAATTAATTTGGATCTGAATTGTTTATCTAATTCTGGGAGTGCGAGAATTTGTTTGGATGTGATTGTGATTTTGATCGGTCAAAGTTAAGTTTCCAGCCGATAATGAAGGATCGATTTTGATAAGATTGTAATACACATTTTATCTTCACGTAAAATAAGGATTGTTAACGATATTAAAGACAATTTCAAATTGATAAGATATCAAACAAAATGGTTTGTGATATGCCATGTTTCCTAAATAATTGGCTTACCAATTATTGAGATCCACGAATTCCACAAAATCAGGAACAGGTATTAACCTAAACCAATCTATTGATTTCTTTTTCTTTTTTTTTGATGTTTTAAAATGGTTGCTATATTCAGTAAGTCAATTTGGTTGACTGCAATTTTATTAAAACTTTCCATAAATGATTTATTGACCTCTCTTTTTCAATATATATAGATGAGAGGTCACTACTTATGCCTAGGGGTGTTCACGGTCCGGTTTTAACCGGAAAAAACCGTCAATCCAGACCGCGAATCAGTTAAATGGTCAGTTAAAAAAGCCTTAAAAAATCTGGTGGTTAATTTTTTTAAAAATCCGGAATAACCGGTCCGGTTAACGGATTACCTACGGTAAACCCCCGGTTTAACCGGACCGGTAAATATTGAAAAACTATAACAAATATATATATATATATATATATATATATATATTTATATACATTCAGCCATTCACTATGGCCGACAAATACAATACATTCACTATGAATACTTTGTTCTTATTATTTCAGACATATAAACTGACTAAAAAATGAATGCTTGCTTGGGTTCAGTTTGCATAATTTAATTTTTATCATTTTTGTATTTTTATGTTTATGAGACGAAATGTGTATTTTTATGCTTATGGGAAGAATTGTGTATTTTTTATTTTATTATTGTTGTTTATCTTAATTTTTAGGCCCAAATAATCTCTTTTGGGCTCAAAATTAAAATTAAAAATTAAGTCCAAAATGAAAAAAATAAAAATTAAAGGCCCAAAACAAGGATTTTGGACGATTAACCGCCAAATCGGACCGTCTAATGCGGTCCGAATTGTGGTCGGTTAAGAAATAAAACCGGTCCCGTTATGGATAAGAAAAAAAAATTAACTGTTAAGTCCAGTTTGGTCATGGTTTGGGCTAAAACTGGATCAATCCGGACCGTGAATACCCCTACTTATGCCAATTTTCGACTCGAGCAGATTTCGCTCTTTTCATTGCCCTGAAAAGTGTCTGCGGAAACAAAGTAAAAGATTGGGAAAATTCACTAATTCTCAGCAAATTACCGAAAAAATACCGTTGCACAAAAATATTAACAATAATAGAAAATCATAATGCGAAAGCTATCAGTTATCAAGTATTTCGACACGCATTGCATAAGCGAACTTAAAAATGGGCCACCTGCGACGACACTCAGTAACCCTAATCCAAGAAACAGGGTAAAATTCCCAAAAATTTTGAAAAATAAAAAAATGACAACCATAAGATAAGAAGTGCTGTCCAAACAAAAACTTGCAGAAACAATACAGCATAATTAAATGCATGGAATCAAACTTACTCGTAGAAGCCTAATTAGAAGCTTAGTAGGAAATGGTGCAGTTTTAGTTACCAAAAGAATGTGAAAAGCAGAGTTGAGAGAGAGAGTTCGCCTAGATAACGACACATGCATGTGATGCCACTGTGTATGCGCCAGATAAAAGTCTGGAAAAACGTTTACCTGTCTTAATTAAGATTTTCGGAGCATATTTTACAATCTGGCTTTGATTTGAGTTGGATTCTTTTGAACAAAAAGAATGGCCTTTGAAAATTTACCCATTAAAGTAATGGAGATATATTCTTTTGTGTTAAATCTTTAATGCACCAAACAACTAGCCCATTTATACATTCCTCAATCAATGAGCACGGCTTTTGCAGAAGATGGGGTTTCATGGAACAGAAATCTTCTCAACAGCACCTTCTCACAGGAAGAATGTGATGCTATCCTCAAAATCAACACATTGTCCCAACACCTCCTTGATAGGCCTGTGTGGTCTTTGGATTCAAAACTCAAATTCTCAGTGGCTACTACATATGCTCACCTTATCCACAAAAAAATCCTCACTCTTGACATACCTGAACATAGTGCATCTGCTGTTGCCATGAGAAAGATGCGAAACAGAAGTTGGAAGCTGAAAATCAAAGGTAAAGTTAAACATTTCATTTGGAAATGTTTTACTGGAATCCTCCCTGTTGCTGTCAACCTCAAAAAAAGAGGCCTCACCATTGATACCACCTGCACAGTTTGTGGTGAAAGTCCTGAAACCACTGAACACCTTTTTTTCCATTGTCCTCGAGCTCAAACAATCTGGAAGCATTCTCCTGTTCAATGGAATCACCATAACATCTCTGATCTCAATTTCAAATACTGGTGGTCTGACATTTGTTCTCTCAATAAGGAAAAAGCAATTGATGATCGAATTCAACTCTCCTCTACATTTTGTGGCAATTATGGAAAACTAGAAACCTTTGGGTTTTCCAACAAACTATGACACCAGAGCATATTACCATTGACATTGCATTGAAGGAATGGAAGGAATATGGCTCTTCTCTTTCTCAGGTTTAGGCTATGTTTTTTTTAGGTAAATTCTGTCTAGTTTTTATTATTTTGGCTTGTTATTTTCCTAGCTAGGCTTCGGCAGTGGCTAGTTTTGTGTTTTTAGTTATGTTTCTTGTTTTTGGTTTCTTAGTTTGGTGTCTCTGTATTTTGTGCTATCTGTTGTATTGGGCAGCAGGCTTCCGTGTGGCTTTGCGGCTGTTGCCTTTTTTCATGTATTTGGATTGCGGTTTTTTTTGTTCTGTTTTCTAGGTTTGGCATGTCTTGCGTTTGTTTTTTTCTAAACAGGTTTCAACCTGTTTNATATATAATTACTAGCTAATAGTATTTAATAAAACCTATTTAATTTTACCTATGTGGAAATTTAACCAATTTTCCCTCCAAAAACCGTTACATTTTGATGTATTTAATCTTTCATTTAATCATTAAATAATTAATACTCATCACTTCAAAATTACATAAATCATTTTAAACTTTTGATTAATGACAGTTGACCATATAATGTGTTGACCGTATAATGTGATTAGATGTTATTATTGATGTTACATTTAATTTTTTTATTTTAAAAATAAAAAATATATTTAAAATTTCTAAATAAATAATAAATAATTCACAAATAAAAGACGTACCAAAATATACATTTTATCCAATCAGATAAACGCAATTTAAAAAAATATATATTCCAACTCTTTTAATTGTAAATTTGGTCTGCAAAAAAGTGAAAAAAAAAATAATTAATCATTATATGCATACAGACTCACAATAATTTATTTATATTTGTGCAAATGCACAGGTCGAATACTAGTATATATAATTGCTAGCTAATCACATTTAATAAAAATATTTTCACTTTCCCTCCAAAAGAAGTTATATTTTTTTAATTAATTACTCATTAATCTCACATTTAAGAAGGTCTTTTATAGTTAAATTTAATTAGTTAATGACTAAATTAAAAAGATTTATTTTAATTAATCTCACATTTATGTTAAGTACAGTATTATCTTAATATCTTATCAGTTTTTCAAAAAAATAGTAACTTTGTTCAATAAATTTTATAAAAATTAGTCAAATGTGCTTATATTCATATAAATCAGAAAAAAAATTAAATCTTAGATATATAAAAAGAACATCGTTGAAATAACTTGAATCCGCAAGGGTAATTCTATACTCATTATCAATTACTTTATATTTTTTGTTTATATAAAAAATTAATATTATATTTACTCATTTATATTTAGATGGTATTTTTTTTTATTAAGAAGCAAGGACAATCTCTATCAATCAATAAGAGTCAAGGACAAACAATATAAAGAAGTGTTTCCTATGTTGTGACATGATCAAGGCAAAATTTTAAAATTGGTCCTATAACTTGGCCACTGTCCAAAAAACCACCCCGATATTGACCAATTTCAATTTAGGTCCTATAATTTGTCGATTTCATCAATTTTGGTCCTTTTCATCAGCACGCTGGATTAAAAAGTGACGTGGCATGATGTGTTAGTTTTTTAATTTTCCATGGCGTGGTTATGATCTACGTGGCACATCAATTTTGGTCCTA
Source organism: Striga asiatica (assembly GCA_008636005.1). NCBI lineage: Eukaryota > Viridiplantae > Streptophyta > Magnoliopsida > Lamiales > Orobanchaceae > Striga > Striga asiatica. Next base: position 100,761 of record BKCP01000336.1, on the reverse strand, counting down.
TAATTTGTCGATTTCATCAATTTTGGTCCTTTTTTCATGCCACGTCACTTTTTAATCCAGGGTGCGGATAAAAAAGGACCAACATTGATGAAATTGACAAATTATATGACCTAAATTGAAAGTGATCAACATCGGGGTGATTTTTTGGACAGTGGCTAAATTGTAGGACCAATTTTGAATTTTTGCCCATGATCAATAAGAGTCAAAGACAGTCTCTGTCGCACGTCGGCTTACTACTGAAGAGCTCTGCATTTAGTCATGAGCAATTATACGTGGCGCTTTTTAGAGTTACGAGTCAGTGGAGTTTGAAGATTTTGATTTGAGTTGAGGGAGATTTTGACGATAGAAAAACAACGACGTTGTTTTATAAAGAAGTGTTTAAGAATATTTATATTTTTTTTCTTAATTTATTTCAATGAATTTGTTATAATTTTTATTATTGTTTATAATTTTTATTATTTTTTCATGTATCATATAGTTTTCCGTGCAAATGCACGGGACAAAAACTAGTGTATATAATTGTAGGCTATCCAATTAATACGGATAACCTACTTTTCCCGCCTAAACCAATTTTGGATTGAATATGGTAAGTTTTCTTTTTTACTTAATACAAAAGTAACGTTTTTCTTGGTACTTTTATGGTGACATTGTTAGACCAATGACATGACATTATTTAATTTGTTAAAAAAAATGTTTTTTTTTTAAATAAATGTACAAACATTATAACATTTTTCTTATTGTTGAAAAACATAGATTTACAATTTAACTATTATGTATCAGTTTTCTTTTATTTTTCTTTTATTTTCCGTAACATATATAATAATAATAATGATAATGATAATAATAGTAAGTTTCTCAACAAATAACATTAAATTTATATATCATGCTAAAAAATTTAATAAATCACGAAATCTTCCATATAATATTACATCCTACAGTATTCTGATCAATATTTCCTGCAAATAATGACATATATTAGTAATGAGATATTATTACAAACAATTATTTTCAATAACAAAATAATATGACAACCGATTATGATATATAATTTTACTTACAGTTACACATAAGATGATAATGCAAATTTATTTCTCACTTTGATTTTCCATATTTTAATAATAATCCTCATACTCATAAAATCAACAGCTTATATCAATATCATATCTATTTTTTTTTCAGTTGCACATTATTTGATAATTCAATATTAATGAATATGATTATTCTTTCTGCAATACGTTTTCATTCACCCAAAGTAATGCTAATTGATGTCGGCCCATTTTTAAATTAGTTTATTTTTTATTTTAATTATACTCCAATTGTATTATCTCGCTTTGAAAACATTCAGCAGGACAAATGAAAATAAAATCAAATTTATCAAATGCAAAAAAAATCAATCCTCAATCTTGATTATTGAGCATTTATATTATATAATTAATGAAATATTTAGAGATGCTTATAAATAGATTAAAAAATAAGAGACAAAACCACATTGCAATTACAATTCTCATAGCCCCAGCACATTAAAAAGAAATTCATCCCAAATTTCGTCCTATTTGAAATGGCATTCCACTTTGATATTTTATTCTTTTGGCAAAAAGCAAGAACAAGACAACAAATTGAAGTTCGTTCGTAATTGTTTCAAGAATATGATCTATGGATTGGAGTACATCTATATACATATAATTGCTGCAAATATTCAAAAAAAATTATTCACCAAACAATTAATAATAATGAGTTCATTTAATAAAAGTACGTGTTCATTTAATAAAAAAAATATTTACCATTTAATAAAAATATGTAACTTTCAGTTACGCTATTTATTTGACAATTCCCATTTTGGAATGTGTCCATTTGTGTAACACCTTTTTATGTCCTGAAATACAAAATATTTTTGTTTTTATTTTGATACTATATATCTTTTGGTATTATATAAAGACAACTAATTAAGAATGACTACAAATATCTCTATTTTCTATTACAGTCATACAATAATAAAAAAATATTCTTTCGGATATTACAAAGATATATCAAATATTTTAAAAAATCAAATCCCAGAGTCACGAGTCGAAGGAGTTTAATGATAATAATTTGTGGTGATGGGATTCTGACGACAGGAAAACCACGAATGTTGTATATAAAGAAGTGTTTAATAATATTTATATTCACTTTTTTAAATTATTTTTTTTCTAATTTATTAAATTATGATTTTTGTTTTATTCTATGTTTTTAATTATTTTTCTTCTATTATATCTCTTTTCGTGCAAATGCACGGGGTAAAACTAGTTCAATGGAATTACACAGAAAGAGTAATAAATATATATATATATATGTATATATATTTATATATATATAATTGTTGGCTAATAGCATTTAATAAAAATCATTTCGATTTTCCTCCAAAAACCGTTACAAACTTTATCATTTATATCTCTCTCTATATTTTTTTTTTCCCGAAACTAATAACTATAGTTTACACTAAATGATATATGAAAATTACATAAACATAAAAAAATATTGTAAACTTTTTGCTAAATTTATTTATTCTAAAATTAATATTATATTTTTTTTAATCTTATTTAGAGATTGTATTTTTAAATAAGTTAATTTATTATAATGTTATATTAAAATTCCTTAAAATCGCATAATCAAATGTTATAATAAATTTAATATTTTTAAGCTAATAAATTGACGATATCTCAAAATTACATTATTTATTATATTTTATGTAATTAATATAGTGGTTCATATACAACCAAATAGTTATTTACTATTTATTTTAACCAATGCTCAAATTTTAAAAAATAATATCATTATCTTGTTTATATTTTTATTATTATATGAATAAATATAACTTATAATACTCTATGTTTAAAATATAATATCATTGTGTAACTTGTAATTTTAATACTAGCATAAATATAACTTATAATATTCTATTTACATTTTGCAAATGCACAGGGTCCAATACTAGTAAATATTTAATAGTTGTACTATTTTGCATTAGCATTACCCACCCGCAGTTCCTATAAATTCTTATGGCTTTCTTTTGTTTTTGTTTTTGTTTTTTTTTTTTAGTACAATGAAAGAAGGCCAGAGGCCTTAGAAAAGTGATTAAGCTAGAACACAACGGGGGTAAGAAACCTCAATAAGATCATGCTGAAGTCATGCTCCCAAGCCAGGAGGGGGAGACGCGATCCAATGTAGCCCGACCGAAGAGGATGCCGCTAAGCTCGCCATATGATCCGCCGTAAAATTGGCTTCCCTATGAACGTGTTGGAGCTTAACGCTCCATTCCTGATCTAAAATGCTCTGAATGACTTGCCGGAAACCCAGCTCCCACGCCATAAGTAACCCCTGCAGGAGTCCCCATAGCTCGGCACCCGTAATAGTGCAGTAGCCAATGTTCATAAAGAAGTCGTCCTTCCATCTACCAAACTCGTCTCTGATCAAACCTCTGGCGTTGCTCAAACTAGTCGAGTTGTCGAAGGCCCCATCTGTATTTACCTTTACCCATCCCGTGTCCGGCGGGACCCAATGAATGAACCGGGAAATATATAAATTGGCTCTAACACGGATGTGAGAGCTGCCCGACTGTAGGTTTCTGTGAAATGAATAACTTCCAAATGCCTCGCGGTATTGCTCGAAGAAAGATGGTTGAAAATTATATCATTACGTCACGTCCATAAGCGCCACACAACAAAAGAGAACATGCTCCTCCATGCAAGAGACGATCCCAGATGCATAGTTTCCAGATTCTTTCAAATCCAGGGTTTGATAGGCAAAGAGAAGAACTCATGTACCTGGTCTAATGGAAGTAGCTGCGACCAAAAATCCCTGGCATCCCAGCAATTCCGTAAAACATGTAACGTCGACTCACATTCCCCACAAACATCACAAACCACCGAATTTTATGGCTTTCTTTTGGAATTAATATATAAACACTAGGACTAGGTTGCTCCCTCAGTGCTCTACATTTCCTTGTTATATAATACACCAACTTGACTGCCAGGTGCGGTTACAAACAAAATGGTTTTGATTAGCCAGATTTTTTTTTATCTGAATTATAATTAATACAAATTTTTAAGTTAAAATTTATTCAACTTTAATTTAGCCTACTCTATTTAATATTATAAATATAATTATTATGCAACAAAATCATCCATGTCTTGGGCCAGGCCATCAATGTCAAAGAATAACACAACTGGGTCTATTTTTTTTTTTTTTATCATGAGTTCACGAAAACAGGTCCAAGAAGACATGTCACCGTCCATGTCCCCTCTTGAATGTCGATCTGTCCCTATTCCTTCTCTTAAAAGATTGTCGATCTCTCTGTCATCTGAATACGAACTACAAAGCAAATTGTTAAAGCGACCGTCAATCAGTCTCATGATTATTTGTACTTTTTCTGTGTATAAATTCAACATAGAGGCTCAAAGCCAAACATGAATTTTTTTTTGAGAAAAATATATTCATATATATACACTACAATTTTTCCTTGGTCTATCTCTCTTGCAGATCGACAATCCCACATTATGTCGTTTAATTCCAGTTTCGAGCTTTTAGTTTACTCCAAACGTTGTCAATTTATTTGAGCCCCTTATTTATAGCAACAAATTGTTACATATTCCCTATTATCTCGCAATTAAGTCGCCTTAATATTGTGGCCGGAACGTCAACAAAATGGCACTAGAAGGATGGCGACAATCAGGGTTGACCTCTGAATCTCTCCCTATAAATAGTCATACTCTATGCAGACATATTCACAACCAAGAACACCATCTCCTGCCTCCCCTGATGGAGCGTCCCATATCCCGACCATAAGAAAAAGTGGAGCAACTGTCCCTCATATAATCTTTTTTCATCTCGATACTCTGCCCAAATAAAAAGCTTCGAAAGTTTTTTAGATACCGCCTTTTTTCCTCCTATCACCATAAAAAATTCTGCTCTACGACCCTTTATTAATCTCCATATTAGCCCACATTCGACAAGAATACGGATCAATTAGCTCACCCTCGATAAGAACGTTGAGAGATAGGAGACCTCTATCCTAGAGTAGCGACGACTTGTAACTAGCCGTGGGCCTTAAGATGACTCTGACAAGAATATCCTTTATGATTTCTTCTCAGATTTTTGTCTTTAGGTCTTCTAACCTTTAACCCAACATTCAAGTTGTTTAGTCGGGATGCCACTCTCTTGTTTTTTATCATGACAGTCCGAAGTTCATATCACCAAGATTGGTTGATGATAAAAATATGGGGTAGACCAGGCCAGTCACATCCCGAGGAGTAATCTAAGTCCTCGGGTCGAGATCAACAAAAAGCTCACAGGGAAATGTCGAAAACGCTAAGACTGTTTGAAACCAAAACGATCAGTGATAAAATACTCAAAGTTACTCTTTGATAAAAAGCTAAAACTTAGCTATGCCATTAAAAACATGAAGAAAAACATTCTTCACCTATCGAAATGGGTTAAAAGTCATGATCGAAGCAGATCATCAAACACCTCGAAAATTTTTTTTTTACTCGAGGTCAAATGCTCCTTAAAAAGATTACTAAAAATATGCCTTCATTAAAACAAAATTAGTACATAACCTTCCTCCCGAAACATAAGGGAAACAAAATCCTTGCTTGAACTAACAAACAACAAAACATAAAACATATATTGTCTTAAGGCCACACTCTACGAGATACAAAAGTAAAATTATATTATTTAGGGAGATTGCTCAACGATCACATGTCCACAGGGGGATCAACAACTATATCTGCCTTCTTGTCTTTGTCGCTTCCTAGAGCAGTTTCTTGAGAAATCGAAGCCATTTCTATGCTTGGAGTAGTAGCATCATCTGAGGAAATCAACAATACCGTGGTCGAAACATGATCTAGTTGAGAGATCAACTCCGCACGAACAGGGGTCCCAACCTTTTATTCGACATTCGTCATTCATCAGATATTTTTATCTATATTCTTTTATTTTATTTTCGTTCGGTTATTGTATTATGAACTCATATTCGATAAATTTGTGTCTGAACGTTTGAGTCTTAAATAGTTTAGTTTTTTACTATTTCACTAGTTGCATTTGAGGATTTTAATTGTACGGATATTTTTCTAATGAAATATTTTGTATTGTTGCCTTAGTCCACAAGTGTTCCTCACTTGTAGACTAAATTTAATTATTTGTATTCGTTTATTTCCACTGCGTATTTAAACAGTGTGTCTACAACATATACTCTAGTTTTCGTTGTGTATAGAATTAATTGTAGACTTCGTACGAGTACAAAAATGTAGATAAAGAAAATTTGTTGCCAATCAAATGGGGCCACTTGGAAATTAATATATTAAAAATCAAGTTATATTTTCTATTTATATTTTAGGAATTTCCATAAATTTAATTCTTAAAAATTAAATAGTTAATTAATTGGTATTTTGATATTTTAATTCCTCACCAATCAATGCCAAGTGTCAAATCTTATTTCTTGGTAAATAAATTGCATGTATTCTAAAGATCTTGGTAGATTAGATTCTTAAATTTGGTAGGATTCTCTCTCCAACACCTATAAATAGGGACACTCCAAAATACACATGCACACACTACACAATTCATATTCAAGTTCAAGATCTCTAAAAATTCTCTCAACGAGATTCAAGTGTTCTTGAAGATTCAATGGTGTTCTTGAAGATTCGAAGCAAGATTCAAGCGCGTTCAACATCAAGACTGACGTTTAATTCGAAAACACGTTGACAAGCTTCCGAATTACGTTAGTAAACTCAAAACCAGTGTGGAGAAGATCTAAGATTGACTTTGGGTCGAAGAACAAGGACTCGTGTTCTTCAAGTTTTTGAGATATTACGGTGTTTGATTCGAAATCAAGGTGTTGGCCCTCGGATTAATATTAATTTAAGTCAAATCAAGTTAAGGAGAAGATCAAGCCGAAGATTTTGCTATAAGACTCAAAATCGTGGGTGGGAAGAATCAGATGAGAAAATAAAGACTGTAATCCACAATATTTATTTCATTCGAGAAATTCATTTGTAAAATTTTGGTCGTGTTTATAAATTCAATAAACGAAATTTGTTGTAACAATAAAATCCAACGATCATAAGGGACACCAATGACTCCATGTATACGAACCAAATAGTAATTTTGTTTAAGAGGACCAATAGTGGTTCACCACTTACCTCCTGCATGACTCGAACTCGAGACCTGACGATTTCAAGTGAAGAGTGTTACTAACTGAGCTACCCCTTCTCGTCAAACCACATAGTAATTTTGACTAGTAAGATATCTGATGCCTCTTATCACTTGAAGCTCATCTGTCATGCCTCCACTCAGACTAACAATGCTACACACTTTGGAATAGTAAACCATGACACAAACTTTGTAGTACAAAATTGCAACATTACAATCAAGAAGGTCAACACAAACCACTGAGAAATGTAAAGTTATAGAAGCTAGAAAATTTTGTAAAATGTTTGTTGAAAGGAATGAATAATTATTCGGATAATACAAGTTGACCAGATTTTTGCAAGTCGTTAGAATACATAAGTACGAGAGATAAATAAAAGAAGCAAATTGACAATGAAACAGCGCAAGTTGTAAATTACAAAGTTTCCTCTCCAGATAGTGGAACATGAGACCTAACAATAAAGAAAGTCTCATAGATATAGCCAGCCAGCCCACCCCCGATAAGCGGCCCAACCCAGTAAATCCAATGGTCCGTCCAATCACCGCTGACCAGCGCCGGCCCAAATGATCTCGCTGGGTTCATCGAGGCTCCGGAAAAGGGCCCACCAGCCATGATGTTGGCGCCAACAACAAGCCCAGTGAGAAGTGGGCCCAGCCCTTCAAGATTACCCTTCTTGGGGTCCACAATAGTGGCGTAAACAGTGAAGAGCAGGGAAAATGTCAAAATAATCTCCATAATCAACCCTTGTATGGACCCCACTCCACTTGCAAGTGAGTGTATCGGTGTTGTCTGCAAAATTTGTTTGTAAACAAACAAAAACAACATCATCACAACAGAATCTCGTCAATTATTACTCTTCTTTTCATGAATAAAAAATAGCAATTTTCTCCACTTCACATGCGTCTAGTCTTGTAAATATAAAGTAAACCAATCAATTCTTCAGATGAAGGAATTCTTCGCAATAAAAAACTGAGTAAACAAATAATACAGCTAATGTTGCTTCTCTTTTTTTTTTTGAATATAAGAGTATTAAAAATAAAATATGAATATATTTATAGACTTACTAGGCCACCAGTGACATAATTGAGCAAAGCACATGCTGCCACCGAAGCTAGCAATTGATCTATCCAATAAAGTAAAGACCTGATGACGGTGATGTGTCCGCCGGCACATAGGCCTAAGGTGACGGCCGGATTGAGGTGGCCGCCGGAAATGCGAAAACCGGCGGAGATCATAACCGCCACCACTAAGGCATGGGCCATCGCCACAAAGAATAAGCCCACTAGTGGATTCCCATTCAGCTTATCTGCATATCCACAAATTTCAAGCACATTCAAGTTTACACATATTCAATATATCAAAATATTTCAACAACTTGGGTGATTATTTATATGGAAAATATATGCAAATTAAATCCATAATGGTATCTACACTTTTTAAATTCATAACAAGTTGATACCTTCTTTATTCAAAATTATAAGTTTAGTGATCCCTTTAATTGAATTATATTAAGACAACTGTACAGATTTAATTTGCATATGTTGTCCATTTAAATATTTCTAACATTTCGATCTAAGGCATTAATTAATATATGATGTACGAATCCGATTTAAGATTTATATATAATGTTTCATATTACAGTTATGTTTGGTAAAACTAGCTGATAAGCTAGCTTATAGCTAATCAGTATTTTTTGAGCTTATAGCTTTTATAACTTATGACTTATATAGCTAAAAAACTAGCTTATATGATAAAAGTGTTTGGTAAAATTAGCTGATAAACTAGTTGAAATAAAAATTTCATCGGGCTTATTTGAAAAGCTACCCAAAGAAGCTTATGAGATAAGTTCGAATTTTTTAAAAAAACTCGTCCTATCAAACGAAACTTATTTAAATACAGGAAGCTTACAAGCTAACAAAATAAATTATAAACTAGCTTATTGGTCTACCAAACATAGAGGTAGTGCATGCATGATGGTAATATTATTCTTATACGATTTGTGAGTTACTTATTATTATAAAAGATTCATATATATAAGATAAAATAAAATGCAGGCAAAGTAAGTCACCGGAGGCCATGGCGGCACCAACACCGGCGAAGACAAAGAGGAAGGTGGAGATGAACTCGACCACTAAGGCATGAAGGCAGTCCTGCTGGTAGCCCTCCCGAACCGTACCCACCGCAATCCTCGCCATCACTAAATTTTATAAATGTTGTAAAATGACAAGGATTTTTTTTTTTTTTTTTTTTGAGCGATCACTTGTTAATATGGTGTTAGCTAGCTATAGAAAAGTGTATTTATAGGGAAGAAGTGCACATGTAGTGTACATTGGCATTCCTAGGTGTTTACTGAGAAAGGGGAGGACCCAGCAAAGCTCCGGTGGGCTCCAACAACACCTTAATATTTAATTTTATTTTATCTAAATTTAATTATTATTATAACTCGCTTTTATCCAATTATTATGTTTGTGTTACTTCTATCATACAACTACAAAACATTAATTATGTTCAAATATCGCTTTAAGCAAAATTAATAAATTATATATTGGTAAATTTGCCCTTAATATCACGACCTTTATCGGTTGCAATTTAATCATGACATTTTCACTTTTGTAAAGTATATCACAATCTTTAGTTTGTTGCAAACAGTCTAAAAACAGTCATAGAAGAGCTGATGTGGTCGAACAACAAATTGAAGATTGTGATATAGTTTGCACAGGATATGTAAATCGGTGCATCAATTTGCAACAAACTGAAGATTGTGATATAATTTGCAAAAATGAAAAAGTCGTGATTAAATTGTAATTTTGAAAAGGTCACGATATTAAGTGCAATTTTGCCTTATATATTTAAATCAATGATGTTAGTCTTTTATGCATTTCTATTGATTTTTATATATTAATTTTCCATTTACTCTTTTTTGTTTTCTTTCTGTTTGAGTTAGACTTCGCTGTCAATAGACAACAATGTTTCCATTGACTTTAGGGCTTACTGTATCCCTATTGGTCAGGCTGCTTCAAATACGATTTTAAAATTATTAAAGTTGATGGATTCATGAATGTAGAGCATGTTCAACAGCCGNAAAAAAAAAAAGTTGGAAAATGTTACACTTTCTCCAATTATTGATAACATTTTGTAAACTAATAAAGTACACAGTACCATATACGTGATACATAATCTATATTTTATTATAGTTTTAAATTATATTATTTTTTTTATACTTTTATGATCTATTCAAATTTTTTATTATTTTTAATTAATCAAACAAAAAAAAGTATATTGCTAAATGAATTGTGTCAAATATATTAAAAGTTGATAAACAAGTTTCAAATATTATATTTCAAAGTCATGGTGAAAAAGAATGAATAAAAATTAGAGTCGACAAACCTTCATTATCTACGTTAGTCATTTTTATTCAAAAAAAATTTTGTTTTGAGGAAGATTGAAAAATATGTAGAGTAAACTCAAAATTGAAATATTTTACAGGAATAGTTGCATGTGATAGTTGAAATTTTGTCTTATTATCTTATTGAAGAAGATAATTCTTTGTCATTATTTTTATTGACTAATTAATACTATTATAATTCAATTGATATATGTTAGCAAAATTTTAAATATTTTCATATTATCTTCACTTTTACGTTCAATTACTTTTATTTAACAGAATTTTATTTGTTATTATTCATACTTATAAATCTACTATAAATTATATTTTTATCCTTTTTACTCCTAGTTGTAATTATAATACTACTATTATATATACATCAAATATAGAAGATATTTTAAGCAATTATCATTCATCTATTTGGCAATATGTATTCCCATTCAATTTTTTTGAATGTTATTCATTGTTCTATTATAGAGTAGTTTTTATCATTATATTTCGGTTAATAAGTTTTTGTTGCTTTTTAAAAATATACTATTTTGATAAAAATATTATTTAAAATAATTGTTAAACTTTACTTTAATGAAATATACCTTTTAACTAAACTGTGTCGTACATAATTTATAGACTCATAGTATAGCAAAAATAAAATTTGATATTAGTTAACATTATTATTTTTCCTAATCAATTAGTTATTGTGTTCCAATATTTTAATTCTAGCAATTAAATCTAAATATGAACAAAAATAATAAAAATAATATGTTTTTTATTTATATGCCATGTTATTTGTTTCGTATAAATTTTATATAATTATGTTATACATTTTTTTTTAATTATGACATGTAGTTATGTAGTTAGTAATATGAAAATAATATACATTCAGAATTGTAACAAAATTTTATTATAATACTTTATACTTAATAATGTATGTTGGAAAATCGAGAATAGTACTTCCCTACTTTTTTTATTTATTTCACATAATATTTAAGAATATATTTTAATGCAATACAATCTTATTGAAAAAGTTTGCATCTCCTTTATTATTTTTTCCTTCACTAATAAATTAATATTTTATTTACATATATAAATCTTTTTTGTTTAGGTTTTAATTGGAGAGAGTTTTGTCTTTGTTAGAATCCTATTTTATAGAGATATTTAAATAAGATTATAATTCATTGAGATACTTAATTAATAATTATTAAAGTTTTTCCATTAAAAATAATATAAGTATAGATATTTTTTAGTCTGTACAATTTTTTATAAAATCATTCCTCCTTTTATAATAGTATAGATTATATCTTATAACTCTATTACTTTTATAGCTTTATTTTGAGCAAATATTATTATTATGCAGATTATTTCTATCTTTCTAATATATATCTGGACTTGTATTTCTCTACCTTGTTCAATTAATTGAGCCATTTATTTATTTTTTTACCACTACTTTTAGATAATTTCCAAAAACATATATTTTTTTTTTGCACTTTTTCCAAAAACATAATTAATCATTCAGAACATGTGCGAATTAAATGTATAACAAGTTAAAAAGCAGTTTCCACTGTGACTGGATGATATTGTTACCTAACTCAGTAATAAAAAAAAAATATATTATCATTGCTATTTATTTATCCATAAAATTCATTATTTATCTATTCAAATAGTTATAATCATCTATTATTATCTTTGTTAGATTTTGACTTATTTGTCCTACATCGCATGTGCACTAAAGATGTATAGAATCATTTTAGTATTAATAACACTACAAGAAAATGATGAAATTCCAACGAAAATATATTTCAATAGAATTCCAACGGCAATTCCAATAGATATTTCAATGTTATTATTTTTATTGGAATTACGAAAATTTTTACAAAAATATTCCGTTGGAATGAGTTTTCCATTGAAATTTCAGTTGAATTTTGACGATTCCAACGGTAGATTTTCCAACGGTGGTGGAAATAAAAATTCCAACGGAAATTCCTACGATCAAAAGCCGTTGGAAATATAGCCGTTGGAATCATCAAATTCCATCTAAAATTCCAATAAAAAATACATTCCAACGGAATATTTTCGTTGGAATTTCTTTTGGAATCATTCCAATGGAAGCTATACCATTGGAATATCCGTTGGAATTTTCATTGGAATATAGTACCATAGGATTTTCCGTTGGAATATAACATTTTTTTGTAGTGTAAGTTTTATTTCCTTTGACTTACATTTGCACTATATTTTCTTCTCTCATATCTTAGAAGAAAATCATTAATAAAAAAAAATCTTAATTTATGGGTTATTTAACCCTAGTTGTATTTTGATGGTGATTTTAGTGAATTTGGCGTTGTGGTACCTGGAGACGTAGCCAATATTGACCGAACTCCCTTTACTTATTTTTGTTTGTACTAATGCTTGCTATTATTTGTCGTAGGGGTATTTGTGTCTGTCGTGCTTCATGTGATACCCCTAACAATAAGTGGTATCAGAGCTGAAGGTTCGCCCTAGGCTCTTTCGGTGAGTCGAGCATTGCATTCGAGTTCAAGATGGCCAATGAGACCAAAGAAGCATCATCATCTGCACTCATTCCGACATAGACGGTGATGTTGAACTCAGAGTCCTGACGGATTATCTGCGGGACGGTGATGCCTAAATTAGACTCCCGGTGTATTATTTTCGATCAGACATGTCATTTTGACATGTAGCAAAACGATGTCTTGGATTGTCTCTTTCAGCAAGACATCGACATTGCCATTAAAAAAGAGAGGTCAGTAAATGTTAACGAGAAAGACTAGACAAATATCAACCTCTTAGCATGTGGAACAAGCGGCTCGTGTTTATCAAATCAAAAGTACACGCTCAAGAATGACAATCCTGATGAAAGTAGTGATTGTTTTGATCTGATTACCGGCATGGAACATTGATGAATGACCACGTCACTGCATTAAATCAATTTGTTGTAGATTTGTTGAACTTGGATGTCTCATTCAATGATGAAGATTTGACTCTGATATTGTTATCAACTCTTCCCGATGATGTCGAGCACTTAGAGAGCACCCTGTTCCATGGGAAGGATGGTGTAAGTTTTGCAGTGGTCAGTTCTGCTCTGTATACATATGAGTTGAGGAAGAAGAACAAACAAGAGAAGAAGAATGCAACAACAAAAAATGAAGTGTTGGTTGCAAGAGGTCGGTCGAAGTCAAAGAAGATAACAAGGAGGATCACGTTCCAACGCCAAGTTTGAAAAAGAATATTGTACTTTCTGCCACGAGAAAGGAGACTGATAGAAAGATTGCCCGAAGTTGAAGAAGAAAGTCAAATTTCATCAAGATGTAATGTTTCCGAGGGTGGAAGAGAAGACTAAGAGAAAGGGTTCTTACATTTTCGGCATAAGAATCCACTATCTAAGGACATGACTCCAAAGACACCTAAAGAAATATAGGACATGAGAGGGATTCCTCATGCATCGATAATAAGAAGTCTCATGTATGCAATGCTGTGTATGAGGCCAAATATCTGCTATGCACTAGTCATGGTGAGTAGATATCAAAGTAACCTGGGACAGGGTCATTGGACCGTGGTGAAGCATATACTCGGGTACCTGAAGAGGACCAAGGACTATATGTTGGTCTACTGTTCAGACCAATTGATCCTTGTGGGTTACACGAATGATGACTTACACTCAGACTGGGACAAAAGTAAATCTACCTCTGGGTTTGTGTTTACTCTGGAAGTTGGATCCAAATAGAAGAGCGTGACAGACTCCACCAAGGAAGCTGAGCACGTCACAACTTCTGAAGCAGCGAAAGAGGCAGTATGGCCAAGAACTTCTTGTTGGACGTGGATGAGGTGCCAAGTTAACCATGAGGTATTGCAGTCTACTGTGATAATAGTGGTGCAGTAGCAAACTCGAAGTAGCCACGAGCCCATCAGAAGAGTAAACAAATAAAGTGAAAGCTTGGCTTTTTAAGTATAAGTGGGATATTGTTAGTGTATATACTAAAAGCTTGGCTTTTTACGTTATCTACACTATTTTCCGGTGATGAGAATCATGTATAACTAAACAATATTTGGATTATGGCTCATCACGGATGCACATAGAATTATATTATTGATTACTTGTGAACATAAATAATTAGTTCACAACCTAGATGGAAATAAACAATGCGCTCGGCCTTGTCTTGGGCCTAGTTCGACTCGGCTCGGATTGAAACTCGATTTTCTTTAATTGCTCGAATACACTTGGACTCAATACTCATCGCGACTCCTACTATCTATTCTCATCTTATGAAAGAAAATGAACAGAGACTTGAAGTAAAAATATTTTCGGCTTTTAGATAAAATCTCATCTGAATATTTCCAAGTTTAAACTCGAACTGAGAGTTTATAATTTGAATATCTTACGCTCGGAAGCTGAAATCGAGCTTTTATTAATAAGGATTAGCTCACTCTCGAAAGCTAAACACCGTTTTACTTATTAATAAGATACTGGGGTATTACAATCTATCCCCCTTAATATATTTTCGTCATAGAAAATACTGAAACTAACTGCGAGTCCGAAAATAAATACATAAACTAATCTAAAATACTATTTTTTGGATCCAGTCAACTAGTCCACTGCTATTCAGATGATGGCCTTATCCCTTCTTCCACTACAGCCATAAATGTATTTAATTATGCATTCTGACAATCCAACTGTCCAAAAACAGATATTGTACTCATACGTGTATTATCTTCTGACACGTATATTTGTAAATTTAATCGTATCCCATACGCTTCATCTTGTTATAAGCTGATCGGTAACTTCGTTTATTCTCTGAAGCCATGGTCCGAATTTACCAATGGATTTAGCATTCTCTAATATTCGACAATGTATTCTTTCCTTCCATTAAATATCCTAAGAAAGATATATAATTCTCTCTTAGAACGGTTGAGGGTGCTAATGATCCATGATCTTCCAACTGATTTCCAATAGTTGATTGAAGCCAAAGTTCGGTTGTCTGGTGAGTTTCCGAATTCTTGCAAATATATGTCAGGCATGGGTAAAAGTAGTTTTGCAAAGAAAAGGATAGCAACAAGATTAGGTGGTTGCTTCAAATGTGTTCGATGGACTTGTGACACACGATGTAAATCTATGGGGTTCGTGTCCAAAAATCGAAGATAAAATAGCATTGATAAAGGATGGATTGCGTAAGGAATCATTAGATCAAACAATTCAACAGATTCTTGATGCACGTCCCAGTGGCTGCGTCCAACGTGAGTTGATCTCACTGTGGGAGCGATTTAAAAATGAATCAGATCGCTATAGTCTCAAAAATATTATTGCTAAAGATCATGTTTGCAACAACTGTTCTTTTTAAATTTTTCTAAAGAAAGACTGTACTGGACTTATCTTTCTCTGACAGATAAGAGTTATTTAATATTTCTCATTACTTAGATGTCAGTCACTAGTGTCAGAATGACACTATATAGTATATTTCGGTTCGAGAAATTTCTCTTTAAATAGCGATTCTTTCTTCATAACTAAATATCTCTCCAAAAATGGAAATTGCTGAGTCTTTTCATGAAATTAAATCTCTTCAGTCGTTGAGAACCATATGTGTTCTTAGTGGTTCTAAACTTATAGCTTCTTCTGCTCAAGGCATTGAGACTGTATCTCAATTAGTAAAGGAGTTTGGAATACAAAGGATCAATATATTATATGGGGGCACTAGTATCACTTTCTATGATAGCCTACTCCTGGTTGGGAGATGCCTCAATATAGAAGTGAAAAGTGTCATACCTTTTCACCGAGCATCCATCAAGGTTGTCAAAGATTCTTCTAGTTTGATGCTAACTCATACTATTTCTGATTGTATGATGTATATGGTGAACAATAGTGATGCATTTATTGTTCTTCCTGGTGGATATGGAACCATGATGACTAAGTTCACTGTTGCTTCTTGGGCAGATATGAAACTGTAACAAACCCATAGGTCTCTTGAATTTTCATAACTTCTTCCAAGACTTACTAGGATTCCTAGAAAAAGGTTTATATAAAAAATTTATATCTGCTTCAACTAAAGATATCTTCAAATCTGCAGATACTACCGCAGAACTTATCAAGAAGCTTAAAGAAAGCATCAACTTTCAAGACTCTGTGGAAGCTCTAGGGATCAAGCGAAAACGAGCTTGTGACTCAGTAGATCTTTCGTTGTAAACCCAAAACTTATTAGTATGGGTGGCAGAGTTACGAAGTACAAGACTCTCAAAACGCACCCTTACCTTGAGTTTGGTGATGTAATATTGGGGTTTTATTATTCTTGTTTGTTTTTCTCTTTGTACTTGGTCCTCAATAAATAAAAGTGATTCCTGGGAGTTTCCATTAAACTTTGATAATTCTCAATTATCTGTATTGATAGCAACTTCATTCTAGCATTATCATCGTGCTAAATTAGTCTGGTTATTGTACCAACCAACTTAACTCAATGATTATTTTTAATTCATTAAACCTAATCACACAATGTTGGCAACTAAACTTCTAAAGTCGACACGAATGTTAAAGTTCTTCGTCATTCTTTTTCTATCTTTTACCCCTGAAGCTAGACTAATTTCAAGGGATTTGACCGTATGAACGCTTCATATTCATACGGATTTTGAACATTTAGTCCTTATGAATGAGTTGCTTTTGTGTCAAATAATGTAAGGATAGGTGCATTATATAACGAATTCATTCCGGACATGGCACCTGGTTGTTCATTCACTTCTGCAGAGTTAATTGCATAGACCCGAGCCTGCGCTCCCTACTGTTTATTATGGGCCTGCTGATGCTGATCTTGCTGGTTTTGAACTTGATCGGGACAAATACGGGTTGTGTGAACCGGACTTGGACAGGTGTAGCAGACATCTTGCCTGCTAAACATTCTCCCCTATGCTTTTTCCCACAATTACCGCAAGCCAGCACCAGCGGTGCTTGCTGGCTTGCTTGTCCTGGTTTCTTCTTATGATTTCTTCTATCGTCGTTTCGGTTCTTCCGCTTCCTTTTCTTATCTTTGGTCTGTTGGTTAGATGTAGGAGGAGTTGGGGGTAATGCTGTTTGAAGTATGGCTGGTGCACGACTCCGATGGGCTTCCCTCTGGAGACTAGCAAGAAGTTGCTATGCCCGGTTAACAGTCTCAGCATAAGTTAAGGTTCCCAATCCAGAGAGGTGGTGGCGTATACTATCTCTCAATCCGTCGCTATAGCGCCTGGACCATTTTTCCTCTGTATCTGCCATGTAGGGCACAAAAAATCCAAGACGTGTAAATTCTCTCTCATATTCATCCATAATTATGTTATTCTGCTCCAAAGCCAGAAATTGTCTCTCCATCTGAGCCCTATACTGAGTCGGATAATACTTTTCATGCAGAAGTTCCTTAAATCGAGACCAAGTTAGGCTTGCTTTCTCGCCAGGCCTCATATCCCAGTACGCTAACCATCAAAGGCTAGCATCTCCAGTCATTTGAAACTGAGCACAAGAAATTCGATGCTGTTCAGGACATCCCATTGCTTCAAAAATCATTTCAAGACTTCGCAACCATTCTTCCACTACTCGTGGATCTCCTTTCCCATTGAACCTATCAGGCTGGAATCCACGAAATTAAGTGATTATTCGTGATTGATCAAGATCTGCTTCAACTGGTACTGGTACTTGAACTCTGCGATTCGTCATCTGAATAGCCAATTTGCCGTTTCAATATAAGAGTTCTGTAGTATGGCTAATACTGCACTAGCTACTTGTTATCTTACCTATTTCTAGAATTTCATTTAATCGAACAATCTAGAGTCCTCAGAAAATAACGATAATATACTGGCTGGTATGAAAAAATTACTTCATATTTACCTCGGAGTCGGCGTGGCACAAGCGTGGTGTGGTGGTAGCTACAAAGACATTTCTATTTAAAACTTTTAAATATTCAGAAACGCAAACTGAACTCTGATATCAATTGTAACATCCCGCTTTTAAAATGCTTGAAATCAGAGTAAATTTTTCGCTTTTAAAAAATAAACTATAATAATTTTGAATATATATTAATTGTATAGGTGTCTATCAATCTGATTTCTTAGAGGGAAGGCAACTGGTGGACAATGTTATCATTCCACAGTAAGTGTTTCACTTCCTTAACAGACATCATTCTGGGAAAATTTTTTTCATGGCTCTAAAAACGGATCTTATGAAGGCCTTTGACAGAGTTGAGTGGATCAGTATCAAGAAAATTATGATTAAAATGGGTTTCCATCAGGACTTTGTTAAGCTAATCATGTTTTGCATTTCAACTACTACATTTGCATTCAAGATTAATGGGGATGTTTCTGGGTTTGTGAAACCAACAAGGGGTATCAGGCAAGGGGACGCCCAGTAACCATTATAGGAAGTGTCCTGAACGCTTAGTTTTTTCGGTCTTCCATTCGAAGATGAGAGACTTTTCCTATCTTCCTCTATCCCCCTACTTATTAATAATCATTGCTGAGCTTTTATCTGTCATCATATCTGACTCTATTACTAATGGATTTCTGAACGGTGTCAAGCTTTCCAAAAATGGCCCCCCTCTATCTCATCTTCTCTTTGCAGATGATTCGCTTTTCTTCTGTAAAGCTGGGGTGGATCAGGCACAGATACTCATGGATATCCTTGAGAAGTACAGAATGTTCACAGGACAAAAAGTTAATCTTCAGAAATCTGGAATTTTCTTCAGTAGAAATACTCCTCAAACTTTACAATTCAGCATCTGCAGAGCAATAAATGGAATCCAAACTCACAGGTCTACAAAGTACTTAGGCCTGCCACTGGGAATGGGCAGATCTAAGAAGGAGGTCTTCTCTTACCTGTTAGAATCCATAAAGAGCAAAATTCAGAGTTGGAAGTCAAAATTGCTATCTTCAGGTGGGAAAGAAGTGCTACTTAAAGCAGTCATACAGGCTCTTCCAGTTTTCACGATGACATGCTTCAGATTGCCATTAACCATTTGCTCTGAGATCTCTAAACTATGTAGCCAATTTTGGTGGAGTAAGAGTGATCTGCAAACCCAGGGAATGCACTGGAAAAGTTGGGACAAGCTCTCACTTCCAAAGATGGATAGAGGCCTGGGTTTCCATGATATCAGATTATTTAATGATACTCTCATATGCAAACAGCTATGGAGGATAGCTACACAACCAGACCTTCTTGTTAGTAGGATCCTGAAGGACATGTATTTTCCTCACTCTTCTATCTTTAATGTGGGTAGAACTCAAAGTGGCTCATGGACTTGGAACCGCTGGATTCATGTATTACCTGTCTTGTCCAAATACTTGAGAACTGAAATAAGGGATGGTGCTACTACAAGAATTGAGGATTTAAATTGGGTGCCTACACTCTCAAAACCAAAACTGATTCTTATGGAGCTTGCAAGAGATCATCTTATCTGGGTAAAGGATCTGATGTTGGACAATGGGCATGGTTGGAATGACTGGCTTGTGAAGCAGGTTTTTAATGAGGAAGATAGCAAAACCATCCTTGACATTCATACTTTAAGACCTGACATGCCTGATAGATTTTTTTGGAGTCTTGAGAAGAAGGGCTATTTTACAGTGTCCAGTACATATTCCTACTTATCACAGCAGAAACTGATGAAGATGGATCAGCCTCAATCCAGTACCAATTCAGAGAGTCACAAAAAGGCCATAAAAAGATGCTGGCATTTGAAAGTGCATGGGAAACTCAAACATTTCCTGTGGAAATGTCTCTCTGGGGCTTTGCATGTCTCTGTCAATCTGCTGAGAAGGGGATTAGAGGTGGACACCACATGTGTGTGCATTGGGGAAGCTCCAGAGACAACTGAACATCTTTTTTTCCACTGCACTCGTGCCAGGCTGCTGTGGGAATTGTCCCCAGTTTACTGGGATGGCTTACCTGCTAACTCTGATTCTTTTAACCATTGGTGGCAGCAGGTGTGCTTACTGGACAAATCTGACACAACCGAGGCAAGAATCCAACTGACCACCTACATGCTATGGTGGCTTTGGAGATCCAGGAACATCTGGCTATTTCAAAAGGCTCCCATCCCAGTTCATATTGTTTGAAAATTGGCTCACAAGGACTGGGTTGCTTACTCTTCTGCCATCTAGTCAGTCTTGAGTTCTGTTTTCTTTTGTTTTTGTGTTTGTTTCGGGTTTTTGTTTTTGTGTTGTCTTTTGGTGTCTAGTCTTCAGGTTGGTTGCTTTCAGGTCTTTGGAATTAAGTGGTCTATGCTAGGCATTTAGGCAGTGGCTAGGCTCTTAGTTCTTGTGAAGTATTCCAGTTTTAGTTGTTATCATTTGTTGAGGTTCTAGGCCACTTTGTAAGTGTGCCTCTCAGTTTTATGCTTTCGGGGTCATTTGGGGGTTCCCCATGGATTGTACTTTGAACTTATTTGAGTTATATAGATCTTTCTATCGTAAAAAAACATATACTTAAATTATCTCGGGATGTTCCTTTTTATTTTTCTGAACATCGTTTTCTTTTAATTAGACCTAAGATACTGTTTTAGGTTTTTGAAAAAAACTTTATATCGTCGAATAGTGATTCAAATATTCAATCTAAATCACACATCGGCATAGATTGATATATGTAAATACTAAAATTATGCATTATTCAACCATATAAAATTTAAAGATAGCGGAAACGTAAATATGGTTCATCATGTATTATTACTTATTACAAAACATAAAAATGTCCTTTATTAGTCATCTGGGCTCGACCACCACCACTTTTGCTCATCCTGCACGCTCGACTTCATTACCTGAAATATCATAAATAACGAGACGTGTACCATGGTACTCCGTAGAAACCCAAATCTAATAGCAGTAATAATCATATCATAAGAACTGGAATATATGCATTTAACTGGAAGAAACTGGCATATATAAATAAAACTGAATTCTTACAGCTGTCAGACACATTGGTCGGTATCATGTGCACACTCCGATAGGATAATAATCATATTGTTATCCCACCGGAACCTGATTTAAGGACACATTGGCCCCTACACAGGCGATATATCGTTCGGACATAAATTGGTAGGTCATTACCCACTCATCGGGGGACATTTTCTTATGTACATACCTCTGTCGTGGTAATCGAGAATATAACATATGTAAATCTCAGTTCAGGGTTCCCACCTTTTCTGTTGTGTCGTGAAAAATGCTAAACTTCTCGATATATTGAGGCTTGACTCCTTAAGCTACATAAAATTTAATAAAATATGCTAAGTCTTATGCTCGAAAGACTTAATAAAATACTAAGAAGTTGTTATATGCTAGACTCGCTTTGACTCGGTTTTAAACTTATTTTAAATCCAGATTTTTTTTAAAGAAATACTCTAGTATTCTAATTCCAGAAATAAATTAACTGGTTTATACTGGACTGACTCGGTTCATAAAAAATACTTAAAGAAAATATTCCAGTACAAACTCAAACCGAAATAATGAACCGGATATCTCGAACCGACTGGTTAAACAGATCGATTGTTGGCTTAGACCGGCGGCTCACCATGAGTCGGTCAGTCGCGGTTGACACGAGTGCCTCCACTCGGTCACTAGTGACTCAAGTGTATCGGCTCGGTCATGCAAGTTGCAGCTGGGTGCTATCGTACGTACCGAACCACTGGCGCTAGCCATTCGTGCTCTTGGGTTTAGTACTAGCACCATGACACGGACACTAGCGCTAACGGGTGCTCTTGGCACTACCGGATTCCTTTGGGTACAGCGGGGCATATTGGCACGGGTGCCAACATGGTAAGGTGCTATCGGGTGTTACCGGGCACTACCCGTGGTCATTGATACGCTGCACGGGTGTTGACACAGCCGAACTCGTTATGCACACGGGAGCTGGCATGAGTTGGCGCAGGTGCTAACCATTGTTCAGAGACACCTCCCGGGAAGTTAACCTCTGAACACGGTACTGTCTGGCACTAGCGGACGCTAGGTGCATGGCAGCGGTCACGGTCGACCCCTCGCCGGCCGTCCGGCTACTTTTCCAGCGACACTTGACTTAACCCATAATTTTAAGATATAAGGAGTCTAAAAATATAATAAGCACTAGGATGACTTGACTTAATTTTAAAATGGTTTGGGAGCTAAAAATGAAGAACGTTCTGAGACTACTCGGAGTTTCGGGTCAGAAGATGTCGCGGGAGTTTGTGTCACTTTACTCTTTTTACATTAGGACTCAAGGCCGAATACTTTACATAATTTATCATGTTTTTAGGTACCAAGAGCTTGGCAAATACTCGCATGAACATACACTTGGCTCGGATGTCCAAAATAGCTTTAAAAATTGGATTCTAGTTTACCGAGTAAACAACTTCCAAATAAGCTGAAACTTTACCAACATATTCAACATGATAACTAATGATTTTATGTGTACTAAACTCACCTATGGCATGCATGGAAACATGACTTCCGAATTTAGGGCTTAATTAAATTAAAATAAAAAACCTTCATATCTCTCGTGCGTGCCTCGTTTTCTATACTTGGGACTCCTCAAAATCTCATTTAAGCTAGAAAAGGGATTGGAAAGGTGTTTGCCTTCACTAAATTCGAAAATGAACGAAGAATGGTGCTCTCGGTCTCTTCTTGGGTCTCTCTCAGCCAAAGTATTTCTCCGGTGAATTTTGCTTCCGTGAACACTGATTTGAGGTCTCCCATAGGTTGTCCTTAGCTCCTAAGTTCAGCCTTGCCCGATGAAATTTGAAAAGAAAAGTTTATTGCTCGTTGTGGACTCGTTGCTCGCGGTCGGGGTCGGAGGATGCTATCCGGAATTATGGTCGGATTTGTTGATGGACGGATCCGATCAATAGTTAAGATAAAATATATTGAGAATAAAAAAGTGGAATAATAAAGGAATACTGTGAAAAATGGAATTTATTACATAATTACGAGGTCGACCTCTGTAAACAAGGTCAGCACTTTTGTTACACTTGGAATTCTTACAGGACATTACAGATTGTAGAGAGAGAAAAAGTAGAGTTAAGGCAGTTAGTTGAGATTCAACAACCCTAAAATAAATGAGAGGGTCTTCTATTTATAGTGGTCATTAATATGACACTGTTCCTCCACTATTCACGTTGTCTCATCGTACAGTAGCTCAGAGGGACAGGCCGGCGTCTGTCTGACAGATTGGGCGTGACCATTTTAATGTTGGTATGGGTTGTATTTAATGCGGACAAGCTCTTTGTCCGGGCTAAATATTGTAGGGCTGCAGGCTAGACTGACACATCACATCGGCAATCATTAGTTGACAAGTGGCATTATAATATTACTTTTCAGGTCCTTAGCTCGTGCGTAGGCCGACTTGACGGAGACCCCAGACCGGACTTCGACTGCTAGTTCATCCTCCGGCCTCTGGGATTCTATTCTTCTATTCGGTACCCTTCTAGATCGACATCATAACGAGGTGGTCAAGGTGCCAACCTCGAAAGTGATGTAGAATGTCTTCTCCATTGACTCTGGTCCTCAGTCAGCTCGGCACTCCCGTGGTCATTCAGAGATCGGCATAGAAGATCAGGTCGTCCTCGTCCGGTTCCGTGTCCCCGAACTGGAATTTTTGTTTGTGTCCAACTCGAATATCAACAGGATTTTTCTGAGCTTTGATGAAAATTTTCTAAGTATTGAAAGTCCTCTGGCCCTTCTTCAGACGTGGGGTTATAATAAAGAGGATAGCCCCATCAATTTGCCTTAAAATAATGAAAGTTGGACTTTTCTTCCTCCTCTCATGCCTTTCCCTTGGTTGTTGTGCCATGAAAGAATGAAGAGCTGATTTATCCACCTATTATCTGAACATAAATCGGTCACACTCCTATTTGACCATAAAAATAAGATGAAAACTCGTTGGGCCGTGCGTTGGGTTGTGCTGGCAGACCTAGAGCTTGGCTGCGCTATGGGCTGCTGCAGGCTCATTATGGACCGCGTGTTGAGGTAGGGTGCAACGGTTGTTGGGACATTGGTTGAGGTCTGCCAACCAACTTAAGGTATTGGACCCATGTTTCATAATATGTTGGGTCGAGTGAGGTGCGAGGGATACATGAGCTGCTCGCGGCTACTGGGCCGTGTGAGTGGCTGGCGCGCTTGGGCTGCTCACGGCTGCTAGACCGCGTGGGACTTCTCGAGCCACTCGTGCAGGATTTTGTTTGCGAAAATGGTTTTTGGCTAAGTAGGGTTGCTAGTGTACTAGGACCGTGCATGAATGTTGGGCCTTGTTAGGTTTTTCTTCGGGCCGTGCTGGTTGTGCTAGTGCTTGGGCTACGCATCGGCGCTCGGCCTTGCCTTGGGCCTAGTTCGACTCGGCTCGGGTCGAAACTCAATTTTCTTTAATTGTTGGAATACACTTGGACTCGATCCTCATCACGACTCCTACTATCTATTCTCGGCTTATGAAAGAAATGAACAGAGACTTGAACTAAAAAAATTTTCAGCTTTTAGATAAAAACTCATCCGAATATTTCCAAGTTTAAACTCGAACTGGGAGTTTATGATTTGAATATCTTACGCTCGGAAGCTGAAGTCGAGCTTTTATTAATAGATTAGCTCACTCTCGGAAGCTAAACACCGTTTTACTTATTAATAAGATACTGGGGTATTACATGCTTCCAGTAAATTTCTTCAGATTGGTTGGCTGCACTTATCTCCCTCTGCAGGTTATCCCATTCCTCCCAGTTCCT
>BKCP01000336.1:51579-75156 GCA_008636005.1 Striga asiatica | reverse complement strand
AGCTTTTCCAAAGTTAAATCTTCTCTCATATCCTTACTCTCATCTATTGTCTGAGGCTCTAAGTTGATCCTTCCTCTCTTTTTGGTCGTGCTTACCAATTCAGTGTTTGTCATTGACTTTCTCTGCAATCTCCCTTCTTTTGTTGTTAGTCTTTTCTAGG
Source organism: Striga asiatica (assembly GCA_008636005.1). Taxonomy (NCBI): domain Eukaryota; kingdom Viridiplantae; phylum Streptophyta; class Magnoliopsida; order Lamiales; family Orobanchaceae; genus Striga; species Striga asiatica. Next base: position 74,996 of record BKCP01000336.1, on the reverse strand, counting down.
TTTTTTGTACTTCCTTTATCTGGCCTGAGTTATGGTCTCGAGCCATTTCTGTCTCAGCCTCCATCTTTACTTCTATGATTGGAGCTTCCTTGGGATTTGAGAGGCTGTCGTATCCCTGTTCATCCTCATGCAATCCCTGACTGGTACTTAGTTTACTAGAATGTATGAAGTCCTTTTTAGGAGAGGTTGAATCTACCAGACTAAGTTTTCTTTGAGTTTTGACACCAGGATTGGCCTCATTGTCCCCATCACCTCCCCTCTTGTGAGTAATTCTCAGCACTAACTCTTCCAATGATGCTTGTCTGTTTGGTAACTCTGCTCCACCTTAGTCTTTATCAGCTGATCTGCTCTAGTTTTCTGAAGTACTCCCACTCTGAACTCATTGGTCTTCATTCATTCCCAAAACCGTGCTTCCTTTAATCCCCCCTCCTTTATATCTCTCAATCTGATGGCACAATCTAGGTCAAGATGGCCTATCTTCCTGCAATAATAGCACAGGTTTTCCAACTTCTCATACTTAAATGTAACCATTATGACTTGTTCCCCCAATCTAATTGATGTGCACCTAGGTAGTGGTTCATTTATGTCAAGTGTCACCAGTAACCGAATTGATCTACCACCATTGCCCCCTACATTCACTATTCCTACATTCTCTACACTTTTGAATACTCTACCCACTTTCCAGCCTACCTCCGGACTCACCCAGTCCAAAGGAACATTATGTATCTGCACCCAAACATTTAACTCAGTAAAACATTCATCATCCTCACACAACCCCTTATTCCATTCTCTCAATATCAGGTATTGATTTTCAAAATCCAGTTTGTACCCGACATAACCTTCTGCATATCTTCTCGGCTTTCAAAAATGAACTGAAAATAGTTGGCCTGAGTTCTCTTACCTCCACGGTTTTTTGGATTCGCCAGATGGTTGTCATGGCTCTCCTCAGTTCGAAGAGCGGAGCTCTCCTACTGCCGACCACTTTACCCATCAAGCTCCTTCTACATTCCTCTGCACTCGCCTTGATGTCTGTATTCTCTATATCAATCATGCCCGTCTCTTTTCCCGTAACGAGAAATTCTCCATCCTTTGTCATTTCCTCCTCTACGCCTTGCCCTTCTTTGCGCGAGCACGAACCCATCGTTGGATTCCGAAAGCAGTCGTCCCAATTATTGCATCAACCCACCGCAATAACCCCCAAGTAAGTGGAATTAAGCCTTTACAGAAGCGAATGAAAAACCTTAGATAGGAAATCACCCTCTCAATCGAGAGAATTAGGTGCAAACCAAATCTCAATCCTTAATTTGTTTGTAATTTAATCTCAATCTTTCGGAAAATGTTTTTCATCCAGATCTCGTTAATTTTGAAAATACTACTATGAGTCCCGTGCAGTGCACGAATAAGAGATATTCATTAATATTTATAAATTAAAAATTCTTATTAAATAGTATTTATAAATTAAAAATATATAATCAATATGTAATACAATTTACCTATATTAATTTATTGAAAATGTTATATAAAGTTGAAATTGTGCGAAATTACATAAAAATAAATATTTAAAATTAGTATACAACTCGTGCGGTGCACATAACTGATAATAAATTACATTATATTCGTTTCAAGATAAGTATCATTTCAAAAATTTTATTCGGAAAATCGATTTGACTATATGTGATTTCATAAAATAGTTATTTTGGTAAATTGTTATCATATATTTAACAACCTATGTGAATAATAAGTATAAATATAAAATTTATATTGTTTCATTACTTATAATTTATTATTGTATAAACTATTCAAATAAAAAAAATTAAGTAGTTGAGTAATTTATTAAACTATAAATAATTGACTATCTCGTTTACGTCCAAGTTAATATTGACCCATAAGTTATGAATAATTATATTTTATTTTTAAATTTAAATAAAAATATTTTTATTTTTTTCAATATATTATCTTTGAGAAAATATTGTGCCATATATGGATAATTTTCAGCTTTTATAATTCATCCTATCTCATAATAACAAAAAATAAAATCATATATATATATATATATATATTATTTTATGAAAATATTAAATATATTAAGCATAAAAAGAAAAAATATTTTATGAAAATATTAAATATATTAAGCATAAAAAGGAAAAAATAGTAATTAAACAATAGTATCGGTGAATTTTATGATAGAAAATTTATGTAGTCGGAATTTTCTGAAATTCCTTATCTAACAAAAAGAAAAAATTAAATAAATCATATAAATTTGGATTATTTCCACACTTTAAGAAGGACTGAGTTAGACAAATATGGACACTCAATTGACGGTGTGACTTTTTGGAAAACTTTGAATAATTTCATCCATTCTATAAAAAAAGTGTTGTAGTTTGATAAATTTCGACAACCATTTACTGTGTGATTTTTCGAAAAAGTTAACAAATTTTGACATACGATCGTGTAGTAGGGATTTTCCAAAAGATAATATGTATGGAGTCTATGAGTAATTAGATAGTATTATTGGTGAATTTTATGACATAAGACTTCTAATTAGTGTATTGAATTTTATGATGAAGATATTAAATCAAAATATTGCTTTTGATTTTTTTAAGTCAATTAACCAATTACCATTGTTAATTTACAAAAAATAATGAAAAAAAATCCAAAACGGAGTCATAATTTTTTGAATTTTGACCGTAATTAATTATATATAATACAAATAGCAATAAATTACTTATCTTACACTTGAAAAAACTAATATACACATTCTATTAATAAATATTAGGCATATTAGATCATTATTGTAATAAAAATAGAAATAAATAAATAATTCTAATTATTGTGACCATTAAATAACAATTCAAGACACACAAGAAACTGATAGTACAAATCCATACTGAACTGTAATTTCCTACCCCGTCTCAACTTGGGAAAAAACTCAAGCAATCAAAAAATGCCACGTCACATTCCACAATTTGTTAGTTTATTTTTTTTTAATAAGAATAATTTTCTTATAACTAAATTAAAATCAACATTCAACACAACAAATTCCAGAACACAACTACTAATAATAAAATAACTAAACACCAAAATCATCAATCTAAATTCCAGAGAAGAAATAATTAATCCCGAGAATAAAATTCTGCCTACTAAATAAGTAATATAAATATCCCGATGTAAAATCCAGAAAATAGAAAAAAAATGAAAATAAACAACAACAAATAAACAAAGGCGAAAAGTCGATCTAGACTAAAAGGTACGCCGGCGGCCACCACTCCCCAACTATTTACGCAACCATAGAGACCGCCAGAAATCCGGCGGCGATGGCCGCGAGCCCCACCCTGTTTACGACGCCGCCGTTGGGGCGGGGAGCTGGTGCGATGTCCGACGGTGGCGAGGCGACGGACGGGGACGGGGAAGATGCCGCCGGCGGAGGAGACTGCGGCGAAAGCGCGTCCGCCGGCGTGGGAGAGGGAGTTGCCGGTGCCGAAAGCGGCGTAGCGGTTGACGTCGGAGCCGGGGACCGAGCGCCCCTCGGCGGCACTGGCGACGTAGACGGTGATCTGACCACTGATGACGGCACCGGAGCTATGGAAGGAGACTGAGCCGCTGCTACCATCAGAAGAGAGAAAGCCTTTGAAACCGCCATTAGAATTTAGAATTGACAAATTTCTAGAGAGAGAAAGGATTAAAGAGAGGGATTTTTTTCTCGGTTAAACTCCGTTAGGTTCCACAATTTGTTAGTTTTCCTCCAAATAATTCTAACCGATTTCTTCCCGAAAAGCTTCCCAAAATTCTAGCGTGCAAAATCTTCCCAAAAATTCAGCCGAAAAAACTGAACAGCACCCTTGAGTCCCACCGTTTTCTCTCGCGTAGCTTTGCTCAACTGTGGGCATGGAGTTCTGATTTTCTTCTACAGCAAATTCACGCAGCTTCAACGTCGTGGAGAGTTTTTTATCCCCGGCCAACCAAGCTTCACACGTCGGAGTACAGCACCCCGTCGTGTCCAGCCGTTACCAGTAGCCATCCCTCCGCCCAGACTCTTCGTGCGCAATCGGTCCTCCCGCCGGCGTACATTCAGGTCCATCCATATCTGACGCTCAGAAACTCCGATCGTCTTCTCCGACAGCTTCCAGGTTTCAGCCATGGCGAGTTCATCCATCTCCAACAGCCCGCACACAATTCCGACCAGCTCGCATCCGACGTCTGTTTGTTCAAGCCGTCTCGGCACTTATTCGGAATCTATTGGTACTTCGAATCTCTAATCAGGTGGTCACAGGAGAAGGTTTTCATGTCGGCAATGGCATCAATTGGAAAGGGCAGGTTATCTCAAAGATGCGCAATCACACAGTGATTAATAGAATAACCGTCTGCCCCAAAAAATTCGGCTCTCATGAAATATATTATATTAAGATATCTACAAATATTTGGCATAAAAATCTGACTAAATCTTTAAGTGATAAATAAGTCTATAAAAAAAGCTACCAAAAATTTCGAATTGTATACTAGGCGGACTTATCCAATTTTTTGCCAAAAATCTTGCTCATTATAGTAAACTTTAGGCGGGAATTGAATTTTTTTTTTGCTGATTTTTTAGTTGATTTTTTCAAACAACTATCATTCACTCTTTATATATTAATAGATTCATTGTGTACAATAATATAAGTACATTATATTTCGGCATTAAAAATTTAATATAATGAAAAAGCTACCTTGTATGTTGTAAAATATGATGCAAACCATTAGAATAATGATTGAATTTTTACTTTAATCAATTTTAAATGAAATTAAATTCATGTACTCCTCTATATATAATTTCAAAATGCGCTGAGCCTACGTGGCAAATTTTCATGCTTCGGAATCCTATTTGGCAAAAAATCATGCTTTGGAGTTAATCTTGAATATAAATTAATATTTGTATTAATTATATTTTAATATTATTTCATATTATAACCATTGAATTGCAAATATGGTTGTGTTCATGTACATTTGTGTTATTTATATATAAAATTTCTATCGTTTCAGGAAAAAAAAATATCCTTATAAATAAAATTTTAATTTATTTATTAAACTAAATTAAATTATATTAAATAAAACTATAAATTATATTATAAAGTAATAGAAATTGGTATGTATTCTTTTAAAAATAATATTTATTTCAAATCTAATTGGTATGTTGTCAATGTAATAAAAATAAATAATTATTTATATAAATTCTAAAATTACATATAAAGTTAAAAACTGTGAAACACGACTGATACGACACTTGATGTATTAGACATCTAATTAAGTAAAAAAAATTGATCTATTTTGCTTAATATTAAATAAACATATTCTACACTTATGCATATACATATCACCATATTATTTCTATTTATTTAAGATATATATTTTTAAACTTATGTAATATTAAATAATATCGATATTTTTATATGATATAAGTAAAAAAATTCAACACAGGTTGACATTTTCATTTAATGTACGGGTGTTTAATTATTATGATTAAAAAATATAATTTGATAATTTAATTAAAATTCAAAGTAATGTTTTATATAAAATTAAATTATTTTAGTTTTTAAAAAAATAAAAAATTTAATATTTTTTATAAAATCTTTCTAATTCAACACCAGTGTAATACACGGATAATGTACTAGTAAAGATTAATTGTGAATAAACTTTATCGTCCATCAACATAGTACAACTCTAAAAAACAAAAAACAGAGTACAACTCCCTGTGAAAAGGAATTTAATATAGCCAAATATACTTTAGTCCTACTGTATATAAAGTAATAGATTTAATAAAACGATAAATATTATTATAATATCAATAATGGTAGCTCTGAAAGAGTAAAATACAACTCACCGTGAACTATTGTCAAACAGAAATCATGAATGACACTCCCTATTGGTCTTCTCGTTATTATTCTTTCCTCGATCGTCATCCACCATTTTATTCTCTCTATCTCCAACACCGAGTCAATGAAAATTTTAGCCTTATATTCTGTCCGCTAGCAGTAATAGATCATGCTTCTATTTTTATAAATATGTAAAATATAGCAACGTCATGTGGAATCACACGTATTAGTTTGACATTAATCCAAATAATATTTATTTATTTTATTTAAGTTTCTTGAAATTAGTAATTGTGTAATCCGTTGACACCATAACAAAAACATTACTTAGCAATATTAAAGAAATTTGTTGGGTGGTCGTCTGGCTAGACTCGCCGGGCTCGAGTTGGCCCCGAACAATACCGAACAGTCGTTGGTTCGTCTCGGCAGCACTCGGTAGGCTTCCGATAGCAACCAGAAGGTCTCGGACAGCCCCAATAGGACTCGGACAGCTCCCGATTGGCCCCGAACTGCAACCTTTCGGTCCCAAACTCGTCTCGATTTGTCCGGTTTAAGCCGAAACTGTAAATTAACAATAAACAATCAAATTTCAGCAATCAAAGAGCTTAAACAAATTGAAAATGCTGAAAAATAAATAATGTAAAATAGAAACGAGTACACCCTTTTGCCGAGTGCTTGAATGAGGCCCGAATCCCACTAATTCCACGATGGTGGGTTGAAATGAAGCAAGCTCAGTCCCCTTATGTCAAACCCACAAATGAGTCACCGACTAGCTGACAAAGAACCGATCAATGGACCCTTGGCCTCAATAATTCTGGCACTAGAAGCCCAGTGGTAACACCACCGGCCGTCGTACAAAGCTCAGCCCGAAAAACAGCCCTTACCTGAAACCCCCAAAATTCCCTCACAACCTAACTCAGCTCACACACTCGGCTCACACACTGAAGACTCTCTCACACTCACAATCTCATAATCACAAAGATTCAATAAGATAAGAGAGATCGAATCATAAGACACAGAGCAAAAAACAAGAAGAGAGAGGGCACTAGTGAGTGAACAAAATATGGGATGGGGTTTTTTAAAAGCTGCGTAGAAGTAGCTATTCAATTTTTTCAAAGTGGCTGAAACTTCTCAAGTCTGTTAAAGGGAGATAGCTACATGGGAGTCTCAAACTCTTACGGCTATTCTAATGGCTGCTAATGTTAGGAGAATTACTTAGGGTAACAGGTAATTAAAACAAAAGAAAATAGACGGTCAAGATCGGGTCAATTATGTACGAACGGTCTAGATCTGTCAGATCATGTGGGCTGCCAAAGCTGGGCTCAAGCCAAAGAGATTGGGCTAGAGAATTTGAATATTTGGTCCATCAATAAACATGTCCTTTGGGCCACAAATACCAACAATCTCCACCTTGGCCCAAAGTCGGTTCACAAGACTCGGATTGACAGGGGTCATCAACGCCTTACCTACCGTACCTGCACTCAAACATAAAGTTAGAGCAAACATGTATCAGACACAAAGTCGGCTACCTCACACAAAATTCACATAACACATATCAATCACACGTATCAAAGATCAAAATTTTCAAGCAACATGACATCCATTTAGATCCACTAAGAAACACTTTCTTAGGTTACCAACATAAGACCACATATTATTCACATGCAAGGACTTCATTTTATTTTCCTCAATATTCATCTATTGCACAGAATTGTCATGTTTAGAAGCATATTGAGCCCATCTCTTCTAGATCTATCTCTAGCCGAATGATAGTCATGCAAATCCCAAAGATCAAATTTAGGCAAATTTTTAACAATTTCCTCATGCACTGCAACATCATCAACATGATTATCAAGCACATGTATAGATAGATTGTCAGAAATAGTGTTCTCATCAGGCATAATAGGCACATTCTGCACATCATACAAAAGACACGAACCAGGTATAAGCTCCATCTTGCTCGGAGCAACAACAGGTTCAGAAACAGGTAAAGGAGTGGATACACAAGGAAATTCAAACTCATTGAAAATCACACCCGGACTAATTAACACACCTTAAAGCCAGGTTCTCCCCTTAACTACAACCGATAACCATTTACCCCATCATGATAGCCAAGAAAAACACATTTCACATGCTGCGGTTCAAGGTTATCATCTTTCTGATTAACAGAACTGGAACAACTAAATACTCTAAAGTTCGAATAATCAATTTGAGTACCAGACCACACAAATTCTGGACATTTACCATTCAAAGACACAGAAGGAGAACAATTAATCACATGACACGCAGTCAAAATAACTTACCCCAAAACTTCTTAGAAAGCCCAGAACATGTAAGCATACATTTCACTCTTTCAAGCAAAGTTTTATTCATACGCTCAGCGACACCATTCTGCTGAAGCGTGTAAGACACAATTCTATGTCTTTAAATACTAGACTTAGCACACAAATTATCAAACAATTTGTAGCAAAAATCAATACCGCTATCGATCCTCAAAACTCGAATTTTCTTGCCTGTTTTGATTCTCAATTAGGGTTTTCCAGTTTTTGTACATCTCAAACACATCAGTTTTGTTTTTCAATAAAAGCACCCAAACATTTCTCGAAAAGTCATCAATCACAGAAAAAAAAAATATCGATTTCCACCATGAGTTGGCACACTAGTCGGACCCCAAATATCAGCATGCACATACTCAAGTAATTCAGAAGAAGCAGGTTGTCTTGTCACAGAAGAAACAGGAAAACACACTCGTGATTGTTTGCCAAGCACACATGAATCACAAAATGACACACAAGACAATTTGTCACATCCAAAAGAGCCATTTATATGCAAAATCTCAAGACCCCTAGAACTCATGTGACCTAAACGCTTATGCCAAAAATTAGTTTTGTCACCAAAGACATCATTCACAGGGTTTTGCATACAAGATTCAACAATGCAAACATACAAGTTCAACTTTTTAACAGCTTTGAAGATCACCAAAGAACCCTTCAAAATTTTCATAACACCATTTTCCCATATACCCTCTAAACCATCATCTTCTAAAGCAGCACATGATATCAAATTATGGCACAAATCAGGGACATGCCTCACATTCTTCAAGGTTTACACATAACCAGAATCGAATCTCAAGCAAATATCACCAAGACCAACAACTTCACACGATTTCTCATTAGCCACAGAAACAAATCCATGTTTCACATATTTGTAGTTCGTAAACAAGTTTTTTAAATGAGACATATGAAACGAGCATGCAGAATCAACAAGCCATTCAGTTTCACAAAGAGAACGAGAATGCACAGGATTCACATTATTGTTAGTGTTATATACTGAAAGCTTGGCTTTGCATGTTATTACACATTTACCCTTTATGAAAGAGAATCATGTTAGATTAAACAAGTTCTACGTTCTGTTGTTCTGCACTTAGATAGAGTGGGTCGTCATCGGGCGAACCAAAGATCACTCTATCAGTTACTTGCGAACAAGAATAGTTGTTCACAACCTAGATGGACATGAACACCCCATCTGAACGGTTGTAGTGTCAACTGTACAGTTTGTCTTGATTGATTAGTTACACTAGTACATCTATGTATTGAACAGGATCCCAGAGAGGAAAAATTCATTTTATATTGATCATCGTAAATGAATTAAGCCTCGGTTAATTACTGCGTTCTCTTAACCCGTAAGATATTAAACAGGCAGATATATAAATTATATATTACTTTGATTCATTTGGGGTTAAGTTCAGTTCGTTGGATTAATATTCCTACTGTTTTCGGTAATATTACTATATATATGATGTTCTGTTAGAATATTTATGGTCACCATGTGCGTTAGTTTGAAGATGTCCCCAGAGTGAGTTCATGAAGGATTGTTATGCTAAGCCCTGTAGGTGGATTAAATTCTGGCATAATAAGAATATGATGAACGAGCGCTAGCTTCGGTGAAATAATAATAAATTAATTAATTCTTGATTGTTAGTAATCGAATTAATTAATGGACATAATATCTTAAACGTGAGGAGATAAATCGAGTAATTATTATTGAAGTCTCAAATGTAATTTGGGCTATGAAAAGAGATTACAATAATATAATGTTGGTGGCCCATTAATATTATTTAATTAAGGCCTAATTGCCGGTAATATCACGACCTTACAACTTTTTGCCATTATAACCAAACTTTTGGAATTTAGCAAACATAACATAACCTTGTTTATATTTTGGCAATTTGAATCACCGGGCCCAATTTCAGGCTTTGTCTCCAAATGTGGCTGATGACATGGCGATTCCTGCTGATGTGCCCTGCTGACGTTGCGGTAAAAAAAATTAGGCAATGCTACGGTTCAAACTTGGGACCTCAAAGTTGTATGATAGCATTGTAACCACCACACCAATCCAAGTTGTATGTTAAAATTAAAAGCGCTTAATATAAATAGACAACACGTAAAAATAAATCAAATTAAATTTAAAACTTAATATAAATTTTAAATTATATTAATAAGATATCTTATTATAATAATAAATATAATAGAATAAATTATATAATATTTAATGAAAATAATATAATAATAGATAATAAGTATAAAAAATGGAAAAGTAAAATAAAAAATATATAATATAAATAAATTAAAATAATAAAGTAAAATAAATAGAAATCTCAAATGAATATAATAAAATAAAAAATATTATTTGAGATTATTATAATTAATAATTTATTAAATTATTATATTAAACATAATATAAACAATTTATTAGTTATGATATTAAAAAATGAATATACTAAAATAAATAAATATTAATTGAATATAATAATTTATTAAATTATTATATAAAAAAATAATATAAATAATTTATTACATTACTATATTCAAATAATATTTTTTTATTTTATTATATTCATTTAAGATTTCTATTATTTTAACTTACTATTTTATATGATTTATTATATTATTTTCTTTTATTTTTTTTTTTTTTACCGGAACGATAGAGAGATCTATTAACTGAAAAACCCGAAGAACAATGTACAACAAGCGACTAGAACATAACAACATGGGAGGCACATCCACAAGATGGCCTAGAACCTCAACAAAGTCACCAAACAAAAAGAAAATGAAGAAAAGAACAGAAATTGAGCCACTGCCTCAAAGCCTAGCTAATCCCTGTTCTAAAAACAACAAACAGCTAATACACATCAAAACCACACAAAAACTAAAATGGAGCACGAGCTGCGGTCATGAAGTCCCTCCAATCTGACATTGCTGCTTTGATGACAATGTGTGGAGGAGGAATGGAATGCTGGAAGATCCATATTTTATACTTTATTATCTTATATTATATTATTTTTATTTTATTTTAACCAGTGTACTTTAATGTAGTTTAATTTTTAATTTTATTTTACCATTATCATTTTTACATTTCCAAATTTATATAATTAATTTATTTTAATAAAGAAGAGATATATAAATTTATTTAAATTTAATTTAATTTAAATTCACTCTACTATAATAAATTTTATTTTACTTTATTTTAGTTTCTATTTTTCATTTAATATTATATAATTTATATTATTATATTTAATTATTATAACTTTATATCTTATTAAAATTATTTAATATAATTTACATTATCTTTTAAATTAATTGGATTTATTCATACTTACTGTCTATATATATTAAACGCTACTAAATCTAACATACAACTTTAGTTGGTGTGGTGGTTGCAATTCTATCATACAACACTTATGGCCCAAAGTTCGAACCCCAGCATCGTCGCTTATATTTTTTATCACCATGTCTCAGCCACAAAGTCGCCACGTCAGCAAAAATCGTCATGCCATCAACCACGTTTGGAGACAAAGCCCGAAATCGGGCTTTATGATTCGAATTGCCAAAAAATAGACAAGGTTATGTTATGTTTGCTTAATTCCAAAAGTTGGGTTAAAACGGCAAAAAGTTGTAACGTCGTGATATTACCGACAATTAGGCCTTTAATTAATTAGAGGAGCGGGCTTGGCCCACAGTTAATCTAATTAATTAAGGAGTCCTATTCCTAATTTCCTAAGAGTCCCTACTGTAGCTCTATATATACATCATTAAGATCATGAGAAGAGAACACACATTTCATAATTAACGAGACACGCCCCACGCCTCTCATCTCTCTCTCAATTCTCATTCGAGCTTTATCTTCTCCTGGTTCCTCCACTGGTACAAGTTGAATAGGTGTTTGAGTAATACAGTAGAAGATTTAAAGAAAATTGAGACCCGTGATCATATACAAGTAATTGACGGTCCACGAGCCTGAGCCCGAGGACCGACCAACCACCGACCACCGTGAGCCCAAGACCGCCGTCGTGACGAGCTGAGGAGATCGCGACACGACTCGCGAAGCCCGGCCACCCGATCGCGAGGCGTGACTCACCCGGACATCCAACCCACACGATCCGACTCGATTCACGCGAGCCGGAGACTTCTGTTCGTGTGATCTGATTTGTTCGTCTGCTATGTACGGTCATCCGGAAGATCAGCCAGATCGCCAAAAATTTTAAGCCGTAAGTTCTCTACGTCAAACTTTTAGATCCGTTGCGCATAGGTTTACGTTTGCTATTGAATTCGTGATTTGTGCATAACGTGATCCTCACAGATCTCAACAAGTGGTATCAGAGCATTTGGTTAATTGTTTTTGTACAAAGTTCGAATTTTTACGGCTTTATTTGAGAAGATGTGTTCAAACGCAGCCATATATTTGATTATATTTGCATAACTCGATTTTGCAGGAAAATAGTTAATCTACTATTATGGCCGACTATATGTTTGATGAATGTTGTTGAATGTGATGTATGGTTCTAACATGTCGAGGAATTGATGGATGAATGTTTGTAATAATTATTCGCTCGGGGGTTGACCAGATAGATTTAATTATTTGTTTAGAAAACATGTACATCCATTCGTTGGATCTAGGATCGAATTATATAATTTTGTAAATGATGACCAAGCAGTACAATATCAACCAGGATTCTACCGCTAAAAGAGTTCTAGTTGAACAGGTAAGAACTGTCACAGTTTCCTTGTTTAAGAAAATTCAATATTTAATTGTCATAATAGTGGATTTATTTATTTATTTAAATTCATTATGCCATTAATTATTATTTATGGATGTTAATTAATTATGTTCTTGCATGTGATTAATGTAGTATTTCAAGAATAATTATGCATGTTAATTAATTATGTAATGTATATGATTAATTTAGAATTGTATCAATAAATTATGCATGATAATTAATTAGTGCACTGGCATAGATTATTTTAGAATTGCATGAATTATTGTACATGATAATTAGTTGTTGCATTCACATAGATTAATTTAGAATTGCATGAATTATTATGCATGTTAATTAATTATTGTATTAACATAGATTAATTTGGAATTGCATAAATAGTTAAAAATCCTCATTAAAAAAAACTAAGTTTGAGAAGGGATTTTAAGTTAAAGTTAATTGTAAATTTCCTAATGCCTCAATTTCTAATTTGTCTGTAAATCAATTAATTGCGGTAATGGGCTCCCCCACGGGTGACATTGCTAAAATTAATTGTATGAAATTACCAGGACAAATTTCTAAAATTAGACGGTTAGAGGGAATCTTAAGAGAGCGCACAGGCCTCCCCACGGGAGACGTGTAATCAATTTTGACGACCTCAGAATCGAGAAATGGAATTTACTTAGAATGCGATTTATTTATAAACTCCCCATGGGGTCCCTGAATTTATTGCATGGCCAAATGGAGACCGACTTTTAATTTCGTTCGTCATGAATTTAGTTTTGAGTTATGGAAATTAATGGGTTCTTGAAAAACCCTTCTCTTACAAAATGCGAGTTTGTAGGGCGACCTACGTAGCATGCATTCTCACGAGGTGTAATAGATGCCAGTGAACTTAGTTAATATTGTTTTGAGGGTATCAATATTAACAGTTAAATTCAAATGTGTTTAATCTGTAAAATTTATTCGCATGATTCTCAGGATATTCATCATGTCGTTCAATCCGTTGTCTGTCATTCTAAAACAAAATCAGCTTACTGGTCCTAATTACATTGATTGGAAGAGGAACTTAACATAGTGTTGACTGCTGAGGGTTATAAGTTTTCTATCAATGATGCTTGCCCCGGCAGTGCCGGCGGCTAATGCTCCTGAGCAGGAGAAAGAGGAGTATGCTCAGTTGAAGAAGGCTGATGAGATGGTGAAGTGTTACATTCTGGCTTCTATGTCGAATGTTCTTCAACATCAGCATCAGTCTAAGAACACTGCAGCAGATATACTACTCAATCTCAGGGATCTGTTCGGACATCAGACTAGGGCTGTTAGGCAAGAGGCTTTGAGTGCTCTAATGAGTACACGCATGGCCGAGGGCACACCTGTAAGGGAGCACTCCCTCAAGGTTATGGCGCAGCTCAATGAGCTTGAGGTTCTGGTGTTAGCCAACATCTGGGAGGTTTTATTGACGGGGAATTTCAGGTTGATATTATGCTCCAGTCTCTGCTGAAGAGCTTTGATCAGTTCCGTTTAACTACAAACATGCACAAGATGCATATGGCTTTTCCAGAACTACTTGCAGAGCTTCAGTCGGCGGAAGCCATATTCACTCAGGCTCCTCAGGTGCTAGTAGCCGAGCAGGCTGGACCTTCCCAGTTTTCCCACAACCGGACCCTCAGGGTGTGGCAAAGAAGCTGAAAGGAAGATGCAACAAGTCAGGACACTGGAAGGTCGACTGCCTTCTCCTCAAGAAAGGTAACTCTTTCGTTAATGTCGTAGAAACATGTTTAGCGGTTGTATCTACCAGAACCTGGTGTGTAGATACTGGAGCCACTGATCATGTCTGCAATTCTTTACAGGGGTTCCAGGAAACCAAGTGGCTTAGGGAGGGAGAGATCACTGTCTACATGGGCAATGCTATGAAAGTGGCGGCTGTTGCAGTGGGAGACGTTACTTTATCGTTTGATAGTAGTAGTTTGGTTTTGAGAAATTATGTTCCTAGCTTTAGAAAGAATATTGTTTCACTTTCTAAACTCGTTATGAATGGTTTTTCAGTTTCGTTTAATGACATGGTCATTATTCGTTTTGGAAATCGTTTCATATGTTGTAGTCCATTAGTTGGTAATTTATATGTTTTGAAACCAAACTCTCCCACATTGCAACAAAATGAATTGAATAATGTCATAATTGTATCTAATAAGAGGAAGGAGTCTTCGCAGATGAATCAAGCATATCTGTGGCACCTTAGACTTGGGGACATCAACCTTAGGAGGATTCAAAAGTTAGTGGCCAGTGGACTTCTCGGTCCATTGGAAGAGCACTATACAACTTGCGAATCGTGCCTGGAAGGTAAGATGGCCAAGAGGCCGTTTACGGCAAAGGGGTATAGGAGCCAAGAAGTGCTGGGATTGATTCATTCTGATTTGTGTGGTCGTATGTCGATCCAGGCTAGAGGAGGTTTCGAGTATTATGTGTCTTTTATATATGATTACTCGAGATTTGGATACGTCTACCTGTTGCACTGCAAGTCCGAATGCTTTGAGAAATTCAAGGAGTATCGGGAAGTTGTGGAGAAGCTTCATAGTAAAAGTATCAAGTCACTTTGTTATGATCGAGGTGGCGAATACCTCTTTGGAGAGTTTAGAACATACTTATCAGAAGTTGAGATTGATTCCCAGCTGACTGCACTCGGCACGCCCCAGCAGAACGGGGTTGCAGAGCGAAGAAATAGGACTCTTATGGAGATGGTTAGGTCTATGATGAGTTATTCGAGGTTACCAGATTTGTTTTGGGGAATGGCGCTGGAAACAACATCGTACATTCTAAACTTGGTTCCATCGAAGTCAGTTGAGACTACTCCTTACGAATTGTGGAAAGGGTGCAAGCTCTGGTTTTCACATATTCGAGTGTGGGGTAGTCCTGCACACGTTTTAGTGCATGAACCTGGCAAATTGGAAAAACATTCAGAAGCACGAGTTTTCGTTGGCTATCCCAAGAAAACGAAGGTGGATTATTTTATAGTCCCGGGGATCGGAAGGTGATTGTTTCGACGAACGCTAGATTCTTGGAAGAAGACTATATTATGAATCATAAGCCCACAAGTAGATTAGTCTTAGAGGAGTTAAGGGGTGAAATTGATGGTTTTCCACTGAGTGCGCAAGTAGATACATCACATAATACTGCAACACAGTGAGAGTGTACTAGTGCAGACAGTGCCTCATCGCAGTGGGAGGGTTTCTCATTTACCCGACCGATGGATAGGTCTTGGAGAGTCATCGGACTGAGTTCCAGGAGACCTAGAATCAGACCCAAGAACTTACGATGAGGCACTCCAAGATAAAGATGCAGATTCATGGAATGTTGCAATGAAACCTGAAATGGGGTCAATGGACTCCAATCAGGTCTGGGATCTTGTAGAACCACACGTTGGGGTACGACCCATTGGATGTAAGTGGATCTATAAAAGAAAGAGAGAATCGGATGAGAAGGTGCAAACCTTCAAAGCTAGGCTTGTTGCGAAAGGTTATACCCAGATCGAGGGTATTAATTATGATGAAACCTTTTCGCCAGTAGCTATGCTTAAGTCCATTCGGATTCTTTTGGCTGTAGCCGCCCATATGGATTATGAGGTCTGGCAGATGGATATCAAGATGACTTTCCTTAACGGGAACCTTCAAGAAGACATCTATATGCAACAACCAGAGGGATTCATTGCTGAAGGTCGTGAGCATCTAGTGCCTAGTTTAATCAGTCTATTTATGGACTAAAGCAAGCTTCAAGATCTTGGAACATCCATTTTGACGAGGTGATATAGTCGTACGGGTTCACTCAATATCCGGATGAGCACTGTGTTTACAAAAAAATCAGTGGGAGTGTGGTGGTGTTTTTTGTGCTTTACGTAGATGACATACTTCTTATTGGAAACAGTAAGAAGGAGTTATCAGACGTAAAAGTGTGGTTGTCTAAGCAGTTTGATATGAGGACTTAGGAGAAGCGGGACACCTTCTAGGTATTAGGCTCATTAGAGACCGTAAGAAGAGAATGTTATGCTTATCCCAGTCTTCATACATAGATACTGCCTTGGCCAGATTCAACATGCAGGATTCCAAACAAGGAATGTTATCTTTCAGACATGGAATACCTCTATCTAAGGAGATTTCTCCTAAGACGTCTGAGGAGATAGAGGACATGAAGACAGTTCCTTATGCTTCGGCAGTAGGAAGTCTTATGTATGCGATGTTGTGCACTAGGCTGGATATTAGCTACGCCGTTGGCATGGTAGCTAGATGTCAAAGTAATCCGGGACGGGAACATTGGTCTGTGGTGAAGCATATACTCAAGTACCTGAGAAGGACTAAGGAGTACATGTTAGTTTACCGTGCAGACAGCTTGTTACCTCTGGGTTACAGTGATTTCGATTTCAAGACAGATAGAGATGAAAGTAAGTCAACCTCAGGTTATGTGTTTACCTTGGGAAGTGGAGTTATTTCATGGAGGAGTGCTTAACAGAAATGCGTGGCAGACTCCACCATGAAAGCCGAGTACATAGCAGCCTCAGAGGCAGCGAAAGTGGCAGTTCTGCTCAGGAACTTCTGATTGGACTTAGAGGTGATACCGAGTTTGCCACGAATTATCACCGTGTACTGTGATAATAGTGGAGCAGTAGCAAACTCAAGGGAACCTCGAGCCCACAGAGCAAGCAAACACATAGAGCGCAAGTACCATCTGATTCAAGATATCGTTGGTAAAGAAGACGTTGATGTTGCCAAGATAACGGATTGATAGGACTATACTGTAAAAGCGAAAGCTTTGAGTATAAGTGGGAAATTGTTAGTGTTATATACTGAAAGTTTGACTTTACATGTTATTACACATTTTCCCTTCATGAATGAGAATCATATTAGATTAAACAAATTCTATGTTCTGTTGTTCTCCACTAAGATAGAGTGGGTCGTCATCGGGCGAACCAAAGATCACTCTACCAGTTACTTGCGAACAAGAATAGTTGTTCACAACCTAGATGGACATGAACACCCCATCCGAACGGTTGTAGTGTCAACTGTACAGTTTGTATTGACTGATTAGTTGCATTAGTACATTTATGTATTGAACCGAATCCCATAGAGGAGAAGTTCATTTTATACTGATTGTCGTAAATGAACTAGGCCTCGGTTAATTACTGCGTTCTCTTAACCCGTAAGATATTAAACAGACAGATATATATATAGTATATATTACTTTGATTCACTTGGGTGAAGTTCAGTTCGCTGGATTAATATTCCTACTTTTTTGGGTAATATTACTATATATAGGATGTGTTGTTAAGATATTTACGGTCACCATGTGCGTTAGTTTGATGATGTCCCCAGAGTGAGTTCATGAAGGATTGTTATGCAAAACCCTGCAGGTGGATTAAATTCCGGCATAATAAGAATGTGATGAACGAGCGCTAACTTCGGTGAAATAATAATAAATAAATTAATTCTTGATTGTCAGTAATCGAATTAATTAATGGACATTATATCTTAAACGTGGGGAGGTAAATTGAGTGAGTAATACAGTAGAAGACCCATAGGTAATTGAGATCCGTGATCATCTATAAGCAATTGACGATCCAAGAGCCTGAGCCCGAGGACCGACCAACCGCCGACCACCGTGAGCCCAGGACCTCCGCCGTGAGCCCACGACAGCCGATGGAGCGCCGCCGTGATGAGCCGAGGAGATCGCGACACGACCCGCGAAGCCCGGCCGCCCGATTGCGAGGCGCGACTTACCCGGACATCCAACCCACACGATCCGACCCGATTCACGCGATCCCGAGACTTTCGTTCGTGTGATCTGATTTGTTCGTGTGTTGTGAACGGTCATCCGGAAGATCAGTCAGATCGCCAAAAATTTTAAGTCATAAGTTCTCTACGTCAAACCTTTAGATCTGTTGCGCATAGGTTTACGTTTGCTATTGAATTCGTGATTTGTGCATAACGAGATCCTCACAGATCCCAACAATTATCATGCACTTCACTCACATAAAACACATCACCAAGGTTTTCAGTACTAGATATATTCGCATGATCATTATGCTAGTTTTGCTTGGGATTAGGGTAATCATTCTTGTAATGACCAATTTCACCACAATTATAATACTTATGGTTTTTCGGTCGAGACTTCGACCTACTTTTCCACGTACCCTTCTTTTTAACAAAATTTTGATCTACCAGAGGATTTTCATTTTGAAAACGATTTTGAGGCCTTCCCCTCACAAAATTAACCTCACCGACATTCTCATTACCCCTGTTGGTTTTCAAATCCAACTCTTTGCTTTTCAAACCATTCACAACAGTTTCAAGATTCACATTATCTCTACCATACTTAATAGCATATTTCACATCACTGTAAGAATCAGGTATAGCATTCAAGAGCACAATAGGGGTATAATCATCAATTTGCTTATCACCAGTTTGCTTAATATCCCGAACAAGTTTGGTAAACACATCCAAATGATCATCCACATCTTTGGACAATCTAGTTTGAAGCAGAAAAACTTCGCAAGTAAAAACAACTTATTTGGCAAGGAAGTCTCAGTGCAAAGTTCCTCCAATTTTTCCCAAAGTTCTTCAGCAGCGTCCAATTTACCAACTTTTCTTAACGCAGAGTGAGATAAGTTCAGAATAATCAAAGCATAAGCAAACTCATCAATTTCGGCCCTTTTCTCGGCCGACACATTCGCAGAATGAGAAAGG
Organism: Striga asiatica; assembly: GCA_008636005.1. Taxonomy (NCBI): domain Eukaryota; kingdom Viridiplantae; phylum Streptophyta; class Magnoliopsida; order Lamiales; family Orobanchaceae; genus Striga; species Striga asiatica. The sequence goes on along the minus strand of BKCP01000336.1, from coordinate 55,389 downwards.
TCAATAGCTTTAAACACTTTTTGCTGAACAAGAATACCTTTCATTTTCTGCTGCCAAATGGCAAAATCAGATTTTCCATCAAACGGGACTAAGCTAAGAGCTGAAGCGGATCCTATTTTCTAAAAACACACAAGTTTTCACACAAAGCAAAATTTCACATAGAAAAATACGCCAAAGAGCACAGATACAAAACACACAGTAACAAACCCACACGGCAAGTTACACAGAGCGAATAACGCACAGCGGAATAACGCTACAAAAGCGATAAATCCAATAAGCATGCGGCTGGAACCTCCAGCAAAGTGGTAAAACACACAAATCACAAAGATCCTAGCTAGAAATCTACCAGCATGTTCCCATCAAGCAATCCCCGGCCAGGGGCTACAACTACGAAAGAAGTAAAAGGTGGGTTCAAGCCAATTTACCTAAGTGAGCCATACGAAAAGGAACTCGACTTATCTAAGGCGGCGAGCAGATGACCAGGCAAGAGCCAGGCTCTGATACCAATGTTGGGTGGTTGTCTGGCTCGACTCGCCGGCCCCAGGCTGGCCCCGAATAATCTTGAACAGTCGCTGGTTCGTCCCGCAGCACCCGTTAGGCCCCAGCAGCACTCGGTAGGCTTCCGATAGCAACCAACAGGCACCGGACATCCCCGATAGGACCCGGACAGCTCCCGGTCGGCCCCGAACTGCAACCTTTCGATCCCGAACTCGTCCCGGTTTGTCCGGTTTAAGCCGAAACTGAAAATTAACAATAAACAATTAAATTTTAGCAATCAAAGAGCTTAAACAAATTGAAAATGCTGAAAAAATAAATAATGTAAAATTGGAACGAGTACACCCTTTTGCCGAGTGCTTGAATGAGGCCTGAATCCCATTAATTCCACGATGGTGGGTTTAAATGGAGTAGGCTCAGTCCCCTTATGTCAAACCCACAAAATGAGTCACCGTATAGCCGACAAAGAGCCGATCAATGGACCCTTGGCCTCAATAATTCCGGTACTGGAAGCCCAGTGGTAACACCACCGGCCGTCGTACAAAGCTCAGCCCGAAAAACAGCCAATACCCGAAACCCCCAAAATTTCCTCACAACCTAACTCAACTCACACACTGAAGACTCTCACACACTCACAATCTCATAATCACAAAGATTCAATAAGATAACAGAGATCGAATCACAAGACACAGAACCAAAAACAAGAAGAGAGCGGGCACTAGTCAGTGAACAAAATATGGGACGGGGTTTTTTAAAAGCTGTATAGGAGTAGCTATTCAATTTTTTCAAAGTGGCTGAAACTTCTCAATTCTGTTAAAGGGAGATAGCTACGTGGGAGTCTCAAACTCTTAGGGCTATTCTAATGGCTGCTAATGTTAAGAAAATTACTTAGGGTAATAGGTAAAAAAGAAAACAAAAAAAATTAGACGGTCAAGATAGGGTCAATTATGTACGAACGGTCTAAATCTGTTAGATCATGTGGGCTGCCAAAGCTAGGCTCAGGCCAAAGAGATTGGGCCAGAGAATTTGAATATTTGGGCCATCAATAAATATATCCTTTGACCCACAAATTCCAACAAAATTATTTAACATATTTGAACCAAAGCCTAATAATTTTCAAGACCCAACATATAAAACCAGTATCAGACAATTTCACACTTTTTTTTTTTCGGTACAAGAAAATTTCACACATTGAGTGCCCACATATCCATTCTCGTTGTACATCAATTTATTATCAACACAATATTCTATTATTTCATAAAATCAAGATCCATTTTTTTTGCCAACTCATCACCAGTTTCCCGCCAACTTCAAGAAACGTTTAAAATCAAATCAAATGCAAATTAAGTGCAACAATTGTTGGATGCCCTCAACCCACATCTGCTTCTCTCCTTTGTTCCTGCACTCGAACTCGATTACTCTTTCTTCTGTTTGAACGGCAAAGTACGACATCTCCTCCTTACCCTCGCTTTCTCGTCCAGGCCATGCTCGAACATCACTGTATACACCTGAAACTACGCCTGCAGTGGCCGAATAAAATATTTTGTAGTTAATTTTAAGCACCAAATAATTACGGCTTTGTTGTCCTATCTAACTTACATTTCTTTTTCTTAGTGAATGTCCCTCCCATGTGCTTGCTCTTCATTTTAGCCACCACCTGTTTCATTTTTAGTTTAGTTGATTTTTTTTTTTCTTTTTTTTTTCATTTGTTGTGTTAACATGAAAAGGAAATATATCTGTGCAATTAAGCCAAAGCACATGCTCTATTTTGACCTGCCAGTTTGAATTTATGTTGACAGAGACTTGCTTCCAGTGCAGATCCCCTGCATTTTCAACCACAAATGTCATTCACTAACTATAACTAGCTACACTCCAATCCAATCTCACTATTTAACTTTTTTTTTGGTTTTACCTTTCCTAGTGCGCTTGAGAAGCTGACCGCCTTTTGAGACGAAATTTAGCGAGAGCGAAACATTATTCTTCCGAAAATTCTCGGTAATTGTTGCGGGCCCATGCTCGTTCTGTAGTCTCGCCCTTAGCGTAGCCGCGCCTCTAAGAGCTGCAAAAATCAACATCGCAAGACATAAATAATTAGTGTGTGGGCTTAGCAGAAAAGACGCAGCTAAGGCCATGACGTCACCATACAATACCTGTAGCCGCCCCTGCAGTGAGGGCCATGACGTCACCATTTGTCCTTGCGTTGACCGCAGAGTTGACCGCCGACAGTATGTGCTCCCGTTCGGCCCCCATCTCCTCCGCCATCTCTATGCAATGGGACGCCACCACGGCCGCCGCCGATGCCACCGCCGCCGGCGTCGCCACCCCCTGTTTTCCGGCGGCCAGTGCGGCCACGGCGGCCGCCACGCCGGCCACAGAGACGGCGGCGTGGAGGTGGGCGTTGTGGGCCCGTATCTCCTGTTTCTTCCTTTCCCGCTGGTCCTTCATCCAACGGCCCGCGCTCTTTCGCTTCATGATGCTCCTGTAAAACTGTTGACCCCACAACTTTACTTTAATTACATCAACGGCCCCAATTGTTTTTTGCTGACTGTGATACAACCTTTTTAAAATACGAAATTCACCTTCGAGTTTGTGATTATTGGGTAAATATCAAGTCTAATTAATACTGGACTGGGGTGTTTTTTCTTTTTTTTTTTCTACCTCCTATTTTTTTTTAAATGTCATTTTGATTTGATCAATAATTAACTAAACAAATGACGTTTTTGATCTTTTGTACATATTGTTTCATTATTACTCTCATCTAGCTAATAAATATACTAGGTCGATCTTTTCATATTCACTCTTTATCTTTTTTTCAAAACTGACGCTTATTAAAAATAGGAGGGAGTATTAGTTTTGAATTGTGGATATATATAGTTTTGTTGTTGAGACGTACAAAGAACGTAACCCGTGACGAAGCAAATGTCGATGAGATAAAATTTGATATAGTTCCTGCGGACAGAACTATAAGGTTTTGCGATATTAGACAAATACTGGACAAAACTTTTAAACTAAATAGAAAAGAAATATATGAATAAATTATGGTGCATGCCCTTTTATTTTTAAACTAAATAGAAAAGAAATATAGTAGACTGTCTTATTGATAAATTCAGGCATAGTGTTGGCAGGAATTTAGTTACCTTGGCATCTTCACCAACACTTGCTAACTCTGCCGGACTTTCGGAGGGTAATAAAGCCTTATTCTGCTTAAAATAGGTGAAAAATACCAAGTCGAAGTAAGATGATTTATACTGTGCATGGCTGGCTGTTTCCCTATCTACAAATAGTAGTCTAGATTTTAAGGTTCAATCCCATGTT